>JBBCBC010000003.1:44277529-44624851 GCA_037126765.1 Stenogyne calaminthoides | reverse complement strand
AAAATACGACTAGATTGCAAACCAAATATTGGTTCACCTTGGAAAGCAAGACCAGCACAGAATTGAAAAACCTAGTAAAAAGAGGGGCTATACTTGTATCAAGAAAATTTTGTTCCTTCCAAAATAATGACAGAAATATGTTTGGTTTATACCTCTTTCATAATCAAAATAAAATCCAGTGCGCTTGAGAACTCCAACAAATCTGCACTTCCGAGAAATCCCTACAGGTGCCAGAGACTCCTGGAAAGAAGTGTTGGTTGGAAAGAATGGTACTAGAATAGAATAAAAAAAAAAAGAGCAGAATAAATAAAAATTGAACATGTGTCCTCCTAGAGGCAAGTTGGTCACCCACTATTGATTTCGTATTTGAAGAACATGAGAGAAGACTAATTATCAACTATCCTTAAGGACAAAAGAAGAAGAAGGCGATAGATGAGTAGAGGGACACAAAAAAGAATGTTCAGATTGAATAAATATAAATCACGGGTCCTCTGAGAAGCAAATTGATGATACATTATTATTCCTTTTACTTGAAGAAATTAGATCGAGACTTAATTATCAAAAGATCCTTAAGAGAAAAGAAAAAATAAGATGATGCATTAGGGTATGTTCAAGTTTTGTCACATGCAGTGGAAATGTAAGTATTAATCAAGAATCAGTTTTGTAACTTAAGCCTTGTCTAATTTCTAATTTTTATTACTGTTTTTTTTTTATTTGGTCCTTTAGGTGACGATTTTGGTCCGTATGTTTTTACCCTTTACAATATTGGTCCATTTTAGTGTACAATTTTACTCTTGTATGTTTTCCGTTTTTCAATTTTGGTCCTTTTTTGTGTGTCAAGTTTGGTCCAAAAGGACCAAATTGAAAAGGTAAAAGCATACATGACTATAACTGGACACTATCTAAGGCAAAAGGATTCATTCTTGATATTAACTCATGGAGATGTTGAACAATAGATTCAACAACCTAAATAAAAAGAAAAATAGAAAATTTTGTCATAGACATTTAGCTCCCTGATCTTTGATGGGGTTCAAACTGCTCCATTTCATGTTAGTTTTCAAATATTTGTCATCTCAGCATTCTTTATCAATTTTTAACTCAAAAAGTAATGCCAAGTCTTATATCAGTTATACAATGGCAATGTCATCTGACTTATTTCCAAAGATATTGTGGACATTACAAATACCTAATGGAGGTACCTGCTCATGAAGAATATGAAATGCTTGCTTTACAGGGAGGTCTACATCCAATGCAATAACCTGCAAGGATAAAAATAGATCAACAAACAAACTACAAACAAACAAAATCAATGTGAAAAGGACCATCCTAACCTTTCCGGACTCAGGAAGCAATTCATAGGCCATATGAGTTTACAGAAAAACAGCAATGCGATGCCAGGAAATCTCAAGTCTGACTCCGATATCATTGGAAAGGACTCAGGCGATGTGCCATCTGATAGTGTAACCTGTTATCAAGAAAGCTAGTAATTCGGCAAAAACAACTCATTTTCTTGTGATTCATAATGAAAGGAACAAACAATAAAACATATGGTAGCACAATCGGAAAAGATTTAACCTATGGTTGAAATTAATTTAATGTTATAGAAACCACAAGTTCCTTTTTTATCTAAAGAATAATTTAAGTGCATTTTGTAACTTGTGCTAGGGCTCTTCATTGAGGCCTTTGAGAAGTCATCTTCCCAATTCATGATTCATTACGGCATTTGCAAACAGCAGTAATTTAGTTCAGTTAAAAGGAAATTAAGAAGCTATAACTAAAAAAAAGAAGACTAAATCACTTATTTTTTAAGATTTTTATGCATAAATGCAAGATATGGAGACCTGAGAGAAGGCAGAAAGGGATATATTGGGAAACCAATATAAGCATGCAACTTTGCAAAGAGATGCACATGAAAACTAGAATAAAACAGTTTCTTCTCCAAGGCATTGAACACCTCTGGTTGCTAAAAAGAATTGAAATGATAGAAAACATTTTTCTAAGTTAAACTTGAGTTTCATAACACCATACCACACGCTTGAAAGGCATGATTATCTACATCCATGCTGGACCCAGGACCAATCAAGGCACTTGGGGGCTTAGCATTGTGGTACTATAGTCTGATTCCTAGTTAAAGAGAATAGTGTTAACTATCCCAAGGTTACTATTTGTAGAAGGCTGACGATCGTCATGTCTCCATTCACCATCAACAATAAACTTGTACTGCAAATGAAAGGTCAACCTCAATAAAAGGTAAGTGAAATCTATAACTTAAAAAGAAAGAGAAAATAAGAACATATCTTCAATCAAACTCAAAATGTTTTTAACATTACATATCCCTTTACAAGTACACTTATTCACGGGTCTTCCAATTGAGATTTCTAGTTTGAAGATGCGAGTATAATGAGATTATCCAGAAACAGTCCACAAATCAATCACTACTCTTGCTACTAAAAGACAAAATCTTGTAGGCACCAAGTGCACCGCAAATCATCTCAAGTGCATTTTTAAACGGTATTAGTTATTTTCAATGAACAAGATTAGTTGATCAGTAGTAATTGTTCTCACTGAACATTATTAATAGTTTTCATTGAGCAAGATATTGTTCATTAGTTGCACCGGTGCAACCGTGTACAAGAGACTTACTCTATTAAAAATGTAAAATTTCAAAATAAATTCAGCTTTCAACTCTAGTCTTAAACTTTAAGCCCTGATTCAACCTGGTCACTCATAGTTGGACAAACAGAGTAAAAATGTGTGGCAAGTGAATATGGCTTAAGAGTGGCAAAACCAAAATTTACCCCTATAGATTATATTTGAGGTCTGCATGATACTGGCTCGATTTGGACTTAATTATCATTACACACCTGTATCAATTACTATGAATTTTTAACTCATAACAACCGCCTATTGTTTAAATTTTTTTGTATACAATCCATTTAATAAGAGTATTTTTGCACCTCGCCTACTTATATCTGACATCCCTCATCGCAAAACACTTTGTCAAGTCTTGACATGAGTAATAACACCCTTTAATAACTGAACAATCCATTGGTTTTTATCTTCATTTAAAAATCGCTGTATCCTCGAACCAAACACACCCACTCAACAACTCCATTAAAGGAAAAAAAAACCTACATGCTATTATATGTTTACTAGCATCTGAAACTACCACAAATACACAAAACAAATAAAACTTCAAAGGATAGTGGCAAAACCCATTCCTAAGCAGCCGACATCATATATTAAGTTGTGGGTTGAAGTCTTCATTGGGTATGAGCGAGATGGAAGAACCACATGAGAGGAAACAGAAGCAATTAGACAATAGTGAATAATAAAAGGTATAACTAAGACTTCTCCTATCATAGCATATTTTTTGATAACAAGATTCCCCAAAAGATCAATTAATGCAAAAATATACCAAACGACACTTTCAAACATTGGCAGAATAGAGGAGCCTCACAGAGACTACTCAAGTATCTTGTAGCTTCCAACATAAACCAGATAACTTACACATAAATACATATTCAATTCCCATTTTTACTAATATAACTACTCAGAAACTTCAAATTAGGACACCAACCTCGTGATAACCAGGAGGGAGGCTACAAATTGTTTGAAACACAGTCGGGCAACCCTCAACAGGTGTCATTGGCCACTGAGTCCACCTTTCTCAATTAAAAAGAAATAAAATAAAATTAGCATGCACAAACTACAACTCTATTAAAAATTATAACTGAAGAAATTCTTGCAAAAAACATAATCAAGCTTTGATGCTAATTAACACTCACCCTGTAAACGAACCACTAATATACACAACTCTCCCGCCATGAGGCCATACAAAACAGGTGAAACACCAAGCTACTTTCGCGTGAATAATCCATGCCAATATGATACATTCACTTTTTTACAACTCTAAATTACGCAATATAACACTTTCCCCAAAAGAAATCCCCTAGCATTTACGTATTGCAACAATTCAACTTGAAACAATAGATTGAAGCAACAATTGCAAAAGCCCAGAAACCCACTGAGCTGAGCACGGAACATCAACTACGACTTCTTTAAACTACAAATTGAAGGTGTGAACGAATTTTTCTGATTCTGCAAAAAACCGTAATTCTAAAATAAAACTTGAAACAACAGAATAAAGTAATTACAACCCTAAAGACGATAGAAATTTCCCAAATGGGTGTCGAATGCACAGCAGATGGAATCAAAATTGAAAACTTTCCATATTTCGAAGACAATTGAGGAAATTCAGAAATGAAATTCAATGGGAATATTTGTAGAGAATAATTTTTTTGCCCTAACCCCCAAATATTCCCGTTTTTTGCAAACTTTTAATTGGGGAAAATGAATTTTTGGTGTATGCATTTGAGAGGAGAAATTATTAGGTGGGTCCATTCCACCTTATTTTTTCTTGTGAGATTCCTTTGAGTTTGAGTTGCCAAGTCAGCATTCTATTGCATGCAATTATTTCGCATATTAAATAAGTAATATATTTGTTTTAGTGAATTTTAAGAGAAGGTGTTGTATGAAATATTTTAACACTTTGGTGTTATGTCTGTAATACAACATTCGGGTTAAGCGAGATCGAATATGTATTTATAGAATGATATCTTTATCAAATATGTGTTGTAGCCTAGTGTTTTAGGTTCATTGTTAATAAATTTGGTCGTGGGTTCGATTCCTATTGAACACATAATTATTATTTTTTTTGGTCAAATTTTTGTATGTTACTACATCTATGTATAAGTGTTGTTACTACATTGTTATATTGAAAAAACTTCATATCTTACGTGAATAACGTAATAAAACATATCGTAACATAAATATTCTGGGTATAATATGGGGTCACAAGTAGAATACATTATTGTTCATATGGTAATACATGAGTATTAGGACGATTTATGAACATTGTTAAATATTACTAAAAAACACATGTGTTTATTATATGAATAAAAGTGTTATTCTATGAAAAAAGCGTGTTACGGCGTGAACAAAATCAAGAGACAAAACGAAAATAAATTCAAAATTCAAAATTACAGATTTAAAGAACAACGATGTGTTACTACATGAACAAAATGAGTGTTACCATATGAGCAAAAAAGTTGTTACCACATGAACAAAAAAAGACAAGTTACAAAAAAATCCTCAATCCAAAATTACAAATTTAAAGAACAACGATGTGTTCTTACATGAACAAAATGAGTGTTACCATATGAGGAAAAAGTGTGTTACTACATGAACAAAAACCGGTAAAAACGCATAAAAAAACATCGGTCTAAAATTACGATTTGGTGAGAACAACGTGAAAATAGTGCAAAAGGATCTCAATTTCAAGACACACTTTATGTTGAGGGTAATTCAAACACCCGCATATATTATCCTTTTCTCAGAATCCACATCAAAAACTAAATTGAACAACCTAATTTTATTCAGATGATGAGTTTAATTGAAGAAAATTAAATTGGATGCTAAAATTAAAAAGACGAACGGGTTGCTAAGAACCCGTGAGATCCGCCAATAATCAAGAGAAGAAGAAGAAGAACCTAACAAAGACCCGTGGTGTGCGATACTAAAAAGATGAAGAAAACCCATTAATTTCACAATAATCAAGCCATAACCCGTCCTCTTGACCCGCGAGAAAAAATAAATAAAAAAAGACTCAATTAAACATATCACTTATATGCAATATTGCATACAAGTTTTTGTCGAATTTTAATTTCCAAAGAAGTAGTTTTATATACCAACTTGAGCGGGACAAAAGGTAAACTCCAACCTTCTAAGTATATGTTTTAGAACTCCAATGAAAAGGTTGGGTGTGCTTGGATGTTAAAGAAATTTCCATTTTTTTTTCTTATATCTTGTTTTTCGGAAAAAAAAATCAATTATATCTACTATTCATCAAAATCAACACTATTAACGCAATACTATTACTCTAAATCTACAGGTGAGGAAACAAGAAATTTTTTAGAGAACAGATAATTTTTTTCATATGTTAGACAATGCCTGACATTGACAAGATAGTATCAGAGGAGATCCATAGTTTCAATCACTACACAATTCAACATATTATTGAAACTAAAATTAATTTATGAGCAACTTCACACAATTATAATATACACATATATATATACAATTGGCAGATAATATATATATAAACTAGTATCATTATAATATGCAGGTATACAACATATACAATTGGCATATATATATATATAATATTATATAAACTAGTATTAATATGAATATACAAATAAAAGAAAATTATATTATAAAATATAACCACTATAACAAGCAAAATAAAATCGCTATATATAAAAAGTAAAAAAATGAAAGTCATCAAGCCTTTTGGACGTTTTTTTTTTATAGGGTTTAGCAATTTTTTAATCTATACATATCGAGTTTACAATATATACAATAAAACTTCCATATGCATTAAAAATTATTACCATTACATACATTATAATAAAAAAAGAGTTGGTATGCTGTGAAACTTGTTCACCAAGAAATTGATTTTTTTTTACAGGCATACTCTTTAGTAATATAAGTCACATCATTTTATGATATAAGTCACACCCTTCAATTATCACTGCGACACTCTTTGTTATAATATAAGTCACACCATTCACTTTTATGAGTAATATTCTTTAGAGTAAAAAGTCACACCACTTTAGTAATATAAGTCACACCCCTTAACCAGTTTCACCGTGAAACTTGTTCACACTATACTTTCCCATAAAAAAAAAAAAAAAAAAAAAAAAAAAAAAAAAAAAAAAGGAAAATAATATCTATATTTTTTTTCATAATTTTAATTAAAAGGAGAACCCACGTAATTTTAAAATATAAAATTAAATATATTTAAATTAAAAAAATAATTAAAAAAGAATACTGATTAAATTTCTTCATATTAAGTAGTATTCAAAAGGAAATAAAAATTACATCCAATCACACTCTTATATTCAACAAAATGTCCACATCAACTATAATCATTACACTTTTTTCATATTCAATCACACTCTTATTTTTCATAACTATTCATCCAAAAAAATAAATTTTCATTAAAAATGAAAAATAAAAAATAGAACTACAACCAAGCACAACCTAGATGTGCTTATTTTTTGAAAAAATTGGGTCATACTAATTTAAAAAAAAGCACTTCTACCTCTATGAGTAGAAGTTGAAAACACCCCCCTAATGTTTTTGGGTAAAATACATCTTCATGTTTCTAAGTTATTATTTTT
This sequence comes from Stenogyne calaminthoides, assembly GCA_037126765.1. Taxonomy (NCBI): domain Eukaryota; kingdom Viridiplantae; phylum Streptophyta; class Magnoliopsida; order Lamiales; family Lamiaceae; genus Stenogyne; species Stenogyne calaminthoides. The sequence continues at coordinate 44,617,604 of JBBCBC010000003.1, read as the reverse complement.
ATTTTGAAAGGTTTCTTAACTATTTTTTTATTTTAAAAAGTCTCTGAACTATTAAATTTTATTTCAAAATGTCCCTAAACTATATTTTTATTTAATGAAGTCTCTAAACTATTATTTTTTGTTTCATGCTGTCCTTTTTTACGAAATTTTCTAAATAATTTAACGAAACCATTAAGTAAAACAATGATATATATTGACAATTTTGAGAATGATGATGTGTGCATTTACTTGACGATTCATTAGATGATGATTAAAAAAAAAGTCAAGTAGGATTGCGTGAAACAAAAATCAACAGTTTAGAGACTTCATTAAATAAAAAAATAGTTTAAGAACCTTTCGAAATAAAAATTAATAGTTAAGGGACTTTTTAAAATTTTAAAAAAATAGTTTAAGGACCTTTCGAAACAAAAAGTAATAGTTTAGGGACCTAGAGATGTATTTTGCCTTGTTTTTATTGTCATTTTAAAAAGACAAAAAACCCACATGAAACGATCTTATGCATAAGGCGGTGTATAACTTAGTATAAATCACACTCACTCCTTTAAAAGTGTTTGAGTGTCAATACTCAATTTATATTCCGTCTCATCGTGAGACCGTCTCATAAAAGTGTGTCTCTTTTAAAAAAAGGGAAAAAGGATTAAAGGTGCACTTTTTAAATAAAAGTATGATTATTTAAATAAAAATTCAAATTTCGCCAATTAATTTAGTCCTGTATGGCCCAAAAATACCTTAAACAACATCGTTTAGTCATGTGTTGGTCACATGCTTATTTTTTCGTCAGAAGTTCAAATCGGGTAGAGATTTAAATAATTTTGTCCCATAACCTTTTTACCTATTTTGAAATGGAACCATAATTATTTGTTTTTTTGAATGTAATCCCATATATATTCAGAATTTGTCAGTTCAGTCCCAAATGACCAAAATAAAATATTAAACGACGTCGCTTCGGTCATGTGCCGTTCATGTTCTTTTTTTTTGGAAGCTGTCAACTCGCCTTTTTTTTTGTACATCTGGCACACTGACTATGTAAAACAAAATTAAATGAAAACTTAATTAAAATAAAAATAAAATTTCAAATATGTGCAAATGAAAATGATGAAACGAAATGATAAAATAAATAAAAAATATAAGAATTAATAAAAACAAATATAGCATGGGTTGAAAAGGATCAAAATAAAAGATAGAGGGTAGCCATGTCACTTTATATATAGTATAAATATAGATGTTTTGTTATTAGTGAACAAAGAGAAAAATGTTCATCGTTCATATATTCAAATATATTATTACACCTTTAAAATTATATAATTATTGTGTGGTAATATAATGCAGCTTATGTTAACTTTTTAGATAAATAATCAATGCCCGAATGTTTCTTATTGATCGAGTATCTTGTCTTTGTCAACCCATTAAAATTGTGTCAAATTAATGGCGACATGGATATATTATTAAATTTAATTCTCAAATAAATAATTAAATAATTGATATTTAATATACACAATATGAACCAATCAAATTTCGCAACTATACAAATATACGTACCTTGTAAGAAATCAATTTCCTTACCATATATATATTGTGTGATATCAACAATATCTCGCTAAAATGGTAGGGAATAGATGGATCAATCAAATCAATTCAAGTCGATTTTCAAATTGTGTCATGTGAAAAGTGAAAAACCCATCCAATTATAAATAGGCTCTTTCTTCATTCATGACACAACAATAAGAAATCGTTCAAGAGACTTCAAAATTCTCTACATGAAAATTAAAGAAGTTTCAAAACGATCTACATAAAAGTGATCAAGTAACTACATACAATTCAAGATCATGGTGTTGAACCCTTCTGATTGGCGTTCTTTCCAAAGCGCTCCTCGTGTATTGAAATACGCTCTTCGTGGATTCAAAGACATTCTTCACAAATTCAAACACTTTATTTGAGAAAATTTTTGCAAATCGACACTCGATATGAGATCAAGGTACTAAAACCCACCGATCATTGTTCTTCAAGTCAAAAGATAGTGACATTCATCGTGGAATCAACAATGATCTTCGCGAAAAATCAATTGCTAACGACGCTCGATCGAGATCAAGATGTTGAACACCTCGATTTGCATTCTACAAGTCAAATCCAACGATATTATTCTTCAAATCCAATGGTTTTCAACCTTAAAATCTCTAAAAACCGGCAAGGACGACTTCCAATATGAGATTAAGGTGATAAACCTCCAATCGACGTTTTTCAAACTCAAATTCTTCGTGGATTCATCGATATTTTTAAATCCAATGACGCTCACCCAAAAAATCTTCACAAATTAACATTTCAATTCAAAATAAGGTGTTGCGCCCTTGAATTAATATTAAAAAACCTCAACATGCCTTTGAGTCCCTCAATGCTTTAGTGGGGTGACAAGTTGCTCCTCAATAATTGAGGCATTCTTCATCATGACGGAACTATGTTTGATGTTGATGAGGAATCACAAAAGAGCCAAGAGTAAAAACATGCATAGTTGATTTCTTGTCTTCAACAATTTGGGGTGATTTGTTTGCAAAAGTTTGACATAAAGGTTCATACCGTGATCTTTTTCGACATGATTTAGAATAATATAAATATATGAACACTCTAAATGGGCACAGCGCTCATTCCAACCTCTCTCTAAAGATGAAAACTATAAATTTACTAAAAAAACTCTCACCGTTATTCCGTAAAACTCACTTTTATTCATAATAACTCTCATTTGTTATTCAAATTAACTCTCAACTAAAGATGAAATAGCATTGTTCGGAAACCCTTACTTTTATTCATAAAAACTCCCACTGTTATGTTATAAAATTATCATTGTTATGCTATAAAATTATCACTATTATGCTATAAAACTCATTATGCTATAAAATTATCACTGTCATTCTATAAAACTATCACTTTCATGTTATAGAACTATCATTGTAATTCTATAAAACTATCACTATTACTAAAAAAATCTCTCACATTTATTCTAAAAACTCACTGTTATTCAACAAAACTCTCAATTATGGACTTGCATTTATAATGCCCCTAAAATGCTACATATAATATTCAACTTGCTTTTGATATTGGTTCTTATCTCCTCCAAATCTCAAACAACAAAAATCACAAATCGCAATAAACTAATCTTTTCATCCACAAAACCCCGAATCAATATGCTTATTGACGAACAAAAAATTTAAAAAGTAAAAGGACAAATAGTGGAATGAAAGACGAATTGTCAAGTTCCGTCGTGAAGAGTGTCGCGTCGTAGAGTCACAGAGTAATTTCGCACGGTGGGAGTAGTTTCGCACAGATGGGGTGGGAGAGATAAGAAGGTAAATAGACGCAAAAAAAAAGTGGGTTGAAATGGGTATATCTTACCCGTTTGTAGTATATGGCCACGTTTGACCCGAGTTCACAGTATGAACTAAGTCTATACAAATTTTTGTCATACTAAGAGTTGTTTTGAAACACAATTCAAGGGTGTAAACGTGTTTTTTTTAAGCTAGTGTGATCCAACTTTTCGAAAAGAAATACACTTTTATCTTTTTAGTTGTGTTTCAAAACACATACTTATTATTAGTTTATTTTTTTTTTTTTAAAATATAATTAAATTAAGACAAAAGCTAAAGAGTTATATAACATGTACATGTACTTGTACATGATAAAAGTATGTGTCATGTATTAAATTGTCTCTCACAAATCTCTTCATTTTTTTTCCGGCTCATTTATTTTATATGGTTTATTTTATGCAATCAAATTGAAAGATTTATTTAATATAAAAACGTATGTAAGGTTATATCACTTATAAAATATGATACTCTTGTGATAAACTCAAAATTATAAAAGTAGAATAAAAACATGCACAAGTCATATTTAGTATATGAATGTTCTTATATAGACGTCTTCTTTATTTAAAAACAAATTAAAGAGGGATTTGGCTTTCAAGATTTTGATAAAATTAAGATTAAAATTGTAACGACAAACTTCATAAATTTAATATAAAAATACGAAAATGTAATACAAGTTGAGTTTCTTTTGGATTAAATCAAGAGTTTAATGGGTTTACAATTCCCATCTCTAATATTTGACCTTCTTTTAAGGGTCAATACCCAACATTAAGATCTTTTCATCTCTTCTCAAACCCATAGGCTGGAATGAGCACGTGAGACGCGACATGAGAAGCTGGAATGAGCGCGCGATGCGAGAGGGTGGAATGAGTGCGCGACGACGAGACGTGAGAGAGTGGAACTTGGCCGAGCGCGTGGAATGCAATTGAAGACAAAAATTCGGGTCAACCCATCTTTTAAAATGAGTCATATTAAATTAGAGTTCATAGTATTACTCTAAACATGTAGAGTGTAGACTAGACTCACCCTTCTATTTGTACATTCAAATGTGACTTCTCTATATCTATTCAACCTAAACTCTACTCCACGCGCTAACCACACGTGTTGATTTTACTTAACTTAAATAATTTAATTTAGTTATATATATATATATATATATATAAAACACAACTTGAATAATTTAGTGAATATCAGTGTTCTATTTCCTCGAGTACACCATAAAAATTCACGAAATTTTATGGCGTGATGTGTTCATGAAAAAATTATTTTTTTAGTGTAAATAATTTATATATTTCAATATAATAGATTATATATTTAAAAATACTGTTTATAAAAGATCTACACTTTTAAAGGCATATAATACCGGGCTAATTTTATAAGTTGCCAATGTTAGTGATAATAACAACAATAAATATAAAAAGTAAAGTAAACATTCCTTAACGTTGTAAAATAGAAATAAAATAGAAGTAAAATTAGGGCACGGGGCTCAAGGAAAATAAAAATATTATGAATCCTCTGCTTCAAGGACAAAAAAAAGAATACTATTTTTTTAAGTTACGATGGAAATAATAAATTGAACTGGAAAGAATAAATTCATAACAACATTTTTTTTTGATAACAAATTTGTAACAAAACTTAATACAATAAATGTTTAGGTAACTAGATGGATCTAAACTGAGTTGGGTTCGGCGTGGGCAATGAGTCGGCAGTGAGTTTTGTTCCCTAAATTACCATTCGAAGTTGAATATCGAGCCAGATATAAAAACAAGTTAGAGTTGATTATAGATTTTTAAGGATTATGGGAAATCAATTAAACACTTTTTACTATCCTTTGTAAGAATTACATAATTATTTTACTTCTTTTGAAATTAAAATGAAAATCTGGTTAAACAACCTAGTAAGTGCACAATTATTAGGAAGATCAACTCCATTCATAATATCAACTCATGAATATAAATTCACACAAGATTAATCCTATGGTTAGAAACTAACTAAGGGACACAATAATTAAATAACATGATCAACGAATTACCGTTGGATTAACTATTATAAAAAAAATATTTATTTCCAAATAGGAAACAAAAAAATTGGAGAATTAAGTGGGATTTAGGTATTAATTAAGAAACAACAAATTTCATAAGAAAGGAATAAAAAGGAAAGAAAAAGAAAAAGTAGGGAAAGAAAAGGAAGAGACCCACCCCCCTTACTCCCCCCCTCCTTCCCCTCCATATTGGTGTTTGTATGCATCACATATACATACACATATACATACACTCCAATACAAGAAACCCAGAAAAATAAAATCAAAATTAAGAGCATTGCATTGAGAATCGCTTCGATCGTTAAAAATTGATTGCATTCACTCAGTTTCGGAGTTTATACGAATAAATTGGGTACACGTGCCTGTTGTGCGTGCGTACGGCGGTGATCAACTGGAGTTTGATTAATTAGGGTTTTTTTGAATTTTCGGAAATTGGGAAGAATTTGGGGGAGTTGGTTAATAGTGGGTTGTTGTGGGTTTTTTTGTTGGTTTTAAGTTTGAGGTTTGATTATTGGGGGACTGATATGTTGGATTTCCGAATAAAGGTCGCATTGGGGTTTGGGGGAATTTGAGTAATTTGGGGGGAGGTTTAGGGTTAGGGTTTGGTGTTTTTTTAGGGTTGTTGTTGTGGAAGTGAATTAGGGATGATGGTTCAGGAGCCTGAACTTGAAGAAGGAGAGACTTGCTATTATAGAGATGATGCCGACATTGATCCTGATATAGCCCTCTCTTACATTGTATGAGTTTCTTTTCTGCTTATTCAATGTTTTCAATTTATGTTCGTTCTGAAGTGAAACTGAATAATGTGTGTTTTTCAATGATTGGGGGGAGGTTCACTAACTGAATTATAGGGATGGGAGTTTTACTGTCTTGATAAACTGGGACACACAATAGATGCATGATCAATGATCCTGGTGTGGAGAATATATTTATGATCAACGATGATATGATGCATCGTATGTGAGTCATAGCAGTTATGTATGAATTGGTTGTCATTAAATGTGTGATTGGATATTTCCAGGAGTTTCAGAATGTGGAACATAAAAAAAAATTCAACCTTTTGAGGTCTTGTTGCTTCTTTGGATGATAATGTCGAAATTAACTTAACTTCATATTGAATAAGCGTTTACCAGATATCTATCCATAATGCAGTAAGGCGTAGTTTTGCATCACAGCCTAATAAGTTTCTTCTCTGCATTCAAAGCATACACACATGCACATATATATGTATATATTGTATTGATAATGTACCACACAACTAATTAAAATAATGTTTGTTGTAATTCTTCATTCCCGTATGATCTATGTACCTTTCTTATATTCACTTTATATTTTCAATGATATTAATTACTTTTTGGATCTTGCTTCTGAAAGGGAGACAAGGTTCAAAGTATATTGGGGCATCAGCAGAAAGATTTTGAAGGCGAGGTTTCGGCTGAAAATCTGGGTGAGTGGAGAAACAATTGTGTTTCTCTTTTCTTTCTTCTCTACCAGAAATCGGTAGCCTCAAAACATTTAGGATTTTTTCAGGGGCAAAATATGGTGAATATGGCTCATTTTTGCCCATGCATCAACGATCCCCTTTGATTCGGTTGCAGCAAAAATCTCCACCAAGAGTTCAAAATCCTCTCTTTCCTAAATCTCCTAATGTCTGTCCAGAGGTACGTGTACAATTTCATAAATTTTGGTTTACATATGTGTAAAGAGTTTCATTTACTTAGCACCATGAACTATTTTACCCCACAGGGACGGGCCCCTAATCCTGCCATGCTCTCTACTCAGAGGGATGTCACTTCTTCCCCCACGAAAACCTCCTCTTCTTTTGGTGCTTCATTAAGAGAAAAGGATACCTTGGCTTCTGGAAAAGTTGCTCCGGCTTTTCCTGGAAAAGTCGAACTTCCTTCAAGTAAGTTAGGGAATCCACCCGATCGCAGGTCACTGAAGGTTCGCATCAAGGTGGGGCCCGAAAGGGTGTCCCAATATAATGCTCAAATATGCAGTCTGGGGCTTACATCACCGTCTTCGTCAGAGGGAAACAGTCATGATGAAAGTGACCAATTACTGCTCGATTCTCGTGAGACACCTAATGAATCTCCTGCCCACATGCTTAAGGTAAGATTCCTTTTGACTATTCAGCTAGGAGTAACACTTACTGTTCAATGAAAACAACTAATACTGACCAACTAATATCTTTTAGTAAAACAACTGATACCAAAAAAATGCTCTTGTGTTGCACGGTGCAACTGGTGTATAGAAGTATTTGCCTTCAGTTAGTAGTGGTGCATTCTGATCGTCACTTTCTTTTTTGGACTGAGATTATTTGATTGGTGAACTTCTAGACCTGTATTTTCATCCCTGGGACCCACAAGAGATAAATTATTGTCTTTCTTGTTCCTCTTTAATTTTTTGTCCCACCTGATATAGAAATTGGTAGATAGCTTTGGAAGAAGGCACATTGAAAATTCATTACAATCTGCTTTCACCAAGTATATATGTCCTCCAAAAAAACCAAGTATTTGCAATGTCTCCTGGCCTTGAATTTCTTTTTTCAAAAAACTATGAATCTACTTTTATTTCTTAAGCCTCTTTCTTATAATTGCAATTTTCTTTTCAAAACAGTTGTACCTGGTTGATTTTTTGTGTTTGCTTTTTATACAGATAATGACTTCTCTTCCAGTATCCGACGGGTTGCTTCTTTCACCTCTTTGTGAAGATTTACTGACCTTAGCCAGAGAAAGAGAATATTCAGTAAAAACTGAGTATGAAGCTGCACCCAAGAAATCTGCAATATCTGTTAAGCTCTTGAATAATGATGTCTTCAGGGAAAAGAACACAAAAGTTGTTGATAAAATTGGAAAATTAGAAGATAACTTTATTGATGATCTTAAAGATTGTGGCCAGAAAAGTTTGGGTGGTGATAATCTGCAGCCAATCCACGACTTGAATTGCAAATCTTTACCTGAAGCAGTCAGGGATTCAGATAAGGATGCCCTAATAGAGAAAAGAAAGGGACATAAGATCAGGGTGAAAGCACGGGCAGTTTCTGTTGATTTAGTCAAGGATAAACATACTTCTGGTCAAAGTTATGTCAAGTATGAGCAACCAGAATCCAGATGCAGTTCCTTAGAGAAGATTGAGGAAAGAATTTCTCAGAAGGAGGTTTTAGTTGATCGTAAAGGAAGCCGTCTGTCATTAAAAGCTTATTCAGATCATTCTGAAGGTGAAGGGGTTAAAAAAGCTATTGATGACGCGATAAAAGCTGCTCCAAATTCTGCTGTTAGTGAACATAATGGGAGGCCATTAGATGAAGATAGAAAGAAGTTAAAAGGAAGTCAAAGTAGTGTGAAGAAAGAACCAAAAACAGAAAAATCGAGGGATGGTGATTGTGCTGCACCTAAAAGCAAATTTAGTGGGAAGAAGGATACTCACAGACTTCATCTGAGCCAGAAAGATGTGGTTCATACAAGTTCAGAAAAAATCGAGCCAAAAGATTTTAATCTTGATGATGTTAAATCAAAATCTGATAAGTTGAAGGAGAGATCAAGAAATAAGAAATACTTTGATAAGATGTCATCTGAGACGCATATAGTCGAGCCTCCAGTGCATTCTAAGGAAGGATTGTTGAGTGGGTTACAGCAAACAGTGGCTGCCCCTGTGTTGATACAGGAAGATTGGGTCGGGTGTGATCGTTGTGAGAAGTGGCGTCTTCTGCCGTATGGCACAAGGGCTGAGCAACTGCCCGAGAAGTGGGTGTGCAGTATGTTAGATTGGCTGTAAGTTTTTTCCTTGCGTATATTGTCATCTTTTCCTTCTTTCATTAAATATATCTGGTGGACAGTTAAATCTCATTAAAGATGGATGACACTCTTATCAGAATATAAATGTTCTGATGATAAATGGGATCTTTCTCTGTTTGCAGCTCATGTAACTTTATTTAGAGCAAAGCATCGTGATGCCTAAAATATAACCAATAGTTTTAATTATGAAACTTAACTAGATCAATGCAATATGTCCAGTGTTGCAAAAAAAAAAAAAAAAAGAGGACATGTCGTATGTTTATTTTTTGGGATGAAGCTGATGTTCTGTGTTAAGTGTATTGCAAATACTTCTATGCACCAATTGCTGTGCAACTCAAATAAATTTTTAAATGGTATTAGCTGTTTTCCTAAAAGGTATTAGTTGTTTTCACTGAACAATATTAGTTGTGCAACAGCTGCACGGTGCAACTGGTGCACCCAAGTGTTACTGAACTTACTCCGAGTGTATATATGCTCTGTGCTGTCGTTGCTTATATACGTACCTTGCATAGAGTTAAACCGCAATGAAACCTGGACTTGATCTCAGTTTTTTCAATCTTCAGTCCAGGAATGAATCGTTGTGATATTAGTGAAGATGATACTTCAGCAGCTTTGCGTGCTTCATATCTAGTTCCTGTTCCTGATAAACAACATAATTTTCAACCTCATGCTAATGGAACCATGGCTGGAGGAATCTCTGATCAAACAAAGCAGCAAAAACTGAAAGAAAAACAGAATTCCGTAAGCATGAATCACATGAATCCTTCTAACGGTAAAAAGCAAATGCAACAGCTGGCAATGAAAAATGGGAGCTTGAAGGATGTGAAGCAATATCTTCCAGGAATAAATGCTTCGAATAAATCTGATATCCAGCATCCAAATAAATCAGCAACTGTTTCTGTCAAATTAAATAAGCGAAAAGGGGAGCATGTGGTAGTAGGTATGTCAATAGCCCTCATTTCCTTTGTGCTTATATGATTTTTAGTTTTGTTTACCTACGAGATATAATATCGATATCCTGCAGATGATGCAAATCCGAAGAAAAAAATCAAGGAGTCTGGTGAGTACACAGATGGTAAGGGGGAGGTAAAAAAGGTTAAATTAAAAGATGCGCTTTTAGTGGACAACTTTCAGCCTTCTGGCGGGAACCTAGGTAGTATGAAATCTGGTCTGCCAAGTAAGACAGCCTTGAAGATTGGGAAGAAAAAGAGCTCACAAAAAGACGGGATGTCTGAGGTATCAGGCAATATCCAAATTTCTGTGAAGAAACACAAAGATAGTATGCAGGATTTACCGACAAAAACAATGATAAGATTAAAGGATAATGCATGTAGCCCGCGTCAAGTGGAGAACAATGTGAGCAATCTTCAAGACACAAAGAAATTCGTCAATGAGGAAAGCAAGGATGGTGAGTTTCATAGAGACAAGAGGCCCCGAGTATCTCAGGTTGAAGATATTTCATCGAAAAGAAAAAGTGCAGAAGCTAGAGTTCTTTCAGGGAGTAAAGAACATCCAAGGGGTAGGGGTATTGAGAAAGAACTGGTGGTAAAGCAACCAAGAGCAAAGTCTGTTCTCACAAAAGAAGATATAGACAAATTGAGGAAGGATTTGGGAATTGAAGAGATACCAATGGCTGCCACTTCGAGCTCATCTAAGATTTCTGACTCTCGTAAAAACAGACTTAGCTACTTGGAGAGAGAAGGCTCGCCTATGGAGTCTGTTTCTTCATCTCCCATGAGGAAAGCTGATTTTAGTTTCAAAGCAAAGAAATTTCAAGAAATGAATCAGAGTTCAGAATTGGGCTCAAAAATCATGGATTCGAAGAATAAATTGAAAAAAAAGACAGCTGTTGATGAAACCCGTAAACATGAGGTATCGAGTAACATGAGGCATCCTCTGTCCAATGATTCTAACCTCAAGTCTGCTAAAAACAATGCAAGTGTTGGGAAGAACAATCTCAGGAAATCGAACGATAGCAGAAGTGAGATGCAATCTTCACAGAGAGAGCATGATAAGAACGATCTGAAATCAAGTTTCGTTACACAGGATCTTTCTAGAAGTTCTTTAGAACAAGCCCAGGTGGCGCCATGGGATGGAAAGGTCCGTATTGACCCGCGTCAGGGAGTTAAACAAAGGTGGATTATGTCCTAACAAAAAATGCATCAGGATTGTTGAAAAGAAATCGCATGCGGAGATGAGACCTGATGATACTTCTGCAGTTGGTGATACATTGAAGGCCCAAAAAGCAATCAAAAAACTGCACAAGTAATGAGCCAGAGAAATCTGTGGCTCCCGATGGAAACAAGAATGTGTCTGGTGTTGCTGCATCTACTGCCTTGAAAGCAGCTGAAGATGTCCTGAAAGAAGCTGAAGAACTTAAAACTCATGCTGATTTAATTAAGGTCTTTCTGTGATACTTTCTTTATCTGCTCACACATTTATCATTTCCTTCACATATACTGCTCAGTGCAGTCTCGGGATCTGCTTTCCAATATCTTATTATTGTTTACATAATTTTTTTGCAGAACTCTGGTTTTAGTTCTGAAAGTAATTACGAGTACTTTAAAGCTGCCCTAAAGTTTCTTCATGGCGCTTCGCTTCTAGAAGCATGCAATGGAGAATCTAGCAAACATCTGGAAACGAGACTTATGCAAATGTATGGTGCTGCTGCCCAACTATGCAAGTGAGTAGAGACAATTGGAACCTGAGTGCTTATGCTGCTGCTCATTCTGTTTTATACTTTCTTTATACTAGTATTTATTAAGAGTGGCACCTATGTAACATAAGAGTCTAATTCCCATTCAAATTGAGTATAAATAGTTATATCTGTATGTAGCTATAAGCTTTCTATATTATGTATTAGGAAGTGAGTGAAAATGCAAAACTTGTAGCACATTGTTATGAGGATAATTACTTCTTAAGATTGAAATTGCCAATCTGGAATATTTCTGGTTTGAACTTCAAAATATATGTCATGCTTTGAGTTGCTACTGTTAAAAAAAGCTCCTTGTATATTGGTCATTTTACTTCTTTTGTTATGGCTTCACATTAGCTTCATGTGATTTGCAGAACTTGTGCAAATGGATATGATAAAAGCCAAGAGATGGCTGCTGCTTCTTTGGCCTACAAATGCATGGAGGTGGCTTACATGAGGATAGTTTATTTCAAAAGTTCAACTACAAGCAGAGTTTGGCAAGATTTGCAAACAAGTCTGCAAATGGTTCCACAAGGTATGATAATCTTTTTCATTAATCTAAATAATTCACCATAAGGTCATGAATGTGCCTAAATACCTATTTTAATAGTCCTATAAACATATTAAATGCGTTGACAAGTTCCCATCTGTCTTCGTCACTTCAGGGTAAATAATGACCCTTTAGACATGCTTAATTTCTAAATAATGTAATTTTGATAGTTTCAGATGATAGTGTTATTGATGTCATATTTGGTTATCTGTTTAGGTGAATCTCCGTCATCTTCTGCTTCTGATGTTGATAACTTAAACAATTTAGCAATGGCGGATAAGGCCGCTTTGTCTAAAGGCAGTGGTTCTCACGCCTGGAATCATGTTATAGTGCCTCGCAACCACCCTAACTTTGTTCGTCTGCTTGATTTTGTAAGTTGATTCCTTAGAGTAATGTTGGCTATTTGTTTTATCCATTCTTTTCTGAGTTGTTCTTCTCCAAGTCTTAATTTTTAGAATATTGAGATCTATGTTTTCTTCGTGCACTTGTTTTTAGTACTTAAATTTAATAGTTATATCATTCTCCTTGAATTAGAGTTAATTTTTTGTTCCATTTATTGTGTTTCTACAATATAGCCCATTTGCGCCCTTTGAATGTACTACCTGAGCCCACCCCTTCCTATGTACTTGCCAAAGTTTAGTTTGGCGTGCTTTACCCATCCCACAACCTGGATCATTGTAACTATGCTGCAATGAGTTTCCTGAACTTTATTTTTAACTTTGCGCCATTATAATAGAAAAATGAAAATTTTAATATCCGTGGAAAGTATAATTTAAGGGAAAATACTTCTATGCAACAATTGCGCCGAGCAATTAAAGTGCGTTTTTAAATGATATTAGTTGTTTTACTGAAAGGTGTTAATTGTTTTTACTGAACAGTATTGGCTGTTTTCATTAAACAGTATTAGCTGTGCACCAGTAGCCCTGTGCAACTAGTGACTGTTACTCTAGTTCAATATTTGTTTGAGTGCTGAAGGATTAAAGGTTAATCTTGTTTATATGTGAATTGAACATGATATTATTCTGAGAAAGTTCAGTTCAGTTCAACTGTTCATTTCATCTGATTATAGCATTTCATTTTGGAATAATGGTCATTGAAGAACCACCACTTACAATTTGGTTTTTTCTTCTTGATTTATATCTGGGATATGCATTCAACTGTTAATATTATTTTCTTTTTCGCAGACAAAAGATGTAAATTCTGCTATGGAAGCTGCCAAAAAATCACGGGATACATTTGCGGCTTCTCTTGTAGAACTAGAAGAGTCACGGAATAAAGACTCCATTGTTTTCGTTAAGAGGGTTATTGACTTCAGTTTTCAAGATATAGAAGAATTCGTTCGTTTGGTATTGCTAGCATTTAACAGCATCAACCACCACGGTATCCCCAATAATCGAGGGTAGTCAAACTGTACATTCTCTGGTTTCTGACATTCATTCCCTTTGAGGCCCGTTTGTCAGCGGGCCATAAAAGACGTGCCATACCATAAAACGAGGCCCAACCGGATCTGGTGACAAAAGGAGGCTGTAAGAGAAGGCATATTGGTTTCACACTTCCAGATCTGCTGAAGAATAAAAACATAAAAGCTAATTATAGTTCTGTACATTTGTACAAAATGGGATTACTTGCTATTCTTGTAAAATCATTTTTGATTGCTTCTTTTCCGCAAGATAGGCACAGATTATGCTCAAAATTCTTGATGCAATGGATAGCGAAAAAAGCACGTGTTTTGTGCATGTTTTAGCACGAGATTTAGAGCTCACATGAGAGTGCAGTTTTGATATCTAGGTTATAGATTCTTTTTAGTTAGAAAAGAGACTGTTAATAGATATTTTTAGATAACATTATTCATTTCAGGAGGCCTGACTTTTAATATAGATATTAAGGGGAACTTTAAATTTTTATTGTGTTTCAATATTTTTTTTCACGTTTTTTCTTCTTCTGCATATTAGGGATTTTTGTAAATGGAGTTAACCCTCTCGTTTTTCTTACGAGGGCTTACTATTATGCACTCTTTGGTGTCGGATAATAGTGATTTATATTGGATAAATCTACATTTTATATAATGTATTATAAGAATCTTGTGTGTAAATCTTTTTTCTTTGTGACCCACACATAAGTTGTACTTGTTTGAATTGTATTTTGATTTCTTAAAAAGAAGTTTATAGGAATTATTTGTTTGTGATTTTATGCATTCGTGCGTTAATTATGCTCAATAGAAATTATATCTATATGTCAATATGAACCCATTGGGCTCTCTTTTCTCTACTCTAATCCCCCACCTTAATTCCTTGCTTTTCTTCCGAGATTAATTGAATTTAATCTTTAATCCACTTCACAATTTAGTTACTGCATGTGAACTAGGGGTGAGCATTAGTAGGTAATAACAAAAAAATTGAGCCTAATCGAAATCGAAATCGAAATATATATTCGGTTCGGTTAATTTGGTATTCGGAATTGGTATCGGTTTTGAAATTTAAAACCTACTTTATTTATACATTTACCTAAGCCGATCCGATCCGAAATATATATTTGGTTCGGTTAATTTGGTATTCGAAATTGATATCAGTTTTGAAATTTAAAATTTTTTGTATTCGTTTTTTATTTTTAAGGTAAAAATATCAAAAAATTGAAACCGAACAGAATAGAACAATATATATATATATATATATATATATATATATAGTTTTGATATGGAGACCACAAGTGGTCACCTTATGGAGCCCGATTGATGATTTGACTTTCCACCTCAACTTATTACCTAATTAAATAATTTAAATTAATTTTTAAAAAATTCTACACCTTAAAACTTAAATAATGAACCCTAAACCATGACCCATTCGGGTCGGGTGAACCATGAATCACTCGGGCAGAGTGAACCATGAACCATGAACCACTCGGGTCGGGTTTGAATCCGTAATTTAATTTAAATTATTTAATTAGTGCAAAGTGATTTTTTTTTAAAATTTAATTTAAATTATTTAAATGAGTAAATTAAATTACAGATAATCCGACCCGAATGGTTCATGGTTCACCCGGCCCGAATGGGTCATGGTTTAGGGTTCATGATTTAGATTTTAGGTTGTAGGATTTTTTTTCAAAATTAATTTAAATTATTTAATTAGATAATAAGCTGAGGTGGAAAGTCAAATCATCAATTGAGTTCCATAAGGTGACCACTCGTGATCTCCATATCAAAACTGTATATATATAACTTCTAAACCCTATTCATTTGTACACTTACCTAACTATAAATTGAGCTGCTTTATTGTTTATAATTTATAAATTGGATTGTTATTATTGTTTATAATGTGAGCAAGTTCTTTAACTTGAGAATTTAGACATTGTTATGGACTTGTGGACAAGTTTTTTTTTTAAAGACCTAGTTTAAAGCCCAAAACATTTTAGTTTTTCGATTTTATATCGAAACCGGATCGAAAAATTCAGTTTCAGTTATTTTCAATTTTATATATGTTATGTTCAGTTTCGATAATGTAAGGATGAAAAGTTAGATTAATTTAATTTCCTTATTCGATTCGGTAACAGTAATATCGAATGGTCAGCATTGTGTACCATTTTAAAATTATTACATAAAATTTGAAATAAAATATGAAATTGGAAGGGCGTGGAAGTAGAGATGTTAATCCGGGCCGGGCTAAACTGGCCGACCCGTTTAAACCTATTATATGTAGGGTTAGGGCCGAGCAATGGGAGGCCCGTTTAAAATCGGGCCTTTTTGGCCCGGACCGATTAGCCCGCGAGCTAAACGGGTTAGCCCTCGGGTTAACCGGGCCAGCCCGTTTAGCCCGTTTATATTTATATATACTCAAGTTTTTTATTTTATTTTATTTTCTAATTTTTCAATTAATTTTTTAAAAGTTTTTTCACAAATTTAAATAAGGCAAAAATCAATTATGGCCAATCAATTACAAATTAAATATTTCTATTTGATTTAGTCAATTAATAATTAATCCTCCCCAATTCAATATTTTTTAACAGTTTTCAATTTCTATTGAATTGAATAAATAAGTAAAATATTAATTCAATATAAAATAATAATATAATATTTTTATAAATTCTATTATGAAATTTGTTCATAGTATGAAACTGATATCATTATAATTATAAATTAATATTATGGTATTAATTTATAAATGTGATGATACAAATTATATATTATTAACTAATTTCATGGGAACTTTGCTCAATTATGTTATTAAAGATGATGAAAACTAATTTTATATTTTGAACATTTGCTATTAAAGATGATGGGGCAGTCTGGATCGAATATTTGTCATTATGTAATGTTAATGTTTGAACATTTTTTGATTTTTTTTAAATTTTTTCGGGAACCGTTAGGTGGTGGATTTGGCTCAGAGAACCCATTAGGGTTAGGGTTAGGTTAGGTCTCAACAATGTTTTAAAACGGAAGGAAGTTGGAGAGACGACCCTAAAAAGGTTGGGCCGAGGGTTGGGGCCGGTCGGACCCGGATTAGGCGGATTGAGCCAATATGATGTCATAATAAATATTATATATATATATATATATATATATATAGTATGCATAATTTTAAAAAAAAATCAAAATTTTAAAAAAAAATAAAAATCAATATAAACATAAAAGATTGGTCAAAAAAAATCATAAAAAAGGGCGGTCAAATAGAACATAAAAGGCACATTAAAAGCAAATAGAAAGATAAATGGGCTAGGTTGAGAGAATAGGCTTTCATTTTTAAATCCTCTCTCTCCCTTCATTTTTCGTTTCTTCAATCGGCCCTTGATAGCCGCCGCCTCCATCGACCACTGATCACCGATCTCACACCACCACTTCGAACTCGGGTAACTCTACTTCTTCAACACAAAAGGAATCAAAATCTCCTAATTAAACTCCATAAGAACAACCTAAATTATCCCCTAAATTGGGACGACGGCGAAATTAGCCCCAATTTCAAGCATCCACCACTCCATCTTGTTAGCCCGAGCGGAGCTCGTCGTGGGCGGCGGACTCCTATCGCCATTGACCGGTATATCTTGATTGCATCTCCTTCTCAGTCATCTTGTGGTTTTTTTTTTTTGCTTTCACTTTGAGAAAGTGATGAACTGGTTCGAATTCATCGATTTTTTTTTTGGTTAAAACCGGTGAAAACCGGCGGTTCACCGGTTCCCGGTTTTCACCGGTTTTTCGAACAGTTTTCGGTTTTTGAGAGGCGGCCCAATAGCGGTTCTATACACCTCTATTGGGGGCTTGAAAGCGATTCACGGTCCGACTGGACTGGACGCCGGTCCCGATTTTTAAAACAGAGGGTCTCAACTATTATGGCCCGTTTAAAATGAACCGCTTAAGACCCGAGACCGTTTGACCCGCAACCCTGTAGGGCTGGCCCTAATGAGTTAGGGCCGACCCGTTTAACATCTCTATGTGGAAGACCAAATGGAGCATGACAAAAATGGATGAACATTAGTTAACAACGTATTATGTTACTAATATATAAAGTATTACTATACACAGGAATAGGAAATATGAACATTTTATGTACATCAAATGTTGTAGAAAAACTACTGCACTTATTCTTTATGTGGCAACGTGTCGTAAGTGGGTTGTACATCCTTTACCAAATTAATTTGGATTGGTCAATTTCCAAAGACTTTATTCTTCACTCAGCCTAACATTATGATTTATATGCACTATAAGAGGACACAAACTAATTCAAAGGGCCAGCTACCTAAATTTCCAATTTGGGTAGATTATAGACTAAATTCTAGGTATCTGGTTCATCGTGCAATTTAAGTAGAGTGGGTCGCAATTAAGTGGCTTAGCCCACCTGATCACTGAGCTCCTATTTGAGTGGGAGACCTAGGTTCGATTCCCTCTGAGAACAAATTGAAGTTATGGGAGTTATAAGGTGGATTGACGATTTCGTGGAGTATTTGGGTGCTTGGTGTACTAACTACTAACAACTAACTTTGCCCGATAAAAAAAAGTAGAGTGGGCCGCATGTGCATTTGGGTGCACCTTGCACTCATAGTATATTTTAAAAGCGTGCAACTATACCAAAAAAAATGTGCAACTATTCCAAATAGAAGCATGCAACTATGCTTCCATATTAACAGTTGCACTTTTTTGTGTAAATAAGTCGCAGTTTTTCAGCATAATAAATTGCATGTATCTAAAATGCATTATGAGTGCACGGTGCACCCGAGTGCATGCAATACCTAGCCATTTAAGTATACTTTTAAATTTTTTAATTTGTTTGAACAAAATTCAACTTATTTTGCACCGAATAAATTGCATGTTTTAGTGTAATCAAGTTGTATGTTTCAATGTAATTAATTTGAACATTTTAGTGAAACAAAAAAATACACTTGAGTTGTACGTTGCATCTGGTGCATTAGAGACCTACTTTTCTTGAAATTGTGAGATCGATTCAATAGAATATAGTTGAAATTAAATTGACAAATTCTTCTATACACCAGTCGCATCGTACAATTAATTTTTCTTGAACAATATTATTTATTTTTAAAATATAATTTTTTATTTTTCACTAAACAATATTTTTTTTATCAGTGAACATTACCAGTTAATCAATATTAATGATTTTCATTGAATAATACTCCCTCCATTTTGCAATAAATGTCCTTTAAATTTATTTATTTTTTGACAGAATTTAGTTTTTCTTTAGCCATATTAGGAAGGACATGTATTGACAAACTTACCCTTAATGAATGTTTTTTTTTAAAACTTTCATGATTTTTGCTTACCATAACAATTTTTTTTTTCACACATCTTAATAATTAGAAGTATTTTCTAAATTTAAAATAAGGGCAAACTTGAAAGAAATTGTAGCGCCCCAAAAACAGACGTCACTCACTTGGGGGAAACTCAAGTTGGGTTTAAATAATTTAAATTTTTATACTTAAAGTGATTAAAGCGGAAGACCATATTTATGAAAACACGAGCCATTTTTTTTAAAAGTTTCTAAACAGGCTTGTGCCTAACTCGTGTCTTACCCACATTTCTAAGCCAAACATTTACTCAATTAAAAATTTTCAAAGCATAGCATCATACGCGAAATAAAATGTCATAACTAGATATAATATATTTAGAATAAGTTTGATAGTGTCATGCATGTGAGTTCAAGTTTAAAAGACCGTCATAGACACTTAAAGGAGTGCAAAAAGGTTTGATTACATGACACATAAATTTAAACATAAACACGGAAGTAAAATATCGAGGACGTCCATATATGTTACACCAATACGTAATACTCTTCTTACGGAGTTTTGATACACAATAATTAAAGTTTGAGGAGTCCGTCGTAGTCAGTTACACGTCCACCTCGTCTCCAGCAAGACCTGAAATGATTTAAGGAGATCATGAGTCTTCCCCCGGAGAGGAAGACCAGTGGGATAACACTTAATATGCAACTGTATTAAGAAAGTCATTTGATGTGAAAGAAATGAGTACATGCCAAGGCCCGTCGACCCGTCTAATCCACACAACTTAATTCTTCCAGTATAATCCACACAGCGTAATCCACATAGTATAATCCACACAGAGTGAAATTCGAATATCTGCTTATATGCATCTTACTCTCAAATTAAACTAACTAATACAAAAACAATTAAATGTTACCCACTTTCTTGACGTTGAGTGCCTCAAGATAGCTTCCCGGAAGCACCGCTGGCTCGTACTGCACTCGACACATTTGGTAGTTCTTTAGTCTCATAATCATTTAAATGTTACTAAAGTATATTTGGAAATTCACATTTTATAATCATACCAAAAGGTCCTAATCCCCAATCAACAATACCTATATAACTTATAACTTAGGTTTAACACCTTGGAATAACACGTTGTAGTGAATTATTTACTACAAATTGAGGACATATTATAAGTTTATAAACTTTATACAGTAGGTGACTAACACATATATGTACATACAGTAAAATTTTCACATAAAAATAACTTGTGGTTTATTACTTATGAATTTTCCAATCTAAGTGAAAAACAGGCTTCCAACATTTGATAACACATGAATATGTCTTTAAAAAAATCAATTAATTTTTTTTATGTAATTATAAGAATCATTAGTAATACCAGTAAAAAGGTAACAATTTAAAACTTTGAATTTCCTATTTAATGGTATAATGTTTTAGATCCTTAAAACTGCCAGTTTTCCACTGTAAAAGTACTGTTTACTTGAAAAATAATTAAAAATATAATATAACTCCAAATTTATCCAAATAAAATCCATATGAAAGATGACATGTAATAGAACAACATAGTCTAAAACTAGATTTAAATACAAAGTTATCTGTACTCAATAAATCCTACAATCATCGTCAAAAACAGGGCCGATTTTTCTGCTGTACAGTAGAATAATAGAAAATTCATATAAATTTGAAAACGACTCCAAAAATTCCGAAATTTTTACTACGCAATATAAACTTCCAGGCATTTACTGTGATAAAAGGGTTTTATAAAATTATTTCATAAAAGGTCAGAAACATTTTCGAAATTAACATGCAATTGCAGAATCAACATGCAATCACCTAAACAATAAGTAATCTACTAAATAATATCAAATAACTTTATATTTGTCACATCCATGGCCAAAACACATAAATCATCAAATATATTCAACCAACAATGCCCAGGAGTATTTAAAAGTGTAGTTTGGTCATCTCTTACCTTTGAAGACTCTTAAATCTCTAAAAAGTAGTGTTGATTTTTCTCCAGGATGTAGAGAATTTATCAGAGAGAAAGCGGAGAATAGAGAGAGAAGCAGAGGGTAGAGAGAGAAAGAAAATGAGAAGAGACGTGTGATATTCTCTAAAATATAGAACGAGTCAGCTGATATTATACTTATATATATCCTTTTATTCTTTTTGTTATTTATTAGCGTGTGTTTGTTATCTCTTTTCTTTTTCTTCTTTTAATTAGCGTGCGTTCTTTTTTCTTTTTTTTTATTTGATTTGATTAATTAACTTATGAAAGATTTAAAAAATATATATATATATATTGTGTTCGGTATAATTATTCAGCATTAATCGAACACGTAAGAGAGACACGTGTAATATTCAACTATTAAAATAATCATGCTCGATGGACAAGTGTGCTCGCCGCACGCTGACCAAACAAGTTTGTTCGCCAACTCACCACTTGTCAACCAATGCTCACCTATCAAAGTGAGTTTTGTTCGCTAGCTCGCCGAGCAAGTATCATTTGTTCGGAGGCTCGCCGCTCGCCTAACGAGCAAGTTTTCTCGTCGGCTCCCCACTTACCGAGCAAACAGGAATACTCACCAGCTTACCGAGCAAACATGTATGAACCTGAAAAGGCATTGAGCTGATCAAATCGAGCAAAGAAGAAATCAGATAGCCTGAGTCAAGTGACCTCAGGGTCAGTATGCTCGATGCTCAGACATCCTGAAGGCTCAGACATCCTGAAGACTCAGACAACCTGAGGGGTCAGTATGCTCGATGTTCAGACATCCTGAAAGCTCAGACAACCTGAGGGGTCAGTAAACTCGAAGCTCAGAAAACCTAAAGAACTCAGACATGCTCGATGAGGACAATATTCCGACATAAAATTGATATGGTTTAATGGGGCGAACAAAGCATTCAATCGATCAAAAGATTGATTTGGACGACCAAAAGAGTGCCTTATAAACAAGCAGATGCAAAGATCAACCAGGAAGACGAAGTTGGAAACGTGGCAGCATTACATGAGTTCTTGCATGGCCTGAAGTCTCCAGCTCATGCTTGCCAAACCAGCTCATGCTTGTCAAAGTGCTATAAATGGAAGAAAAAACAACAAGAGAGGGGTTACAAAAAATTCCCAGAAAAAAGAGGTGGACAAAAAATAGGTTCAGAAATTTCCCAGAGGGGTGAGGTTCACAAAAAATCCGAGAGTTCATCCATGCACATAAAAAACCCTAGCACTCATATGCTCACTCTCCAAATCATCTTCATCCATAGCGATTCATCTTCATGAGATGTATCATGAATTGTACGTGTAAAACTCGCAATACTACATCCCTGGCTTGGAACACCCCCAGAGTAGTCATTTCTTGACGAACTGGGTCAACAAATTCTTCTTATTTACAGTTTATTTTACACGTACATATTTTGTTTGTGAGTTGTCAACGAATTAGCCACATAGTATTCTCCATATAAAACGACTCGCAACAATTGGCGCTAGAAGAAGGGTACCAAAAAACCAACCCATACACAAACCCATAGTTAGCCGAGGCAGAAAAAAGAAATATAATGCCTCAATCTAGGAACACACAGACAGAGAGGTCGGGACAAAGCCGACCTCACGACCGGAAAGAGGCTCAGCGCCAGCCTCACAAAGATCAGACAGTGGAGACCATCAATCTTGAGGATATTGCAAATGATCCGGCGGCCACAACAAAGACCATCACTTTCTTGCTACGAGCATAGAAAGAGAGGGCCGAAAAAGAGTTGGCCAAGTTAAGAACTCAAGATGATGAAGGTCGACGCTCGCATACACCTGATAGCGAGCAAGTTAAATTGAAAGCTGCAAAGCGGGCCAACAAAAAAGCCGAAGATATGTCGGATGACGAACAACCTCAAGGGTCCAGACCATCAGCGTTTGGACGTTTGAGATTCTCCGTCAAAGACCGAATTGGCAATAATAGGCGACATGATCCAGGGAAGGAACAACCGATAAACATGCCCGCTCATTCAGAACCTCATGATCATCCGCATGCCCAACAAAAACCGGCTGGAACAAAGTTGTCTATCCATCATCGATTGGGTAGTCAAGGACGAACTTGGAAAGGGGGACTGCCCCATCATGATCATGACCCACTGGGTCCTCATGATGGGATACAACCCCGATCTAAGTCTGTCAGTTCCACAAAATTTACGGAAATGTAGAAAGCCATCGAAGGCTTACAGGCCGACCTGGCCTCGACTAAAGGACACCCTCGGGCGAGCACAATACCCTGCTCGCCACTATCACCGGCGATCATGGCGGCCGAAATACAAGAGAAAGTGGCGAAGATCCGACCACCAATCCCCATGTTCGATGCTGAGTCTGACCCACATGTTCATCTCAGCAAATACTCAGACTTTATGATCGCCATGGGTGCCACAGACGCTTGACGCAAAGGCCGATCATTCCCATGACTTTGGGTGATCTGGGCACATAGATGGTTCTCTACTTTGCTCATTTGCATCCATCACATCTTTCGCTCTCAATTGGGACAACAATTTCGTCCCATTTCTCATCCATGTGCTCTTGAAGCACCAAAACAAAGGTTGACACTTTTTTCCCAACTGAGGGGTGAGTCAGATCGAGCATACATCGAAAGATTTGATAAATGTTTGTATGATGGGGCCCCAGTTGAAGAGGATGCCAAGATCCTCGCGGTGGTCGGAGGCCTGACCTTGAATACTGACATGTGGAAAGCCATGCATCAAGATTGGCCGAACACATATTCAGAATTCCGAGAGCGAGCAGACAAGATCATAGCCATGCAGGATCTGCTCGCCCAATCACGATTGGGTCAGGAAACAACAACTAAGAAAGTTTTTGGGAAGAAAGTGATGAATGAAGGGGGGTACAAACCCCCAGGGTCTTTCAAACCATTCGAAGAAAGAGCAAAAGCAAACGCCCTACGAAGTCTTCTGGGCGTTTCAGCAGAAACAATTTTTAACCAAATCAAAGATCGGGACATGTTGGATAGGCCAAGAAGAATCATAATGGATAAGAATCGGCTTAATGCTTCCAAATATTGTAATTATCACGAGTACATCGGGCATAATACAGAAGATTGTCGCGATTTACTCAGTCAACTTTGGAAGCTATATGAAGAGAATCGTCTTACCCAGTTCCTTAAAAAGCCGGGCGAAAGAGACTCACTCAAGAAAAAATAGGAGATCTTGGGGTGCGAAAAGTTCTAACAAACATCTCGACAAATGATCCCTGAAGAATCCCGTAAGAGGTCCTAAAATACCCAAAAGAGGGCTCCTACTATGGGCGGGAGAGGTCGAGAAAGTCAAGAGATTCACATGATACGCCCCGATTATGGTCCATTGGGTGGATGTTATCAGCACCAACATTATCGAATCAGACGAAGAAGATGGAGATCGTGCCATGCAAAGCATCCATGTCAGTGAAGGTGGCGAGCACATCGGCCTAGCACGCCACCCTCTCACCAAATCATGTTTTCGAAAGACCATCTCGGACAGATAATCACCCCCACAATGACTCACAACCATCGTGGCTAAATCTCGCCGGGTTGAAGGTGCTGTATCACCGGTCGATCTTAGGAGCATATGCGAACATTTTGTTAACAAAGACTCTGCACCAAATGGAAAAGCAAGTTGGGGACTTGAGCAGCTATATTGAACCATGTGATCACACTATTATGGGTTTCGGGGAATCTGTAACCCTACCCTATGGTATGATTAGGTTAGGAGTCGAGTTAGAATCAACTCTAAATCCGGAGATCCGACGAACTAGAATGCTAGATTTTGTAATCGTCGATGCTCCATCTACTTATAACGGGTTCCTAGGTCGCCCGTTTATTCAGGAATTTAAAGCTGCTTGTTCTACTTATTATTACTGTGTCAAATTTCCAACACAAGATAGAACGGGTAGCGTAAAAGGAGATCAGAAAAAAGCTCGAGATTGTTTGCTATCATGTGCACCAGAAAAGCAAAATACTGTTAACATGATGGAGCAAACATGGGAGATCGAAGAATCAAGCCAACAGGCAAATACGTTGCCGAAATACCCTTTGACGAGCACACCTCCATGCGCGAACACAGAAATCGCGAACACAGAATTCGGGATGGTAACTCATGTCCTGGATCTCCCAGATCTAATGAGTATTGATCCGCTAAACGAGCTACCGGACCTAGAACCTCGCGTAGGTTTTGAACCTATGGAGGTAGATGACGAACACCGGGGGTCTATCGAAGATCCTCGGTGGAAATAAAAAAAGAAAGCGAGCAACGCCTGTCGAACAACTGGAGTCTATTAATATCGACCCGAACAGACCTAAGTTAGAAGTGTTCATTGGTTCGGAACTACCGGAACCATTACGAACAGAAGTGATTGCTTATCTTCAAGCAAACTTAGATGTGTTCGCCTGGTCGCACGAGGACATGGTTGACATTGATCCAAAACATGCATGCCACTCCCTCAATCTTGATCCAACACAAACTCCAGTTATCCAGAAGCGCAGAAAGTTCAGTTCGGAGAAATATGCGGCTATGAATAGTGAAATCAAAAAGTTGCTCGATAATAAACTAATTCGAGAAGTAAAATGCCCAAGATGGCTTGCGAACCCTGTGCTCGTCCGCAAGTCTAATGGAACTTGGAGACTATGTATTGATTTCACTGATTTAAATAAGGTATGCCCGAAAGATAATTTTCCGATGCCGCATATTGATTATTTGGTCGATAATACTGCAGGCCATGAGCTCATGACTTTCATGGATGCTTTTGCTGGCTATCACCAAATACCCATGCATCCAGACGATCAAAAGAATACGGCATTCTGCAGTGAAAAGAATATATATTGTTGGCAACGCATGCCATTCGAATTAAAGAATGCCGGAGCAACATATCAATGTTTGGTGAACAAAAAGTTCGACGAACATATCGGTCGAACAATGGAGGTCTATATTGATGATATTGTGGTAAAAAGCGAACACAAGGAAGACCACATCACCCACCTCGCACAAACGTTTGATATTCTCAGAGAGTACAACATGAAGCTAAATCCGAAGAAATGCAGCTTTGGGGTTCACTCGGGAAAATTCCTCTG
The DNA here is from genome assembly GCA_037126765.1 of Stenogyne calaminthoides. Classification (NCBI taxonomy): domain Eukaryota; kingdom Viridiplantae; phylum Streptophyta; class Magnoliopsida; order Lamiales; family Lamiaceae; genus Stenogyne; species Stenogyne calaminthoides. The sequence continues at coordinate 44,591,357 of JBBCBC010000003.1, read as the reverse complement.
ACATATGGTCAGTCAACGGGGGATTGAAGCGAACCCATCAAAGGTTCAAGCCATGCTCGACATATGCGAGCCCCGGAGTGTGAAAAGAGGTCCAAAAGTTAACCGGACGTTTAGCCTACATATAGGTTTATATCTTAACCGGGACAAATGCAAACCTTTCTTTGATGCATTAAAGAAAGGGAAATTCCAGTGGACCGAGCATTGCCAAAATGCATTCGAATCATTGAAGCAATACCTTGAAGATACTTTCGAGACATTTTCTAAGCTCGCCCATCGTGAACAACTCTAATCATGTATCTTGCCGCATCCGAGCAGCATGCAATTAGCGTCGTGCTCGTTCGGCAGAGGGGCGACCCACTTGCCCATTTACTATGTAAGCCAAGTGCTCAAAAGAAGCCGAAGCTCGGTGCCCTCCAATGGAAAAACTTGCATATGCTTTGCGTAATGAGTGTTAAAATTGCGACCATACTTTTTCGATCCTTTCGATCGAGGTATTAACAACATTCCCATTCTTGCTAAGTCCTCCACCCGACCGGACACTAATCGCAGCGGATTACTCAAGTGGGTGGTGGAGTTAAAGCTAATTGGCATTACGTTAAGCCCATAAACGGCAATGAAGGTCCAAGCTATGGCCGATTTCATGGTCGAGTTGACATATCAATAAACGCCCGAAAGAGATGTCGACCAACCATGGCATATGTATGTAGATGGCTCATCTACAAGTTCAAGAGCCAGAGCAGGTGTGGTACTCATCAGCCCAACCCGACAAACTTTTACAACAACCATCTGTTTTGATTTCCCAGCCACAAATAATGAAGCCGAGTATGAGACTTTGATGTTTGGGTTACATATATTTATAATGACAATGGGAATCGGTAGGTCGATGATTTATAAACGATTCTCAGATAATCGTGTACCAACTAACAGGAGAGTACGAGGCCTGAGGCGAACAGATGTCACAATATCAGCAACTAGCAAAGGAGTTGCTTGAGCAATTCGAACAAATTTTCATAGAACAATTACCACGATTGGGTAATTAGTCACGATGCTTTCGCACGCTGGCAACAGCAGAAGGAGTAAGTATTTAACACGACGGACATTGTGGTCGTCACAACTTGTTCGCCATCAATTCCCAGAGTTATGGTCGCCCAAGTAACAGGCGAGCAAGAAACCTGGATGACTCCAATCTTAAGTTACTTACAAAAGGGACTTCTCCCTGAGAATAAGGCACAAGTTACTCACCTCAGATTACAAGTTGCTCGTTATACAATCTTAGACGAACATTTATACAAAATAAGTTTCTCACTTCCACTATTGAAGTGTATTACTCCTGAAGAGGGTCATGTAATTCTGGAGCAAATACATGATGGAGTATGCGGAAACCATACAGGTGGGCTCGTCCTGGCACATAAAGTTATCAGACAAGGTTATTATTGGCCAACCCTCAAAAAAGATTCACTGTATGCTCATGGCGTGCCACAAGTGCGGTACATGCCCCACTTATTCATAAATTTCAATTGAAGAACTAGTGTCAGTTTATAGCCCATGGCCCTTTGCTAAATGGGGAATCGATTTGATCGGCCCATTTCCTACTGGCACGTCGGGAGTAAAATTTCTTTGTGGTTGTTTGTTGATTACTACACTAAATGGGGGAAGGCCGGGTTATTGTTAAAATCACCGAACAAAGAATGTGGAACTTTGTTTGGAAAAACATCATTTGTCATTTTGGGCTTCCCCAATCATTAGTAACGGATAACGGCAAACAGTTCGATGGAAGTGAATTTCGACAAAATTTATTGGGGCATAAAAAAAACATTACTCAACTCCGATTATCCCCAATCAAGCGGATAAGTTGAAGAAGTTAATAAAATTATCAAGCATACCCTCAAGGGCGGACTTGATAATTCGAGGAGGGGAGGAATTTGAAGAGTTGGCGAAATATTATGGGCTTATCGAACAACTTTCAAAACATCAAGCTGCGGAACCCCGTTTGCTTCGGCATTTGGTGCGAAGAATTTTATTATACCAAGAAATCAAGATTCCGAAGTCATCGGACAATGACTTTTGGAGAGCACATCAATGACCGGCGCCGCATACTGAGTGCATACCGCTTAGAAGAAAAAAGAAACCGAGGTGATTTCAAGAATGCCATGTACAAAAAAGAGATCGAAAAGTTCTATAACTCCAAAGTTCGAACACGCAGGGTTCAACGTGGGCAAGCTGGTTCTAAGACGAGCAACGGGGGTATCAAGTGGTGTGTTCGGCCGAGCATGGGAAGGTCCATTCGAGTTCGTAGCGTTTGTTAAACGGGGCATATGATTTAGAAGACTGAATGGAGTCCCATTGTCCTACGTGGAATCGTCAAATTTGAAAAAAATATTATCTCGAATGACGAGCATAATCGGCCAAACACGATCACCAAAACAAATTTGAAGCTAAATTGATTGACCGAACATAATCGCCACGAGTTAAACGAGCACAAATGGCCGAACATAATCAGCCATTCAGCTAAGACGAGCAGGATAATGATGAAGGAAGAACACATCGTGTTCGACACAAATCTTCTAGAAAAAAAAATGCTGGCCAGCACTATTGAAATATAGAAGATACGTGTCAAAACAAGTTGAGAAGTGGTGGCAACCAAAAAAGGAACGTGTCAATCCTTGAGTAAGAGCTGGCAAAACACCGAACAGATGTCCAAAGGAGAATTCAAAGCGGACAGATGTCAAAAGGAGGAGTAAAAGCAAGAAGGCCAGCACCAACTAGCTATGCCAACACCAGCTCGGGATAGTACTATAAATAGAGGCATATTGATAGCTGAAGAAAGCAGAGAAAAAACAGATAAAAAAGAAAAAAATACTACAGTTATTGGAAGAAAGTTGGTTCAGTATGCCTCCAGACGAAGAAGAATCCGAACTTCGATTCGCTTATCATTCTCCGAATCGAAAGCATCATTCTAGTACGAGCTTTATACCCCATATGACCTCCGAGCATAAAGTTGGACTTCCGTTACGGACTCAAGATGCTCGGCAAGAGTCATGGTTGCCACTCCGACGTTACTCACCGCTTATGCAATAGTAAATCACTACCCCCCACGCGATCCCAAAATCTCCGGAAGAGGGATGTCGTGGTATCAACTCGAACAACATCGCGGATGCCGATGCTCGTGCATTCATCAAGGGGATTTAATGGTGCGGTGAGATTTTGCGCGCAAGCTGATATAAGCGAAGCGGCGTGCTCGCCATATGCTCAAGTCCACAAAGTGCCGCATAATCACAACTTATCCGGGAAGACAGCGGCTTTATCTTTGGCCGCTGGAGCATGTTATTTAAAGAAGGGTAGACAGGATGATGCGCCACATGCTTGTCAACATCAATTCCGCGGACAAGGTGAGGCCAGTTTATATCTACTCAAGACAAGGTTTAAATTCAAAACCATAGTCTGATGTCTATAGTTGTGTAATAGACAGTCTTCTTTAAATGTAAAAGTTGTATAGAATACAACGTGTTGCAAAAAAAATTTTGTTTGTTAAGATTTTCTAGTTGAATCCTATTAGAGGTCGCACCTAAGCCGGACGGCCCGAACAAAGACGAACGAGCCGAAGTCTATGTTCACCTGACGAACGAGTTCGGTACTCGATTCATGACAAAAAAGTGAGTAATGGGCACGATGCCAAAAGATGACTCAGACTTACGGATACCGAAAGCAAAAAGTGTGATGAGTGCGGGTCGGTGATTAAATAAGACGGCCCTAGCACGAAGTGATCGCGCCTAAATAAGACGATCGCGAACCAAGAAAGGGGGGGTTGCATAAAGTTAACCCATCTGGTTGTACCTAAATAAGACGATCAACCGATTGCACATCAATAAGACAATCAAAAATGAAAGAAGTCAGGAGCGAACATAGGCAAACACAATGTTCGAATTCATTCAGAAGAAAAGAGGCATAAACTAGAAAGCAAGGAAAACAAAGCAAACATCAAGCAACACAAGTATCAATCATTCATCAGCAACAACATTCATCCTCAACGATCAGGTTAGAGGAAACTGTTCAAAATGTAAATTCAACCATTCAAGTTTGAAGTTGTTCGAACAAAAGAGAAAAAGGCAAGAAATTACACAAGTTCAAAAAAAAATTGTTCGAGCAAAAAAGAGAAGAAGACAAAAATAACACAGCAATTGTTCAGCAAAGCAAAAATTACACTAAGGAACAAATTCATTATTGGGGGTGGGCATAAGCGACGTATCGAACAAGTCATGCCCCATTTGCTCGGCCCCTTCAGCAATGGCTCCTCCTGCATGGTCAGGCCCAGTTTTTGCTTTCGCGAGCGCAAGATTTTGCTCGATCTCGGGGGGTCCCTTTGTTGCGTCTCCGACCGATCGAAGGGGGCTCGGGCTCGGAGAGTTTGATCAGCAACATCAACAATATTCACATCCGAGCCATCTTCCGCCATCCGGGATAGGATCATCAATCTCGATCCTTGGGAAGATTGGAAAAATCACACTGGTCGTTCCAAATCGGACGCGAAAGGTTGCGATCTGGGGGTTATCGATCAGTCTTCTTGAAAACCGGATATGGAAGGGGCAATTTGTTCGCCCGATGAGCGTATGGCGAAGCGACCCGGATGGCATCGGCAAAAGCACATATGTAAGAGAAGTTCGACATGGAATCAACATACTCCTCATTGTGCAACCTTGAATTTTCGAGACCCAAACGAGTGTTGGTCTCTTCAGCAATGATGAGTTGTTGGCCGAGCGAATTCTTCTCACATTCCATGACCTCGACATCAGTTCGGAGTTTCTGAGCTCGACATTCATTTCATTAAGAACTCTCCGTTATCACCGCCACCTCCTCCCCGAAACAAGGTTTAGCTCTCCACTTCGGGCGCGAGCAACTTCGGAGCTTGGCGTAGCATCCTCTTGAGCCTTACGAGCATCTCTGCTTGAGCCGAGGATATCTATCCTTGAGCCAACCTCAATTCATCCTGAGTTTTGCTCACTCGTTCACCTTCTCTTCAAAACTTCTGATCAGAGCCAAGTAGTTGGCATGAAGATTGGCGGACTCAGCATAAACTTTCTCAAGAATGACCAAAGATTGGCCCTGGTGTACCAGGCCAAGTCGCATGTTTTCCAAAGGTGTTGGACCCGTGGTGGCCTCTTCCAGCTCAGTAGTCCATGCTCAAATGGGGGTCTCGCACTCCTTCTGAACATGCTCGGGAATGCCAGGAACCTTGCGAACACTTGGCGAGCAGTAGTAGTTTTTCAATTCGGGCATCAAAGGCGCCAATCTGCTCAATCTGCATGTACACCCGAGCAAACAAACATGACAGAGCGAACAAAATTAATGAAAAAGTAAATAAAGCGAACAAAACGTACCTGTTCGCCCGAGCCGGATCCCATCCCAAAAATGATTTATCTTCTGGGGACCGGAGCTCAAGGTTCAAAGGGGTCCAAGTTCGGGGTCCAGCAGGGGGTGGAGAAGATGTGCCAACCTCCATTTCAACAATCTGTGCGACCGGACCGACCACGGAGGCGGCCATTCTGATCGCTTCGGCAGTAGGGGTCTGGGTCTCCCTAACAGCATCGATGCTCATCTGAGCCTGTTCGCTTACCCCTTGCTCGTCGGTTTCCACCCTTGGTCTTTTTGGTGACGGAGCCTATTCGCTCGCCCCCTGCTCGGCCGAATGAGTTGTCCTCTTCGGTCGGCTCGACTCAGGGACAGATCAGATGCTCACCATTCCTTTCCTCGTTTTCCTCGATTTGCTGCTGAGCCTCATTTCGGCAATTTAAAGCAAGCTCACGAGGTCTTTCCTTCGAGCCATTTCAGTATGCTCGGATGTACTCACGACAATAGTAACAACATGGAAAGCTATAGATAAAACAGTTCATTATACAAGAAAGAGAAACAACGAGCAAAAGGTACAAAACATACAAATGCAAAAAAAGGCAATCCTTACCGGTGGATTAACAAAGAACAAGATGATGAGGGGGGCACGTACAAGCCTCCTTTCTTTCCTTTGATCGGCGGTATTCAAAGTCTTCCAGGATCGTTAAAAGCGAGACTCGAGATCGATTTGCCAGAATCTGCTAAAATAGCCGTCGTTGGTCTCTTTGTCCGTCGCAGCTGGAATTCCTGAAATGAAGAATAAGTTAAAATCAGTTCAATCTGAAGAGCAAAAGACACAAAAATACTTACTTCGGTAAACCCCGAAATCAGTGGGGATGTCTAAACGAGCATCTGGTTCACTTCCAGAATCTGGGCTCTTCCAATCGCCCCCTAACGAACGAATTTTTCTTTCCAATCATCGATTTTTTGTTAAGCACATCCTCAATGATCTTGCACTTAGCATTTGCTGCATGAACAAACCATCCATGTTCGCCGCAGACGGATCAAATGCACTAGTCGAGCAAGTTCAGTTGCCGTAGGATATTATCTCACGGGCTTCATTTTGCGAACAACAAAGTCAAGAAGCTCATAATCATGTGCCACCCATTTGACTTCAAATTGCGTAATGGTAATGTTCCATTCTACGAGCAAACGAAGTGATAGCCGGATGGAGGAGTGGCGAAGACCCGCCTTCCATCGTGTCCAAATTCACAAACAACACAACCCTCGGGGCCGGATGCGCCGCTCATCGAGACCAGTGCCCGAAAAAAGATATCTTTGGGGGTTTTGTAATTTCTATACAGCTGAGCGAGCATATCAACATCAATTATGCTCGCAATTTTGCTCGCCGGGTACTTATTCTCAACCCTAGTCCTACGAGGTTGTTCGGGCCAATCAAAATTATAATGAGCATTATACTCGTTATATGTTGGGCTATGAGGGACACCAACGAGGGATATCAATTCGGTGTTTTCGTCACGCCTAACCCCCTGTTCGACTCATCAATATTCACAACCATCAAGAATTTCTCCCTCACATCATCATCATTCCTATTCACATCAAGACTATCTACAACCCTAGACCTAATTTGGGATTGGGGCAAAGAATCATCACTCGAATCATCCAAAAAATCACTACGGGCTAAGTCCCTATCCAATTCGTTTAGGGCATCATCGGAATCGAAGGAAAGAACGGCAAACGGCTGCCGAACTTGCCAACGAGACCTTGATCCCGAGACATTTATCTCCGACGCATCGGTGTCGATACGAGGGATTGTACCGAAAAAGGGGGAGGAGGAACTATGGCGATTCGATTCTGATTCTACTGAGGTAGAAGAGTTTGAACGAGAAGCCATAGTCGCAATGAGAAAGAGTATGCAATAAGTTACCTGAATAAAGTCCTTCGCCGGAATGATAATGCCCTTAGGAAGTTTCGGGATTTGAAGGAGATTGAAAATAAAGACAGAGAGAAGGGGAAAAGAAAGAAAAGAGATTGAGGCGGTGAAATGAGGTATTTATAGATACTAGGTTCAATTTTGAAAATCCGGCATAAAATACGAAACGACACTTACTATGGCCCAATCAAATTATAACAGTCGGGCCCCATGACGAATACAAAGCGACCCGGCTGGGGGGTATTGTTATATTCGGTATAATTATCAAAGATTGTCGAACACGTAAGAGAGACCGTGTAATATTCAACTATTAAAAAAATAATCATGCTCGATGGACAAGTGTGCTCACCGTCACCGACCAAACAAGTTTGTTCGCCCATTTTCGCCACTTGTCAACCAATCTTTCGCTACCAAAAGTGAGTTTTGTTAAGCCTAGCTTGCCGAAAGCAAGTATCATTTGTTCGGAGGCTCACCGCTCGCCTAACGAGCAAGTTTTCTCTTCGGCTCCCCACTTATCGAGCAAACAGGAATACTCACCAGCTTACCGAGCAAACAGGTATGAACCTGAAAAGACATTGAGCTGATCAAATCGAGCAAAGAAGAAATCGGATAACTTTGGTCAAGTGACCTCGTGGTCAAGATCTTTCGATGCTCAGACATCCTGAAGGCTTAGACAACCTGAGGGGTCAGTATGCTCGATGTTCAGACATCCTGAAAGCTCAGACAACCTGAGGGGTCAGTAAACTCGAAGCTCAGAAAACCTGAGGGCTCAGACAACCTGAAGAACTCAGACATGCTCAATGAGGACAATATTCCGACATAAAATTGATATGGTTTAATGGGGCGAACAAAGCATTCAATCGAGCAAAAGATTGATTTGGACGACCAAAAGAGTGCCTTATAAACAAGTAGATGCAAAGATCAACCAGGAAGACGAAGTTGGAAACGTGGCAGCATTACATGAGTTCTTACATGACCCGAAGTCTCCAGCTAATGCTTGCCAAACCAGCTCATGCTTGTCAAAGTGCTATAAATGGAAGAAAAAACAACAAGAGAGGGGTTACAAAAATTTCCCAGAAAAAAGAGGTGGACAAAAAATAGGTTCAGAAATTTCCCAGAGGAGTGAGGTTCACAAAAAATCCGAGAGTTCATCCATGCACATAAAATACCCTATCACTCATATGCTCACTCTCCAAATCATCTTCATCCATAGCGATTCATCTTCATGAGATGTATCATAAATTATACGTGTAAAACTCGCAATACTACATCTCTGGCTTGGACGCCCCCAGAGTAGTCATTTCTTGACCAACTGGGTCAACAAATTCTTCTTATTTACAGTTTATTTTACACGTGCATATTTTATTTGTGAGTTGTCACCGAATTAGCCACATAATATTCTCCATATAAAACGACTCACAACAAGATATAATAATAAAGAAGATATAGAAATAATCTATGTAATATCTTTCTTTATATATCTTTTATTTTAAATATTATAACTTTATTATTATTAAATATGTTATATTATTATTATTATTATTATTATTATTATTATTCTATCTAATTCTACCACAATTAGTTTCAAATTATTAACTTATATCTTTTCATTAGTTACTTGTGTCGAGTGCTTTGCACTTGAGCCCGGCCTCCTCGGTCGGCTATCCTGCAAAACTTTTCTAAACTCATAAATAACATTAGTTCTTTTCATTTAATAATTAAAATTCATTAATAACAATAAAATACTCCACCATAATAGTTAAAATTTAAAACATACAATATATATTTTAAAAGAAAACGGGGTGTTACAACTCCCCCCACCTTATAAAAATTTCGCCCCCGAAATTTGGACTAACTATGTGAAAAGTTCAGGGTATTTGCTTAAGATTTCTCATTCTCATTCACATGTTGCCTCCTTTTCTCCATGTCTACTCCACTGTATTAGGATCAAGGGTATTTCTCTATTCCTCAAGGTCTTAACTTTCTTTCCTAGTATGCTTATGGGCCGCTCTTCATACGTAAGATCCTTATTGAGGCCTAAATCCTCGAATCTTATATGGTGACTGGGGTCGGGTATATATTTTCGAAGCATTGATACGTGAAACACATCATGAATCGCGGATAACTCTGGGGTCAAGGCAAGTCGATATGCTACGTCTTCAATTCGCTCTAAGATTTCGAACGGCCCCACATATCTAGGTCTTAATTTCCCTTTCTTCCCGAACCTGATTATCCCTTTAATGGGTGAAACTTTCAGGAACACTTTTTCTCATTTTTTGAATTGTAAGTCCTTTCTCCGAGAGTCGGCATAAGACTTTTGTCGATTCTGGGCGATCTTGATTCTCTCACGAATTTTATTGATGGCTTCCACAGATTTCTCTACCAGTTCGGGTCCCAAAATTTTTCTCACTCCAACTTCATCCCAATGGATTGGCATTCTGCATCTCCGTCTGTAGAGTGCTTCATATGGAGCCATTCCAATGGTAGACTGATAGCTATTATTGTAAGCAAATTCTACTAAGGACAGGTAATCTTCCCAGCTTCCTCCAAAGTTCAAAATACATGTCCTCAATAGATCTTCTAGTATCCGATTTGTCCTCTCTGACTGTCCATCCATCTGTGGGTGGAAGGCGGTACTGAAATTCAGTTTAGTGCCCATGGCCATCTGCAAACTCTTCCAAAATTTTGAAGTAAATCGCGGATCACGATCGGATACGATGGATACCGGCACCCCATGCAATCGTACCACTTCATCAATGTACAATTTAGCAAATCGATCCATCGAGTAGGTCATCTTAACTAGTACGAATTGAGCTACTTTTGTTAGTTTGTCGACTATGACCCATACTGCTTCATGTTGTTTTGGACTTCTCGGCAATCCTGTCACAAAATCCATTGTCACATGTTCCCATTTCCATTCTGGAATATCTAATGGTTTCAACAATCCAGCAGGTCGTTGATGTTCAGACTTAGTCATTTGGCACGTGAGACAAGTTCTAACAAACTGGGCAATCGATCGTTTCATGCCCCTCCACCAAAAACTACTTCTGAGATCTCGGTACATCTTTGTCTCACCGGGATGTGCAGTATATGGTGTGTTATGAGCTTCTTTCATTATATCATCCCTCAACTCCGGTATCTTGGGCACACATATTCTTCCTTTAAACATCAATGCTCCATCTAAGGTTATGGAAAAATCTTTAGTTAATTTCTCTTTCACCTTGTTACTCATTAATTTCAGGAACTGATCACCCTTTTTCGAGCTTCTATTATCCGTTCTCACCGGTGTTGGTTGGATTGTCATTGTAGCTAATATTGAGGTTGGCTCTCTGGGTTGACGATAGTCAACTTCATCTTGTCAAATTCTCAATCAAATGCTCTTGTTGAGTGGGCAATCTGACCAATTGACCTTCTCCTTTCTGCCGAAAGTGCATCCGCCAACCACATTCGCCTTGCACAGGTGGTAAGGATAGTCAATCATAATCCTTGACCAATTCAAACCATCTCCTTTGACGATGTTTAGTTCCTTATGTGTGAAGAAATATTTCAGACTTTTATGGTCTGTGTAGATCTCACACTTCCCGCCGTACAAATAATGTCTCCAAATTTTCAGGGCATATACGACGACGGCTAGCTCCAAATCGTGCGTCGGATAATTCTGCTCGTGCACCTTCAGTTGTCGTGATGCGTAAGCTACAACCTTCCCGTGTTGCATCAACACACAACCTAATCCTGACTTAGAGGCGTCTAGTATATATTACTTAACCCTTTTTTTTTGATCCTTCAGGCACTATTAGAACAGGTGTTGTTGTTAGCTTCTTCTTTAACTCTTGGAAACTGGCCTCACATTCAGACGTCCACTTGGACTTTTCATTCTTCTTTGTAAGATGTGTGAGTGGTTTTACAATACGTGAAAAATTCTGAATGAACCTGCGATAGTACCCTGCCAAGCCAAGAAAACTGCGAACTTCATTCGCATTGGTTGGTATTTTCCAATTCAGAACCACCTCAACTTTAGTGGGATCAATCTCTATTCCCTACGCTGTGATCATGTGCCCTAGAAAAGCCACTCTTTTGAGCCAAAATTCGCATTTACTGAACTTAGCATACAACTTTTCTAGACGCAATACCTCTAAAATGGTTCTGAGGTGTCCCTCATGCTGTTTTTTTCCTTTGAATAGACTAAAATGTCATCAATAAACACGATGACAAATTTATCCAGGTATTCGTGAAACACACGGTTCATCAAATCCATGAATACTGCGGGTGCATTTGTAACCCCAAATAGCATTACATTAAACTCATAATGACCATATCGGGTCCTAAATGCGGTCTTAGGTATATCACTTTCTTTGACCTTGAGTTGGTGATACCCAGACCTAAGGTCAATCTTAGAAAATACCCCTGCATTCTTCAACTGATCGAAAAGATCTTCAATCCTCGGTAACAGGTATTTATTTTTTATTGTTAACCGATTAAGTTCTCGTAATCAATGGACATCCTCATCGTCCCATTCTTCTTCTTCACGAACAAAATGGGTGCCCCCCATGGCGAAGCACTAGGTCGGATAAACTTCTTATCCAAAAGTTCCTCTAACTGTTTCTTCAATTCTTGCAACTCCTTTGGTGCCATTCGATATGGAGGTTTAGACACTGGTGCAGCCCCAGGGACCAGGTCTATAGTGAACTCTATGGATCGATCTGGTGGAATTCCAGTAAGATCTTCTAGGAAGACGTCAAGATAGTCTCTCACTACTGCCACATCTTTCGGTGTCAAATTCTTCCCTTCTACCTTGGCAATATTTACTAGGTACGCCTGACACCTTTCCTTTTTCAACAGTTTAACTGTGTTTACTACATATATAATAGGCATGTACTCTCGTTTATTTGTCCCATAGAAGGTGAGACACTGACTGTCGAATGTTTCTAAGTCCACTTCTCGTTCCATGCATCGGACCACAACTTTGTGTTTGCTCAACCAGTCCATCCCCAAGATAACTGTTGGGATTATACTAAAAAGTATGCTTTTTACTTTGTATAATCGAAACTGAATTTTCAGACTTATTTACTGAAATAAATTGTTTATCACTGATGCTTTAAATATGATTGAATGTTATATATATTTACTGCATAACTGTTCAATAATTAAATGCGTGTTACCTTTGTAGTTAATTTAGTGATACGGATCACGAAGATTAAATTAACGATCTCTTGTAACTAAAAAAGTCGCCATTCACGACCTAGATGGAAATGAACAACCCATCGCGAAAGGTTGAGGTGTAAGGCTCGAGGATTAGTTTCTCTTGACCAAGAGATTACACTAGTCATAGTGATCTTTTGAATAGGACCTACATGAGGATAAATTCTTGAATCGAACAAGGAAGAATTAGACCTCAGTGGTTCGTGTTTCTTAACCTTCGTCCTTAAATAAGATCCGTGGGATTGGTAACTATTGCTTTGGTGTCATGGGTAGCGAATGAGAGAGGTTCAATACTTTTTATCTTGGGCAATATTATTGGTCACACGCGATTGCTAAGATTTAATCGAAGAATGCATTAATGCAAAATCTGTTTGCTTGATTTGCCCCTTGGGAGGTTCATAAAGCTTTATCATACCAAATCTTGCAAGTGGAATTAGTTTTCTGGTATGGATAATAATGTTGAACCGTTCTCGACCAAGGACAAAAGATATTAATTAACGGAAAGCTCTTTTCGGTGGCTTGAATTAATTAATGGGCTAGATAATCTTAAAACACGGAAATAATGGTGGGGAGCCATATTATTTGTAATATGGGTTAAGATGGATAGTGCAATATTAATTATGTAGTGGGATTAATTAATATTTATGGGCTTGAATTATATTGTGGCTCAATATTAGATATTCAAGATCCGTTAGAAGGTCCAATCTTAATTCTCCTAAAGGCCCCCTGAGTAGCCCAACAAATAGTCAATAAGCGAAAAAAGGTGATTAAAATAAAATAAATATTGTTGCTTAATTTTTTCCTCTTATTTTCGAAATTTATGGATAAAAAGAGGAGAAAGATTTTCTTTGAATTTTGTTATGGAATGAAGATATGTATTCTTGGAATACAAGATTATCTCATTAAATTCAAGAAATCTCCCACTTGGTTATCTATATTGAAATTTTCGAAAAATTGGAAATATAATGGGCAAGAAAGATTTTCTTGAAAAGATATTATGGAAGATATGTATTTCTTGAAATACAAGAATATCTCATAAGTTCAAGAAGATCAAATCTTGGAATCTTGCACATTAAATTTTGAAAAATCCATAATTAGAGGAGGTGGGATTTTTGTGGAATATTTTAATTATGGGAAAAAGAATATAAGGAGATATATTCAAGATTTCTTGGTGACCAAGAAAAGTCTTTTCCCACATTGATTTTCTACTAAAATTTTCGACCCTCTCTCCTATAAATAGGGGATGATTAGTTCATTCCCAAGTACAATTCCATGTCTTTGAAAATATTAGCAAATCCACAAGGTGGTGCAACAAAGTTTATTTTTTCCTTTTGTTAATTGTTCGACAAGTGTCCTTCCACCGGGATAGTTGAGCAAGGGCTAAGGAATACTTGGGAAGTCCTTTTTGGTTAGTCCGTCCGAATCGAAGTCTTTGCCATCCCGAGAGGTACGTTCACGTAAACCCGTAGATTCGCGTCGTAGGTTTTACGTGGCTTTTTATATGCATGATATGTTGTTGCAATTATTATTTGAATTAATATAGGATTAATTCATGCTAGTAATAATTAATGAATTAAATTTGTATTTAAATATTCACCCCGAATAGATCTATGCAAATCATTCCCCAACAATAACATCATAGCTCTTCATTTCGATCACGTGCAAATCGGCGGATAGGTCATTTCCATCGATTTTTAACCTAACATCCTTGGCCAAGTTTCTAATTCTAATGTTTTCTCCTAAAGGCACACTAACCTCTAAGTTCACAATCGTAACACAATTTAGCTTAAGTTTCTTCTTAAAGGTATCGATATAAAAGAAGTGTGTATTTCCAATTATCAAATAAGACATATGGTACATTTGAGACAAGTATCGTGATTTTGTGTCGATTTCATTGCCTCATGACCTTCTTCAAATTGTCCTTATCCGGTACTCTTCTTCCTCGGTGTATTCGGCATTGGACATTGCATTCAACTTAGCCTTACCCTTTGGGTTCACTCTTTTGAGGATTTACCACTCTTGGATCGGCGGTTCAACATTCCCACTACTCATAGTTTGGTTTCCCATCGAATTTGGACATATCATTAGCCATGTGACCGTGTTTAAATACCGGAAAAGCGTGTCCTTAGAAGACACTCCCCTCGGTGATTCTTGTGGCATTTCGGGCATGGTGGATTAATACTCGGAGGTGGGACTGCAAAGGGTCGAACATTCCTAGTCATGGTATTTCCCTTTGATGTCGGATGTGGTGCACCATTCCCTTTGAACTGTTTTGAAATTTGTCGTTGTTCATTCTCCAGACCCAAGCTCATTGACACTATTCTTGCCCTTTCAAAAACGTCCCTGAAGTGTGGTAGCCTCAAACTAGACATTATCCCTCCCACTTCTGGACGTAGTCCTCTTTCAAACCTATGTGCTTTCCGATCATCGGTGTCCACCAGATGTGGGGCATATCAAGAAAGCAAATTGAACTTACGTTCGTACTCGGTAATAGTATTCGTCCCTTGTCAGAGGTTCATAAACTCTATTTCCTTCTGATCTCTCAGCGACTGCGGAAAGTAGCGATCAAGGATGGTCTCCTTGAAGTCTCTCCATACAAGGGCTCGCCTTGCTTACAATGTTAGGGTCCTCTCGTGGGATAGCCACCACTGCCTGCATCCTCTGACAACTGAAATCTTGCGCATGAAACTTTCTGCGTCTCGGTTAACTCCATATTCTTAAAGATCCTTTCGAGCTCAGCAATCCATTCCTCGACCACGGTCGGTCCTTCTCTCCCATTGAATCTTGGTGGTTGGAACCTCCTGAACTGTTCCACCATGGGTCTTGGCCTTGGATTCTGTTCTTACTTATTTTGAACCGGTGCAGGTGGTTGTTGTTGCTGCATGAATTCCCGCATTTGAGCGAAAAAGTTCCTTGCTACATTAGCATCTTCATTTTGCTCATCGGGTTGCTCCCTAGTTCATGGTCTACCTCTTCCTCGCGGTGGGGTGGCCATAGTTCTTGCTCTACAGGGGAAAAATAAAGTCTCTTATTCACTCTATTTTATTATAACTATGTGAAGATAAGTAAGTAGTTAAATAAGTTGTCTTTCAAAAAAGAAACATCAATGAACACACGAGAATGTATACACTAAATTTCACCAAGATAACATCCATTTCATAAATAACATCTCACATATCAATAAAAGAGGGAATTTTTTTATCATAGATAGATACAAAAGTATGTCAAGGTAGTGGTCAGTGTCATGGCCTACCGCTAAATACAACAATAGGTAGTAGTACGATCTAACCGGGAGGTCATCTATGCCTTTCAACCGGAAGACAAAAGATACATCCATAATTCAACAAAATGATAAGCGCATAGTCTATAAAGTCTAACCGGGAGGTCTACTATACCCTTCGGACAGGGCAAAAAAAATACATCCACAAGTTAACAAAAGGATAAACACATAGTCCATAAAAGTCTGGCAGGAGGCCTACTATACCCTTCATTAGGATTGCAAAAGTACAATCAAAGAAACTAACGACTCTACTAAAGTCTAGAGTCTCGGATCTCGCCATCACCCTCATCAAAATGCCCAAACGCATTGGTTTCTTACTGAGCCCCCAAGTCGTCAAGAGGCTGGCTCACCAGGCCTACCTCATCACCTCTGTCCCGACTCCGCTGATCATCACGGATAAGGGGAGTGGGGTGTACTCGGTGACCTTAATAATGAAAGAGTACTACTACCCAACTCGGAATCATCCTCGACTGCAGGAGGGATGTCTGCGAATAGCATAAGCCTTTTGGAAAGACTCGAGCTCAGTGGAACACATCTCATGGTGTG
This sequence comes from Stenogyne calaminthoides, assembly GCA_037126765.1. Lineage (NCBI taxonomy): Eukaryota > Viridiplantae > Streptophyta > Magnoliopsida > Lamiales > Lamiaceae > Stenogyne > Stenogyne calaminthoides. The sequence continues at coordinate 44,575,053 of JBBCBC010000003.1, read as the reverse complement.
CTCCTCTCTAAAAGCGCATCTCAACCTCCGGAGCATCTATTTTCGATGGGCGCTTAAAAGTATACGCCACCTTGGCCTCTAACTCCATTAAGTCGTCCAGGTACTCCTAACATCATAACTCCCCCTCCTCCTCGCTGGCGCCGGTACCGAACCTGAAGATCCATGTGACCCCCCTAAACAACAATCGTACATGGTACAACGTCGGAAGGTCTTACTGTTGGGATTATACTGGAAAGTATGTTTTGACTTTGTATAATCAGACTGACTGATATTCGGACTTATTTACTGAAATAAATTGTTTATCACTGATACTTTAAATATCATCGAATGTTACATATATATTTCTTTGATAACTGTTTCAATAAATAGTCGTGTTACATTGTAGTTAATTTAGTGATACCGGATCACGGAAGATTAAATGCCGGTCCTTGTAACTAAAAGTACACCATTCACGACCTAGATGGAAATGAACAATCCATCGTGAAAGGTTGTAGTGTAAGTCTCATATTGGTTTGTCTTGACCAAGAGATTACATTAGTGCATGACTGATGCATTGAAGAGGACCTACAGGAGGACAAATTCTTCAGAACTGAACTATGAAGAATTAGACCTCAGTGGTTAGTTATTTCTTAATCTTCGTCCCTTAAATAGGATTGTGTGTGGTTAGTAACTATTGCTTTGACTTATTACGAGAAGAGAATCAATGAGATTCAATACCCTATATCTTGGGCAATATTATTGGTCACATTTGATTGCTAAGATTTAATACGGAGAATCGTGTGCAAGTACGCTTGTTCGATTTGCCCCCTTGGGAGGTTCATAAGTTTTATCATACCAAATCTTGCAAGTGGAACTAGTTTTAGGTATGGATAATAATGTTGAACCGATTCTTTTTTAAGGATAAAAGATATTAATTAATGGAAAGCTATTTACATTTGGCTTGAATTAATTAATGGGCTGGGATAATCTTAAACACGGAAATAATAGCAAGGGAGCCATATTAACTGTAATATGGGTTAAGATGGATAGTGCAATATTAATTATGTAGTGGGATTAATTAATATTTATGGGCTTGAATAATATTATGGCTCAATATTGATAATTCAAGGTCCATTGGAAGGTCCAATCTTAATTCTCCTAAAGGCCCCCAAGTAGCCCAAGATAAAGTTCAATAACTGAAAAAGGTGTTTAAAAATAAAATAAATTTTGTTGCTAATTTTTCCTCTCTTTTTTCAAAAATTATGAATAAAAGGGGGAGAAAGATTTTCTTTGAATTTTGTTATGGAATGAAGATATGTATTCTTGGAATACAAGATTATCTCATTAAATTCAAGAAATCTCCCACTTGGTTATTCATAAGAAAATTTCAAAAAATTTGGATAATTAAGGGAAAGAAAGATTTTCTTGATTTTCTTGAAAAGATATTATGGAAGATATGTATTTCTTGAAATACAAGTATATCTTATAAATTCAAGAAGATCCAAATCTTGGATTCTTGTCTCTTGATTTTCGAAAATATGCCATAACAAGATGAGGTGGGATTTTTGTGGAATATTAAAATTATGGAGAAAAGAATATAGGAGATATATTCAAGATTTCTTGGAGATCAAGAAAAGATTTTCCCACATTGATTTTTTCTCAAAATTTCGACCACTACCCCATCTATAAATAGGGGATGATTCTTTCATTCCCAAGTACAATTCCATGTGCTGGAAAAATTAGTAAATCCACAAAGGTGGTGCAACAAAGTTTATTTTTCCTTTTGTTAATTGTTCGAGAGCATCCTTCCACCGGATTGTCGAACAAGGACTAGGGAATACTTGGGAAGGTCTTTTGGTGTGTTTTCATCGACGGGACCATTGCCATTTCCAAGAGGTAAGTTCACGTAAACTCGTAGTAATTCTGCATGCGTAGGATTTACGTGAACTGTTTATATGCATGATTTATTGTTGAATTATTATTTGAATTAATTTAGGATTAATTCATGCTAGTAATAATTGTTAGAATTAAATTTGTATTTAAATATTAATCCCGAATAGATCCGGGCAATTAATTCCCCAACACTTACGAGCTACTCCAAGATAGTAGCTGTAAACTCTGTCTCTCAAGTGCCTTGATGCCTCATAGTCGGTCTCAACCATGCCAAAAGCCAGTGCCTTCTCACGCGCCTCCCGTATGCGGACCAAAAAGTCACCAATCTCCTCTCAGGTCTGCATGTAAAAGTCTCGGTACTCCCTCTCGTAACGCTCCCTACGTACCTCATCACGATCCATCCTAGGCAACCATATCTAGGTCAGGTTTGGTACCACAATCTCAGGGGTTATATGTAAAATAGTGCATGCATTTTCAAAGAAATAACATTCTTAGCCAAAAGATAATGTTGTGTTCGGTCAGAAATATTTTGCCAGGTGCTCACTCGACGAACACATGGACCAATAAAACAAAGGTGCCCGCTAGCCCATCAGACAAATGTTCACCAGTTGGATACACATCCGCGCATCCATTGTGCTGCTTGAGAGCACTCGGTTTAAGCGACGAGGGTCTTTGGCGCCCGAAGCCATCATCTTTTGCAAAAATTATGCTCTCCCTGCAACCCAGTGACAATTCAACAAGATAGGCGAACACGGGTAATGATCGAGCAGAAAACCAGATGAACAGAGAAGGAAAGATGAAAGGGCTCAAAATGGTGATGACGAGCAGAGGGCTCTGGTTGTTGGTGAGCAGAAGGCTCCGGATGGCGATGGTGAGCAGAGGACTCAAAATGGTGATGACAAGCAGAGGGCTGGTTGGTGGTGAGCGAAGGCTCCGGATGGCGATGGTGGAAGAGAGGGCTCAAAATGGTGATGATGAAGCGAGAGGGCTCTGGTTGGTGGTGAGCAGAAGGCTCCGGATGGCGATGGTGAGCAGAGGACTCAAAATGGTGATGACGAGCAGAGGGCTCTGGTTGTTGGTGAGCAGAAGGCTCGAGGATGGCGATGGTGAGCGAGAGGGCTCAAAATGGTGATGACAAGCGAGGCTCTCGGTTGTTGAGTGAAGCGAAGGCTCGGGATGGCGATCGTGGCGAGAGGGCTCAAAATGGTGATGGCGCGCAGATGGCTCACGGTTGGTGGTGTAGAAGTGTGCTTCGCCCCAAGCGCAGCACCTGTAATCAAGCCGTGGTGTTTGGTTTGCGGCCACGCCCAATAAAGCGACCCAAAATGGCGATGGCCTCGTGAGTCGAATAACCACCGAGGCAAGCACAAGAATCGGGTCACCCTGGCGCCACCATCACCACGGATGACAAGTCTAATACTTCTCGAGCAAGTAAAGACAAATGTCAACCAAAGAAGCACAAAACAAAACGTGGAAACACCATAGATTAAATGCATGTTAAGAAATTGCCCATTTCGTGGTAGCGAGGACACCACCGAACAAGCTCGACACCACCGGCTGGTCAAAGAAAAAATTCCCAAATACTCACACATATATTCTCCAATTCACCATCTTTTCGTAGAAGGAAAGTATTGTGTCTTTATATACTTGAGCCTCACAATATAACATCCACGGCTTGAATGCCCCGAAAGTAGTCATTTATTGATGAACTGGGTCAACAATTTCTTGTTTTTTACTGTAATATTGTACACGTACTTATTTTGTTTGTGAGTTGTTTTAAAATTAGCCACATAGTATTCTCATTAAAAACGACTTGCAACAGATAAAATAAAACAAAATATTAAATTAAAAGAGAGTAATATCAATTAAAAATTTACAATAACTCTTCTATTTTAATCATTCAACATAATCATAATTCATTTACTCATAGATAAAGTCTCAATAACATTTTTTTATAAAGCCCTTAGAAATAAATTTCAAGTTGTTACCTAGAGAAGTGTGCTGACAACAGACTCCCCTCTTATTAAATTTCATTCTTAAAAATAAATTAACAAATTTTCATGTATACATAAAACATGCATGCTCGTTTAAACTTGAAAATATTTAACTTAGAGTCCGAGGAGGAAAAATTTAACCTAGCTCTGATACCACGCTGTAGCGCCCCAAAAATAGACGCCACTCACTTGGGGGAAACTCAAGTTGGGTTTAAATAATTTAAATTTTTATACTTAAAGTGATTAAAGAGGAAGACCATATTTATGAAAATACGAGCCATTTTTTAAAAAAGTTTCTAAACATGCTTGTGCCTAACTTGTGTCTTACCCACATTTCTAAGCCAAACATTTACTCAATTAAAAATTTTCAAAGCATAGCGTCATACGCGAAATAAAATGTCATAACTAGATATAATATATTTAGAATAAGTTTGACAGTATCATGCATGTGAGTTCAAGTTCAAAAGACCGTCATAGACACTTAAAGGAGTACAAAAAGGTTTGACTACATGACACATAAATTTAAACATAAACACGAAAGTAAAATATCGAGGACGTCCATATATGTCACACCAATACTTAATACTCTTCTTACGGAGTTTTGATACACAATAATTAAAGTTTGAGGAGTCCGTCGTAGTCAGTTACACGTCCACCTCGTCTCCCGCAAGACCTGAAATGATTTAAGGAGCATCATGAGTCTTCCCCCGGAGAGGAAGCCCAGTGGGATAACACATAATATGCAACTGTATTAAGAAAGTCATTTGATGCGAAAGAAATGAGTACATGCCAAGGCCCGTCGACCTGGCTAATCCACACAGCTTAATTCCACACAGCGTAATCCACATAGTATAATCCACACAGAGTGAAATCCGAAGATCTGCTTATATGCATCTTACTCTCAAATTAAACTAACTAATACAAAAATAATTAAATGTTACCCACTTTCTTGACGTTGAGTGCCTCAAGATAGCTTCCCGGAAATGTTACTAAAGTATATTTGGAAATTCACATTTTATAATCATACCAAAAGGTCCTAATCCCCAATCAACAATGCCTATATAACTTATAACTTAGGTTTAACATCTTGGAGTAACACGTTGTAGTGAATTATTTACTACAAATTGAGGACATATTATAAGTTTATAAACTTTATACAGTAGGTGACTAACACATATATGTACATACTGTAAAATTTTCACATAAAAATAACTTGTGGTTTATTACTTATGAATTTTCCAATCTAAGTGAAAAACAGGCCCCAAAATGAGGTCGTGTTCCATCTTTTTCCAACATTTGATAACACATGAATATGTCTTTAAAAAAATCAATTAATTTTTTTTATGTAATACTAAGAATTATTAGTAATACCAGTAAAAAGGGCACAATTTAAACTTCGAATTTCCTATTTAATGGTATAATGTTTTAGATCCTTAAAACTGCCAGTTTTCCACGGGAAAAGTATTGTTTACTAGAAAAATTATTAAAAATATAATATAACTCCAAATTTATCCAAATAAAATCCATATGAAATCTGACATGTAATATAACAACATAGTCTAAAACTAGATTTAAATACGAAGTTATCTGTACTCAATAAATTCTACAATCATCGTCAAAAACAAGGCCGATTTTTCTGCTGTACAGTAGTATAATAGAAAATTCATATAAATTTGAAAACGACTCCAAAAATTCCGAAATCTTTACTACGCAATATAAACTTCCAGGCCTTTACTGTGATAAAAGAGTTTTATAAAATTCGTTCATAAAAGGTCAGAAACATTTTCGAAATTAACATGCAATTGCAGAATCAACATGCAATCACCTAAACAATAAGTAATCTACTAAATAATATCAAATAACTTTATAGAATCAACATGCAATCACCTAAACAATAAGTAATAATATCAAATAACTTTATATTTGGCACATCCATGGCTAAAACATATAAATCATCAAATATATTCAACCAACAATGCCCAAAAGTATTTAAAAAGTGTAGTTTGGTCATCTCTTACCTTTGAAGACTCTTAAATCTCTAAAAAATAGTGTTGATTTTTCTCCAGGATGTAGAGAATTTATCAGAGAGAAAGCGGAGAATAGAGAGAGAAGCGGAGGGTAGAGAGAGAAAGAAAATGAGAAGAGCGTTTGATATTCTAAAAAAATAGAGAACGAGTCATCTGATATTATACTTATATATATTCTTTTATTCTTTTTGTTATTTATTAGCGTGTGTTTGTTATCTCTTTTCTTTTTCTTCTTTTAATTAGCGTGCGTTCTTTTTTTCTTTTATTTTATTTTATTTTATTTTATTTGATTAATTAACTTATGAAAGATTTACAAATATATATATATATATAAAGATATAATAATAAAGAAGATATAGAAATAATCTATGTAATATCTTTCTTTATATATCTTTTATTTTAAATATTATAACTTTATTATTATTAAATATGTTATATTATTATTATTATTATTCGATCTAATTCTACCACAATTAGTTTCAAATTATTAACTTATTCTTTTCATTAGTTACTTGTGTCGAGTGCTTTGCACTTGAGCCCGGCCTCCTCGGTCGGCTATCCTGCAAAACTTTTCTAAACTCATAAATAACATTAGTTCTTTTCATTTAATAACTAAAATTCATTAATAACAATAAAATACTCCACCATAATAGTTAAAATTTAAAACATACAATAAATATTTTAAAAGAAAACAGGGTGTTACAGAATAGTGCAAAAAAATGCTAAAAAGACATTTAATATTGGACAAATAAGAAAAAGTTAAAAGGACACTTATTGTAAATCGAAAGGAGTATTAATTATTCTTAGGTAAAGTATAGTGTGAACAAGTTTCACAGTGAAACTGGTTAAGAAGTGTGACTTATATTACTAAAGAGTGTGACTTTTTACTGTAAAGGGTGTGACGTTTTACTATAAAGAATATTATAGCAAAGAGTGTCGTAGTGATAACTGAAGGGTGTGACTTATATTACTAAAGTGTATGACTTATATTACTAAAAAATATGTCTTTAAAAAAAATCAGTTTCACGATAAACAAGTTTCATAATATACCAACTATTATTCTTATCAAACATCATTAGTTATGCAACAATTGAATCATAATATTCTTGAAATTTTTGTATCCGCTGAACACTTGATATGGCACACATGAGGAATATCATCCTTTAAATATGGAATCATACCCTATATTATGATGATGATTGATTTCCTTGAGAATAAAAAGAGTTTCCTTTGATTGATTTTAATTCCAAGTTAGTGGGCATAATTTATGGAATTTTGACTGCTTATCTATTTAAAGGTCTTCTTTATAGAAAGAAGATACGAAAGAAAGCTGCATGAACAAGTTATGTTTGCTTGGGGCTAGTTTTTGAATGACTGACGTTTTTCAAATCTTAGTAAAAATGATTTACCCTCCTTTTAAATAAACAATTAAAATAAAATTAAGTAATCAAAATATATAAGAAATGTACACAAATTAATTAGTATATTTAATAACGTGTAAAGTGGTGAAATTTTATTTAGTTTAGATCCGTCTCACATCCCGTCCCGTATAAATAATTTTAGAGTGAGTCTGCAAGTATGCGTTTACAATTGCCAATGCACTCATAATGCATTTAAAAAATATGTAATTTATTATCTTGAAAGATTCAACTTGTTTATATTCAAACGTGCAACTATTTTTTTCATATTAATAATTGCATGGTTCGAATATAAATAAATTGCATATTTCTAAAATGTATTATGAATGCACGGTGCATTTAAATCTATATAAAACTTAGTCATCATTTCACGTAAGAATTTGTGAAGTTTTGTAGGTGATGTGTTCGATATAATAATTCAGGATTAATCGAACACGTAAGAGCGGTGTAATATTTATTAAAATAATCATGCCCGATGGACAAGTGTGTGGAAATGCCGCATTTCGCCGACCAACCAAAGTTGCTCAACCAAACCTACCGAGTAAACAGCATGTTTGTTTGCTTTCAGATCGAAAGAAGGAATTAAATAGGCTAAGTCAAAAGGACTCGAGACAAACCCGAGGGGCTCGAACAAGTCCGAGCCCATTTAACAAGTCCGAGGACTCGACGCCAAAAAGGCTCGAGATATCCACGAGGGTCAGTATGCTCGCAACTCAGATATCCTAAAAGGCTCAGATATCCTGAGGGTCAGTATGCTCGCAGCACAAACATTCTGAAGACTCAGGCATCCTGAAGGGTCAGAGTGCTCGACACTCAGATATCCCGAAGACCCAAACATCCTGAGGGCTCGATATGCGAGGAAGCGACGAAGATTCCAACATAAAGCGACATGGTTAAAAGGGCTAACAAAGCATCTAATGCGGGCAAAAGGTCGATTTGGGCGACCAAAAGAGTGTCTTACGCAACAACACAAGCGCAAAGATCAATCTAGAAGACGAAGTTGGGAACGTGGCAATATCACCTGAATTCTTGCATGACCCGAAGTCTCCAGCTCATGCTTGCCAACCCAGCTCATGCTTGTCGGAGTGCTATAAAAGGAAGAAAAAACAAGAAGAAAAACGTTCAGAAAAATTTCCCAGAAAAAGTTACACCCACACAAGAAATTCCCCAGAAATGCGAGGTACAGAAAAATTCGAGTGATTATCCACACAAACAGAAACCCTAGCACTCATATGCTAACTCTTCAAATTATCTTCATCTGTAATGATTCATCTTCATAAGGTGTATCAAATATTAGACGATGAAAAGCTTCGCAATAAGACGCCCCGGCTTGGTATGCCCCCGTAGTAGTCATTTCATTTATTTGGGTCAACAAATTCATCTTATTTACAGTTTATTTTACACGTGCACGTTTTGTTTGTGAGTTGTTTTCAAATTAGCCACATCATATTCCTCAAACAAAACGACTCGTGACATTAGGTAAGTAGAAAAAGATATACAAAAATAGTAGGTGAAGAGTAGGTTTAATGTATAGTACGACGATGATATTAGGTTAAATTTAACCCCACAAAAACTTGTATATAGAGAAACAAATATTTCTTTTCAACACAAGATATATTACTTTGAAGGTAAAATGTTAGACACGTGTTTTCCTCGTGAATATTAAATTTATACTATTTTTAAAATGTAAAAATGCAACTTAACATTTAAAGTAATATTTTTAGTTTGTTAAAATTGATATTTTTTTCCTCCGTTTAACAAAAAATATTATATAGATGGTTTCACACAAAATTTACTGATTTTAAAAGTTGACTTGTAATTTAAAAATAAACACAATGTGAGATATTAAATTAATTTCAGAATCATATCACTATGTCATTTTCTATATTTTACTTTGTATTTTTTTATTTATATAAATGATATGCAGAGCCGATCCTAGGAATTATAGAGCATGAGTCGAGTATAAAAATTGGCCCCTCGTAACATAAAATTATCGTCTTTCAAATTTTCTTCTTCCAATTTTTTTTCTTCTTCTTTATCCAACAAATTCTCAGCTTCATTATTTTTCTTTACGACTATATGCTTATTTGAACTAAAATATTTATTAATATCACCGGCTTGACTTTTTGTTAAATCTTCAATCTTATTTTTTTTCCTCTTTTGATATCCAAACGTAGCATGACACTAGTAAAATATTTAAAATTAACAACTAAATAAACAAATAAAAATTAATAATTACTATTAATCAACAAAAAATATAAAATTCAATATATTTTAAATTTTCAATCATATTATTATTATACAAGTAAAAGAACAAAAAGGGTGATTATAATACCCATAAAAATAAAATACCTGTTTAATTTGCATAAGGCCTTGATTACAAACCCCCAACCTCACGGAAAACATCAAGGAGCCTTTACCATTTGAGCCCGACAACATCAATATTATATTTTTACAAACTTTTATATATATAATTTTGGGTCCCTAAAAAATCGCAAAATTCCTAAGCCTTAATCGGTCGACTCGTCCGCCTCACTAAAGGCGCGGCCCTGATGATATGTGTACATAAATACTAAAATTAATCAATGATCAATATATATTACATTTATACATGTTAATACTTAAAATTCTCAAGATAAACATATACTTGAGCTCAAAAAAAAAAACATATATTTAAAAAATTTGAAGCGTTCTATCAAATAAAATAAAAAATTGAAGCATTGTATTTGGAATCGAACGGAAAAATCCTACCTTAAACATAAAGGGCCAATTTTTGTCCCAAACAATTCCAGAACATGAATAAAATTTAAATCTGCGTACTAGGGATTTGGTTTGGGTTATAATATTTCCAAGGGATTAATTTTTATTTTTTTTAGTTGAGTAACTTGAAATGTTTTTTAAATTAATCTCAATTATTTTGACTTTTTTATTTTAGTTTTATAAATTTTCAATTTTTTTTTAAAATTGATCTTTAACCTGCTCCAGCAAGTTATCAAATAAGTCGTCGTCATATGAGTAATTATTTTATTTTTTCCTTTAATTTTGAAGCATCATCTGCACTTTTTTTTAAAATTTGAGTCTTGTATCTTATTTCGGTGGACAATACACTCGTAGTTCATTTTTAAAAGCGTGCGATTTGTTATCTTTGAAAAAATGCTATTTATTTTACGTAAAAGTGCAATCATTAATATGGGAACATAGTTGCATGTTTTACATTTGTAATAGTTGCACATTTCTATTTTGTATAGGCACACTTTAAAAAATGCACTATGAGTCTTGGTCAAGACCGGGTCACATAAAACCCTCTTTTTTAATCTTAATAATTTTAGGTTGGGTTTTAGATCGAGTTTAAAGACAATCTGACTTTTAAAAAAGAAAGGCGAATCAAATAGGTTTATCAAGTCTAAACTAATAAAAAAAATCCAAAAAAACCAAATTATTTAGAAATCACTCTTACTCCTAAAACAAAAAAAATAACGAGAAAAAATTCCGATCAGAATTAAAAAATGCATAGGTGGCATTTAAAAAAAATAAAAAAATTACACATGTGGCATTTCAAAATCACTCTTTCTCCTTCCATTATTTTTTCTTTCGATTTTCTTTGCAGCTTTTTTGAGATCCCTCCACTCTTCTCACATTGTTCTTTGAATTGAGGATTTTTTTTCACGCTTGTATTTAATTTTTGTTCATGTAGTAACACATTTTTCTTCATCGATAACTTTTTTTTGTTCATGTAATAACACATCATTTTTTAGTAATATGTACATGTTTTTATATCTTGTGTGAATACTCATGTGTCATTATGAATAACAATCGTTACCTTGTGAACATTCATATGTTATATTATGTTTTAATCGTGTTAAGTAAGATGTGGAGTTTTTTTAATTTAACAATATAGTAACATATACTTATCCATGCAATAACATGGAGAATGATAATGTAATTTTTAGAGAATGATAATATATATATATTTTTTTTTTCATGTAGTAGTACATTTTGCTTCTATAAATATCAATTTTTTTTTTCTTATAATAACACACATGTAGTAACATACATAAAAACAAACAATATAAATTTAAAAATTATATATTTCAATAAAATTGAACACCAAATATATTAATAATAGATCCAAATTATTAAGGTACAATACAAATTTGATAAAAATATCTTCTATAAATATATATCACGTCGGCAAGAACTAAATTTAAGAAGCGACCTGCCCATGACCCCAAATTCTTGATCTTTTATTTTAATTGTGCTAATATTACGCATGAAATACTTTACCAGAGACCTAATCTTTAAATTAAAACGTTATTTTTGCGCTCAAAAAAAATAAAATTTAAAACGTTATTTATGGAATCTCATACATATATAACAGCCTAATCTTTAACTTAAAACGTTATTTATGGAATCTCTTAAAACGTTATTTATGGAATCTCATACATATATAACAACTTAATTACTAATTTACTAGACAATCTTTAAAAATTACGCCTTCCATTCCCCCCCCCCCCCCTACCTTTTTCATGAGTATAAACTTTTGAAAAAAATTACAATTAGATCTGAAATTGAGTAAGCAATTCTGTGAGATCAAAAATCAGAAATTTGAAGCTAAAAGACGTGACAACTTTTAGTTAAATTTAAACTAAAGTGCATAAATTTTCTACACTTTGTATTTGATTGTAAATTTTTGAGTGACTTTATAGTGGAATGTTTTCTCCTTAAATTTTTTGCAGCTTGAAATTAGAGTATTCCGATGAGCCCACCAATTCAACAAAATTCAAACTTAGCAACATCAACATATCACCATCATGAGTTCACATGCCACTTGATCAAATAAGACTACCCATATAACATTATTATTCTACATACACACAAAGTTTTATATGTAATCGAATTTTTAAATTATATTTAAAATACGTGAGATATTACTATTTAAATAAGCAGTTCAATTAGTGCACAATTATATCTTTTAGTAAAATATAATAATACTAATAAAATAATAGTATTTTTTTTATGAAATTGCATACACTTGCTCAAAAAAAATTAATTCGTGCAAATTGGTATATACAAGCTTTTATGAATAATACTCCATGATAATTTTCCACTTATGCTTGATTGATCATGGGCGGACACTATTCGATTTTTTCGTCGCGATTGATATTACATGTTTTTATTATATTTTATTAATAAACATACACATAAAATCAATACAATGAATTCAATAATATTAAGAAAAACATATTTTAAATGCAATACTACAAAAGACAATAGGACTAACTTAATAGGGGGACCTCCTTTTGTTGTAGCTTTTGTTAGAAAACCAGAAGATGATGTAATCAATCACTTGATTTGGTCTGTTTAAATGCTGAGGAATGCAATAATAGTTGGAAAATGGAGATCTATGGGCTATGGCCCCTACTACCACCACTTGCTTTCTAAATCAAAGTAGAAAAGCATTTGTACTTGCTATATTATTTCTTGTAGCCATCACCTCAACGCATGGTGGACAAAATATCGAAAATTTCAGTATATTTTTACTTATAGTATAAAAAAACATTGAATTTATTGGAATTTTGGTATTATTTTTTTACGGGTGAAATTTTAATATATTGAAATTTTCGGTACGATAACGATATAATAAATAAAAAGTTTTGGTATTTTAGTAAAAAGTCAGTATGAAAATTTGCATCGTGAAAAAAACTTTTTTTTCTAAACAAATTCAGATATGGTGAAGAAGAAGCCTTAATTGGAAAGTGGTTCATGGTTCTTACTGGATTAGGTCATGCTTTAGGGTTCTTATTTAATGTTTAGGGTGTAGATGGTTCACCCGGCCCGAGTAGGTCATGATTTCTAGACCTACTCTTTCGGTATATATCGATATAAAAAAATCTGGTATACCGGAGAAAAATTGGTACTTAGATATTACTGTATCTCGATATTTTGGTGTATTGCAGTAATACTTTAAAAAAATTCGGTATGGAACAATATATAAAATTTTCCGTATAAAAATGATATTTTACCGAAAATTCGATATAGTACGATATACTGAAATTTCAGTAAGGCAACAATATGCAATTTTAATATACCGAAATTTCGGTATACCGATTTTCGATTTGGTAACGACATGATTTTTTGGATATCAAAAATTTCGATACGATATATAATATGGTTCAATATTTTCGGTACGGTACGGTATGTCACCCTACATCAAGTCCTCCGAGGAAATTGATATATTGTCTTGCAGTATGTACTTTAATTTTATTTTTTTAGAGTACGGTACGGTAAAATATCATTTCATAGGGAAAATTTTATATACCGTTCCATACCGAATTTTTCGTATGGGTAGTGAAGTTATTTTTTCCTTTTATGGAATGAGAAAATTATAGTGAAACATCCATAAAAGAAAAGCGAGACAATTATAGTGGGACGGAAGGAGTACCAATTTGACAGTACAATTAATATCATGTCAAATGTTAATCATCAAGATATATTAGAGGACTAATAGCTATGCAAAGAATCAATGTGACAAAATTTTATGCCACTTTAATGAAATAACACGAAATTAACACACACAAAAAGTGTCCTGATAATTAAAAAGAAAAAAAGAAAACACACGCACACACACACACACAAAGTGTGAGGTTTGATCACGGAATATGTTATGTGTGATGACAGAAAATTACCACTTTAAATGTAAGAATATCACTTTTATTTTTCCTATAAAAGAATTTTTTTTATACTATTATGGAAAGTAAAAATTTTATATTAAAGTGATACTCCACATTTTTATCGGAAACTAATAGTTTTCCTCGATTGTCTTGATTCTTGAATACAGTCAATGAGAAAATCTCACGTGAAATAATAATATTGATAGACAATCAACCAAATCTGAATTTCTTAATTGCTCTTAACAAAATAAACATAAAATTAACTACACATCCTCTTTCATCAAACTTGTTTATAATATGAAATTCATATTATTACATTTATATAGTGATACCATTATTTTTATAAACTAATATCTATAACATTTAATAGTAGTACTATAATTTCAATTTATAAATGTAATGATGTCAATTGATAAATATAATAATATTAATTTATAAGTGTAGTGAAATAAATTTCATAATATGAACAAATTTGTAAGTAGAAAAAGTGAATTAACTATATACATCCGCCTTAATGAAAGCATAACATTAAAACTGCATATAAAATATCTAAATCACAAATAACACGATTTCCAAAATCAAATAATTAATAACTTGATCATATTCATGAATCAAGAACCTTGGTGGAGGTCCTAAACCCCCTGCTTCCACCTATAAATACACACCCTTTTCCAAACTTAATTACCCACAAAAAAAACCATCATCTTTTTCAATATAATACTAGAATCTTTTTATTATTTTTTAAGGAAATTGTTCATCAGTCATAACCAATGGCTCCAGTTCCAACGTCTCCTGTAAAAGTTGGACACATTGATGATGTTCAAGAGCTCAAAAATGCTAAAACATCACAAATTCCTGCAAGATTTATTAGGGACAAAACAGAGCAAATATCTCTTGAAAAGGCCATCCCATTTTCAGACACCATTCCCATAATTGATCTTTCCAAACTTGTCAAAGGAACCAAACATGACTTCTGCAATGAAATTCTCAAGCTCAAGACTTCTTGCCAACAATGGGGATTTTTCCAGGTGAAAAAAATGCTCTTCTAACTTTTGCAAAATTCAATTTTCTTGATCAAATTTTTTTAACTTTTAATAGTTTCTATATTTAAAAGTCTCTCATGATTATATTTGATGATAGAAATCGTGTCATTATAGCTTTTCCTGCTAAAAGTCTTTAATAACATAATTAATGACATAATCATACCATTTAAAAATCATTTTGTCATTAAAGATCGTTTTATGTCATTTAAGATATTTAGTAAGAAAAATTATAAAGACGGAATCTTGCCATTATAGAACGGACGCTGCTAAATGGCCAGACTCACCCCTGGGTGATAGGGATAATTCAATCATTTTATACGATGAAACGACTGTTTTACCCTTAATAAACAATTTTTATATCACTTTTTTATATCAAGGGTACAAAAGTAATTTGACATATCTGAAAATGTTCACTCAGAGTGAATCACTTCGAATACCATTACCCGTAACATTTTTGTAGTGTGTTTTTCTTTTAAATGAGGGAATGAGAGTTTTGTTCATGTATGTTGCAGGTTGTGAATCATGGGATTGATTTAGAATTGCTGGACAAAATGGAAAAAGTGGCTATGGAGTTCTTCATGATGCCATTAGAAGAGAAACAAAAGTATCCTATGCTGCCTGGTACAGTCCAAGGTTATGGTCAAGCTTCTATATTCTCAGAAGATCAGAAATTGGATTGGTGTAACATGTTTGCACTTGGAGTGGAACCCCACTTCATTAGAAACCCCAAGTTGTGGCCATCTAAGCCTTCTGATTTCAGGTAATAATTAAATCTCTCATATAATCACTTTTGTTTGTGTGCAATGTGTAATAGAGTGAGAGTTGGATATGGATCTCTAAGTATCTTTTAAAACTCACCAATTGTTTTCTATGTTCACGTGCATATTTTTAATTAGAAAAGAAAATGACGAAATTGGCCCCGGAGCACCCATTACTGGGTTTTTTAAGCCCAATAGAGGATTCAGATTCGAGAGATATGAATACTCCGTTGGGCTTTAAGACCTTAATAATGGGTGATTGGCACCAATTTGATGTCAGCCAATTTTTCAATTAAAAAAAATTATATTAATTGACTTGCTATTTTTTTTTTTTAACGTTCATGCACACATTTTATAAGGGAAAAAAATAACGATCTTGGCCCAAGACGCTAATTATTGTATTTTTAAGTCCAACATAATATTCAGGTCAAGGGTTATGGATCCTATAGTGGACTTTAAAACTAAGTGATTAGTGTTGGGCACTAATAGAATGTCAGAAGAAAAATCTTACTATTTTCCCTCTGTTCATGCGCACATTTTAGAAGAAAAAACGAAGAAAAATAACGATCATGAGACCCATCAACAATTGCGGGTTTTTTTTGGCCAACATAGAGGTATCTTTGATGTCGTTATGATGTTGAACTCGGGCCGATGCCAGAGCTCATCGATGATGACAATCCGTGCAAGTTTAGGAGGTACAATCACGGGGAGTATAGCAAGCACTATGTCACCAACAAACTTCAGGGGAAGAAAACATTGGAAGAAATGATTTTGTGAGAGAAGTATTAGCATCACTTTTTATTAATTAAAAAAAGTTGTTTAGTTGAAAAACTATTTTTTGTCCTATCACACGTTACAAATTTTGTGAGGATGTTCTGTACAAGTTTAAACCACCCTCTTGTGAAATGGGAAAATACAATAAGTAATCAAAATAAATAATTAATTTCACCTATACATTAAAAAAAAAATCAAAGAACTAAATAATTAGACCATTTAACCTTAATTAACTAAACCACTCAATCTGAAGATTTAAAAAAAAAATGACGACTCCATAAGCTCGAGATATTGAAAAATGTGGATGAAACTTTAGTGTGGAGTATCTACCATGTTCGCAAATGCTGAAAGCGAGCGAACGTTGATATCATATCCCTATGTCCTCAAGATTGGATTTGAGAAGTTATAGTTACCATTGCAGTGCAGTTGCGGTTCCGATCAATAGAGAGAAGAAAAATGTGTCATTATGGTAAAAGGGACTAACATATAATAGATTATCAATCTATCAAAAAAAAAAAGAAACTAACTAAACCAGTCAATCTTATATTTTCTTAAACAAGGGAGATGAAGAATTGAGAAAGAACATTCGGGGTAGACATGCATGAGAGGGTAAGAACTTGTATACAATATTGCATAATGTGATTTTCGTATAATTACAGTTCAAATATAATTTTTTTAATTTTTCACGGGTCAGGCCCGCTTCGGATTTTGTATTCCAGGTTTCTCCTTCCTCTGTTGGTTTTCACAGCGACTCCTTTCTATGTTTTTCCTTCTCTTGTTCTTCTTTTTCTTTTCTTTTTTCTTCCTTATTCAGAGATTCTTCTATATTCTTTCGCTTTCTTACATTTTCTCATCCTCGCAAATTTACAGGTCCTTTCGATTTTTTTCTCTCTCGATTTTCTAACTCAGTTTTTCAAATCCTTCAGCACTTTTCTCACTTTATTCTTTAAAACTGGATTTTTTTTAGTTTTCTTCGATTGTACTTCATCACTTTAGACTGAGGATTTTTTTCACGTTTGTACTGGTATCTTGTTCATATGGTAACATGTTTTTCTTTCATACGGTAACACTTTTTGTTCATGTAGTAACACATGATTTTTTAGAAATATGTAACATCATATAGATGCTTTTGTAATACTGTGTGAATACTCATGTGTTATAGGGATGCTCACGATTCCGGAACTGGCGGTTCCAAAATTTCTGGAGGTGGAACCGGAATCGAACCGAGGTCAAGGCGGTTTCGGCTCTGGTTCTTTTTTTTTTTTTTTTTTTTTTTTGTTTCTTGATTTTTTGGATCTAAAATTTGAAGGAATGTAGATGACAAATTTAATTATGATAATATTGTTAATATGAGAATTTAAATTAAAGGTTACATTACAATAATTAAAAGTTAAAACATAAAAATATACATAACAATAACATTAGTACAATACCAAAATGCAAGCAAAAATGGTAAATTAGTAAGACTAGTCTAGTAGAATTAAATTTCATCACCATTTGGACCATTTCCAATTTTCCATGTCAAATTGAGTCCAGTCTCGGATGCATTGATTGTATGGCTCCGTTTGGTAGGATTGATGAGAAAATATGAGAAAAGAGAGATTAGAAAAGGTGAGAAAAAAAAAATAGTGGGACCCTCAAGTTAAGGTGAGAAAATGTATTTAATATGGTTGTTTGGTAGAGTGGAAATAAAATGGTATGAGTACATAAGAAAATATTGAAAGTATTATTTTACCCTTCATCGTTATCTTTATTGGAAGTTTGAGGAAATATTAAAAAGTGGCCATAATTCAGAAAACCTCGACTACAATTCAGCAAACCCAACATTAATTTGGCACAAATTAAAGCAACCCCATTTCCAACACCTAAAATTACATAAGAGCAAGTGCAAAAACAAAAATAAAAAATTGAAGATTTCTCAAAAGATCTACTAACTGTTGATAATCCGTCACTCATGTCATCGATCCATTGCTTGGAGTGACAAAGAATAAGAAACAACAATATCAATCAATAGCAGAAATATGAACATTCATGAGAGGTTTTTCACATCTATACATACAAGAGCAGTATGTATGTATAGGTGAGAGAGAGAGAAGAAAAATCGAGAGAAAGCAAAAGAGGGGTAGATTTTGCAAATAAATTAAATCAATTTGGCAACCAAATCGAAACAATTGAAATCACACCAAAAAAAAAGCGGAAACGCCATTCAAGAACTCTTCGGAGAAGAAAGGCGGTACAAAAACCCATCGAAAATTGGAGAAGAAAGGCGCTACAATAATCCATCTCAAATGGTGGCGGAACGACGAGGATGGAGTGAGAGTTATTTCTAAAAAATTTCACAACTTTACTACGTGAAAAAAGAATCGCAAAAAGAAATCGGAAGGGTATGGTCAGATGGGACCGCTGAAGAGCTACAGTAAAGAGCCATAATCCATTTCACTGCCCGTTCTTTTCCCGTTTTGCCGTGAAAAAAAAATCTGACCTACCAAAGGTAGTAAAATCCGTGAAACCGTTATTTTCATGGCCTTTTCGGGGCTAGCAAACGGGCCCTATATGTTTAACCAAAGCTCCATATCCTCCTCCACGACGAAAAGGATAAACTTTGTTACAATGATTACAATGGAGTTTTATTACATTAGGATTTACCCCATAGTCATTTGACATATTTGAATTGATTCTATAGTGAACCGTAAATAGAGAAAATTGAAGAATATGTTGTGGAATCGGAATATTAGTAGGTGTTGGTGGTGGTGGTGGTGAGAAGAAACGCTTTAACACTTTGAGAGGAGTATATGTTAATTGCGCTAAGTTATACTCCGTCTCATACATGAGACCATCTCATACGAGTTTTTATCTTTTTATGTTCATTTTATTTATATAATTAATGAATTCTGGTCTCATACAAGTTTTTATCTTTTTATGTTCATTTTATTTATATAATTAATGAATTAGAACATTTATTTATTCTTCTAAATTTTTTTTTCATTTTGTTTATATAAATAATGAATTAGAACATCTATTTATTCTTTTAACTAGTATATCACCCGTGCGTTGCACGATTTGTGAATATAAAATGACCATGATATAAAAAGTATTCATTTTTGTGTTAATTAAATTATAAAAAAATATTTTACTTATAATATTAATAAGAATCTTTTTTTCATTTTTTAATATATTGTTTATCTTTTTTTTTCCATTTTGATGCAACACACGATTGATGAACATATTTTTCTTTTGCAATCAGGCATGGAAAATGGGTGGCGCTCCAATTGCTTAAAAAAATTACATTGTTAAATAATGCAATTTTAAAGGTATTTTTTTCTTAAAATTTTGAATTATTTCCTTCTAAGCCACTTTGATTGTCACCTATTATCGTTTTCCCAATTTTCATTGCATGTCAAAATCTTCAATGTCCCCTCTAGTTACTCTGAACATGATAACATATAACTACCCATGATTGAAATTGACCTCCTTAAGAAAGTCAAAGGTTTTAATAATTGTCTATAATTTTTATTAATTGTCACCATTAGTTAGCATTAGTCAAAATTGTCTTTTTAAGATGTTAAAAAGAGTCTACTATATGATGAAGTCAGTATCATTCCTGAAATGAACACTCTTTGTCATAAGTTAGTCTCGATTAGTATTTTCTTTTAAAAATATGAGTACCGAGTTTCATCACAACCAACCCAGTATCTTTTTACAATCCAAGGTCTAATGTCAATTGTACATGCAACTAATTCATAATAATTGGACTCAATGATGGACCTACATGTCCTATGTCGGGATCACGTGCCCCTATAGTTTTTTTATGTATTATATAAAGACTTAAATGAGTTTTTACCAGTGTTATAATTAGTTAATCATGCAAATATTTCATTTAAAAGAATTTGTAGATCTGTTAGGTATATGCACTATCACTATTAAAAAAAATCAAATATTTTTTAAGATAGTGATAGTGTATATGCATAATCGTGACACTAAAAAAATAGAATTCACGTGAACCCGGGTTCACATGAAAATTTACTTTTTATATTATTTATTTTTGTGCCCCGTCATGAAAGTTTTTTGGATCCGTCCATGATTGAACTAATCAATTTAAATATTATATTTTGTATACGAATTATACAAATAAGTAAACAAATCGAGCTTTATCACAATCAATTCCTAGTATCATTTGACAATTCAACTAATAACATCGACTAATAATTTAATTAGAAATTAGTCAACTAACAATTCAAGTCTAATGTCAATAGCCCATGTAACTAATTTATAGTAATTGAACTAATCAATTTAAATTCAATATCATGTAATATTATCATGCAAATAAGTATATAAATAGTACATTTTCATATATATATATATATATAATACTACTAGTCTTTTATAGATTGCTCAAAATTCAAAAAGTCTATCATTTATCAAATACTCAAAATAGCAATAAAGTAACAATACATTTCATGCTCCCCCTTACAAACATCACTAAATTACATCACATGTCACTAATAATTATATACAAAAGTAACTTATTTTTTATCTTATTCACTAAAACTGACAAAATACCCTTATCAAAAAGCTATTTTATTACCTTCAAATATTAATAAAGAATTTCTTCATTAAAACCCGTGCAATCTAAAAAAAGATGGAAGGAGTAAAATATTTTTTTTTAAAAATATATCCATATCAACTACAAAATATAATATTATTGATCATTAATGTGCCACTTTTAAAATTTTATGATAAATTTGTAATAATTTTTTTGTTGAATTTTTTTCTTTTTTGGTATAAAAATTTATTATTATATATGTATAAATAGATTTAGTTCAAAAATTTATATAATTTTTTGTTGAATTTTTTTTGTATAATATTTTGTTATTATATATGTATAAATAGATCAAGTTCAAAAATTTAAAAATAATATTAATAATTTAGAAATTATTTAAAAAATAATTAATATATATATATGATAGATATGGGGAATTGAACCTTGTACCTCTTGCATACAAAGAAGATAAAAAATATTTGTTATATCATTTGAGCTACATCAAATTTGTTAAAATGTTTTATTAAAAATTATAACAATTTTTTGGCCCAATATTTGGCCCAATATTTTGTTATTAAATATGTATAAATTTTTTTGATCATTTCATTTGTATAATTAATGAAATTATCTGTATATTACTAATTAATAAAAAAATTATTATATGTAATATAAGATTAAACATTTTTTGAATAAGACCCACATATTGTAGGATAGACTCTAACCAAGAGTGGGTCTCTTGTGCACCCAAGTGCACCGTGCACTTATACAATTGAATGATTAATTTAAAAAATTACTTGACTCATTGAATATATTAGACATGTTCTGTGAATACATGAGTAGAGTTGGGGCGAGTGCACGAATCTTAGATCCGTGCACCAATTGCACATGAGACTCAATAATGGGTCTTGCGATATCTCTTGTATGATATGTAGAAATATATATTCATAATTATGATAATTATAGGATATACAACAAAAATATATTAAATAAGGAAAGGAATTAATTAATTTAAATCTTACACCACTCAAACTAAAATAAAATGTTTTAAAACTAAAAAATTTGACAAAAATAATATATTTGATACTAGTGTATCTTCTATATCTCTAACATATACCAGACAAGCTCGTTATAGTTTGAGGGTACGTCGAGTTCGATAAATAAAAAACGATGAAACAAATGTATAAATATGTAACGTGATCGAGCTTGACATTAATTATCAGACAAGCTCAAATATAAGTCTACAAGCCCAAAAAATATACATTCAGTTCAAATATAAGTCTAATTTGTATACATACAAATCTCAATTGAAACTCAATTTCACTTTACCCAACTCATCCTTGACCCGCTTGACCGGGTCATCTTAGACCCGCGAATAAATTAATTTTCTAAATTGATTGATTTGTATCTATACAAATTTGTACAGTAGACCTATCGGGTGGATCTCGTGTATATCCATGTGCACCGTGTTCTCATAGTGCATTTCAGAACTGTACAATTTATTTATATTGAAAGATGCAACTTGTTTACATTGAATTGTGTAATTATAAATATGGAAATATAGTTGCACATTTCAATATAAAAAAATTGCAACTTTCAGTATAATAAATTGCACGATTCTAAAATGCACTATGAGTGTACGGTTCACCTAAATGTATACAAGACTTAGCCCAATTATTGTCGTCCTTTAAATACTACAAACATATATATTGCATGATTGATATTTATGTATGAAAAAATTGCAATTGAGGAACATCTTAACATTAATAAAGAAAAACTATATAAACAGTTAGAAATGATATTAATTTCCGTCAATATTCGTCGTATATTGAAATTATTGTGTAGTGATTTCATTGCTAATATTTTGGGATAATATTCATCTGAATCAAATCTATACATAAATTATAATAAAATTAGCATCTATACATAAATTATAATAAAATTAGCATAAACTTTATAACTATATATTATTATTATTATTATATATAAACACTATTACTACAGTAATAATATTTATGCATATATAACAATAATTGTAGCTCACCCAAATTTTTGTCAGGGTGCGCTGCTTCCTTCACGAGTAGACTTGCCCAACCAAATCGGAACGGCTGGTTCAAATTGGAATCGGAACTGGAGGGAATCAGAACCGAAATCGATAAATTGGTGGTTCGGTTTCAATTCTAATGTTTGGAAAATCGGAGCCGGTGGTTTTTCGATTCGAACCACCGATTTATTATTTTTTTATTTTAGAGTTTAGGTATTAGTTGATTAGTGTTATTGGTTTCACCAATAAGTGTCATTTATTTATAATGAAAGGTATTAGTTGATTAGTGTTATTGGTTTCACTAGTAAGTGTTACTTGTTTACAATGAAAGGTATTAGTTGATTGGTGTTATTGGTTTCACCAATTAGTGTCACTTGTTTAGAATGAAAGGTATTAGTTGATTAGTGTTATTTATTTCACTAATAAGTGTCACTTTTTTAGGAGGAAAGATATTAGTTGATTAGTGTTACCGGTTTCACTAATAAGTGTAACTAATTATTTACAATGAAAGGTATTAGTTGATTAGTGTTATTGGTTTTACCAATAAGTGTCATTTGTTTACAATGAAAGATATTAGTTATTTATTGTTATCGATTTCACTAATAAGTGTCACTTGTTTACAATGAAAGGTATTAGTTGATTAGCGTTATTGATTTCACTAATTAGTGTCACTTGTATACAATGAAAATTATTAGTTGATTAATTTTATTGGTTTCACTATTAAGTGTCACTTGTTTACAACGAAAGGTATTAGTTGATTAGTGTTATTAGTTTCACTAATTAGTGTCACTTTTTTAGAATGAAAGGTATTAATTTATTAGTGTTGATGCCATTAATACTAATCAACTAATACATTTCATTTGTGTATGTTGAATGGGATGAAGGGCAAGGCGAGATTTATGTCGAAGTGGCAAATGAAGTTCTTGAAATAGTTGTACAATCTAACCTAGTTCAGAAGCAGCAAATGAAGTTCTTGAAATAGTTGTACAATCTAACCTAGTTCAGAAGCAGCAGAGGCAAGAGCGAGCAATGACATTATGTTTTTTAGACCTCCAAAATAGCGAGCAATGACATTATATTTTTTTAGACCTCCAAGATATGAGATTCTGTCCAAGAAAAGGTTGATTTTCCATCTGTCAAGTCACCTCCAAAATGGGAATCAGAGCGTAATGTATATATACATCATACAAGAAGGATCTACACAAATCTTTGTAGATCAATATTGATACAATCCCTAAAATTTTACTTCTCTAATATAGTGTATTTTAAAAATATACAATTTATTATATTGAAACATATAATTTTTGTTTGGAAAAATATTCAGTGCAATAAACTATATATTTTTAAAATAAATTATGAAGTGCATGGTACACATGATGTATACAAAATCAATCCATGCATGTTCTTAATTTTTTAGTTTAATATTTATAATTGTCGTAATTTTATTGAAAAAATTCGCATCTCTTAAAGTGGCGAATTTTAGACTAAAGTTCATAATTGAGAAATTTTCTTTAATAAATTATTACTTTTGAATTGAATTAGAGAATGCGTCAATTTCAAATATATATGTATTCTTATAGTTGGTTTCGTGTCAAACAATCATTTTTATTGTTTTAAGGTATCGTCATTAGAATGGCATGAAATCATCTTCCAATTAATTAGTGTTGAAAGTTCATATGCATCGTTCTTTTTGTGAATCGTGTTTTATCTTTTAATTTAGTCGTTCAATTGCTACCATCACATATTATTAATTTATTATAGCAGTAGGTATCTATGATGGTAAAAACTGTGGTTAAAACTCAAAATACCATCATTAATGTATTTTAGTGGTAAAAATCGTGATTAAAACTCAAAATACCATCATTAATGTATTTCAGTGACGGAAGTGAGAATAAATTACCATCACTAAAAGAAATAATGATGACTCGAATCTATGACCTCACGACATAAATAATGGTGGTCTAACCACTTGAGTTGATCCACTTCATCACTATAAATATTAATTTATAAAAATAGTAAGATTAATTTATAAGTGTAATAATATATATCAATTTCATAATATGAATAAGTTTCACCCGAAAGTTTGCCTAATTATACATACTTTAAAATATTTTTGGATTAAATATTACTAATATGTTAAATGATTATATTTCTCTTACAAAAACATCTACTTAAATTAACGTCATTACAGATATAGATTTATATCACTAATCTCGTAGATTTATAGCATTTAAAACTATATTTTTTTATTTTATAAGTGTAATATGTGTATCAGTCAATAAGTGTAGTGTTACTAATTTATAAATGTAATGATATAAATTTAATATTATGAACAAGTTTCATCGGAGACTTGCTAAAAAAAAAGTTACTTTCATGCACCTATAACATAGTGCAATTAAATATATATATATATAAAGGGGTAAAGGGGCGGACACATTAATGAGTTGCACTTGACTTATGCCCAGTGCAAGTCTGCCCTAGAACCCACTATATATGTATATATCTGAATAGAAATTAGCCACCAGCTCACTCTACTTAATTACTCAGCCTACCCTCAACTAAATAGCTCATTTTAATTAAATATGTAGCAGCCCATAATCCTACCAAATCAACGTCCAGATTACCACGCAAACACACGATTTGCTTTCTCTTTTCTTTTTTTGGTCTTATTCAGAAAAGGCAAAAGTAAAATTATTTTTCTTTTCTAAAAACACAAAGAACTGAACAGGCGGCAGATCAATATCTTCACCGGCTCTTCCAGTCATCCCTTCCCAAATTTCAAGGTTTGATATGTTTTCATCCTTTTAGGTTTACACTGTTACGCATCTGCTAATATTTTTTTGCTTCTTTTTTTTGTTGTTGAATATTAAATATGTATCTTATTCATTTTAGTGTTTGTCTTTTTCTCTTGATAAAGATGTATAAGTAGGTAATTTATTCTATGTATAAAAGAGGCACAATTTGAGAATTAACTTTCTAGCACTTTGGATTGGTGAACACAACTTCAGTAAATTGTAAATATTATATTTTGCATTAATTTATTGGTATAAATTTTTAGCTTCACAACTCACCCATATATATATTTGGGAGGTTGCAACTCAACTACTCAAAAGAAAATAAAACACAAATTTAAATAGAGAATCTATCAATTTGGAAGCTAGTTTTGTGGGATGAAATCAAAGGACAAAACGTGCTGGCAATGTATACCGAGTTGCATGTCAACTACTTTAAAATGAAAAATGTACAACATCATCACCTAATAAACGACTTTCTACTCGATTAGTTTTACTATAGTTCAAATTATTTTTGTAATAAATTAGGTAACAATGAAAATTTAACAATATTTACATTAAAATTTTAGAATTCGATGTTGTGATTATGAGACTCGAGCAGCTTTCAACATCAGGCACTAACAGCTCAACCTATCGAGATTCACTGAGGATCTCCCAGAATTCGTGTGAACACTTGCAAAGTTCGGGAGACATATTGATAGGTGGGGTGCATCGAAAATGAATGAAAATAACCGGAAAAAACCGATAAATAACGAAGAATCGAGTCTCGTACAAACACGATTTTCTTAAAACAATTATGTCCTTCACTCTCGGAGGGATACTTGTCTCCCAGGATAGATCGATTGAAAGCAACGATATCAGCACTATATCTTGCTTGAGTCGAACTGAGAAATGTTCGATACAATCACCGAAATAAGAACGAAATCAAAGAGCATACGAAAGCAATATAATTGCTGAAAATAGTATCTGTGTCTCACCAAAATGTGTGAAATGTTTCGTGTTTCGAGTGTGTCTCAACACCAACTGAGGTGCCACTCATAGCAACCAAAGGTAACAGATAGTGGAGCCATAATGGCCTGAAACAAAAAACAAAAGGTAACAGATAGTGGAGCCTGGTCATAATGGTCTGAAACCAAAAACCGAATAGTCACCAATTTAGGTTTTAAGTTCCAAAATATTTCATAACCACCTGAACTTAATTCAGATTTCAAAACTCTAAACGTGCATAATTACATCACTCAGGTTTCAATAGGAACGTTACACGTTTTAGTTGAAAATTTTAAAATAAAACATGCATGAAATCCAATCAAGAATTGCACCATTGTAGAAGGTGGAGAATGAACCCATAATAATTTACAATTGAGTATATGTAGGTGAAAATTTTCATGTTTGAAAATCTATAAAATCGCTTTTAAATCAACCATCTACACCCTAAACATTTAAATAATGAACCCTAAATTATAACCTATTCAAGGTGGGTAAAAACCATGAACCACTGAAGAAGAGTGAACCATGAACCACTCAATTTTGTTTTACCTTCACCAATTACAGAATTTAATTGTAAATTAAAAAAAATTCATGTATGAAAATTTTCATACTACACTTTGTCTTTACAATTAACATGTAAATAGTTCTTTAAATACTCACTTCCTCATTTCACATTCACATCCCATTTCCCCATTTATTGGTTACACTATTTTTGAGAATTTAAATTTTGTTTATAGGATGAGGAATTAACTCAAATTTGGATTTAATTTTTACGTCTAATTTATATAAACAGGTGCAAGCCCAGGCATACAGCTATTCAAACAGAAACCATAAAATACAGATTACACACAGTTGCACACACAGGAAATAATAAAGATTGCGTCTGGTATTAAGCTTCATATATTTAATACAAAATCGAAAAGAAAACTCCAAAAGGTAAATGACTAAAATATTGCTCTTACTAAATCTTTTATACATTAATAAAAGAAAACAAAAACCAACCTTAATAAACTCCAAATAATAAAATGACACACATAGGCGGGGCGGCATTTGCCTCACTGTTCACAACCAACTAAACTTTTTCTTGATGAACCAATCTGGTCTGATAGGACAGTGGGTTACTGCAAAATGCTATCGGGAAAATATACAAGATTTTTTCGTCAGCGAAAAGACATGAAAACATACCGCAGAATGTACAGTTGTTTGAGCTCATGCCATATTCTGATCACGCCAAGTATTTGAACATGTTGGGGTTATCCTTGTCTCTTTCAAGTAAATCGAGTGATCAAGTCTTCGATCCTTTTCTTGATTGCTTTAACATCGGGCTGTAGAGATCACAGAGTAATATTTTGTTGATGATAGGAAGGTAAGGCATACGCTCTCCGTTTCATATTAATTGTCATTTTAGAGGTTAAATTTTGTTTAAAATTAATTGTCATTTTAGCTGTTTCTCCACATTTAGAAGATAACTTTTTAATGTCCAGTTAGTTATCCCTAATTTGGATCCAGTACTATCGACTTTTTCATGAATTTGACAATAGTCCTGTAACTTTCAATTTTGACATTTTGGTCTAGTAACAGTTATAGATGATGTAATTTCCGATTGATGCTGACGTGGCAGAGTCAATTTATTTATGTGGCAATGTCTGATTGGTCAACTGGATGTTTCACCTCTTATAGAGGTCACCGAACCAAAACGCCGAAAAATTAGAAGTTATAGGACTATTTTAAATTCATGAAAGTCGATAGGCCTAAAATCGAAATAGGGGTAACTTACAAAAAAGTAGAGGGAAAATAATTTGATTTGAGGGAAAAAGATACAATTCATTAAAATAATTTGAAGTATCTTTTTCAGATTGTTAATTCTTTAAATCTCTCCCCGTAATTTGATCGAGCGTAAATATGTCAAAGTTTTTGTTTGTTAATATGAAACGGAAGGAGTATAAATATGCTGAAAAGAAAATTTTAATAAATCCAACTAGTATACCTTGAACATACGGCCCAACTGCTCAACACACTCCATAACTAACTGCTGGTAGCCGAGGACTTTCCTGCTCTTCATGATACGCACGATTGAGGCATCGATGGCGTACCGCCTGTCCTTATCAACATCCTCAATGACCTTCTTTTTCTCATCAACTGGTGGGAGCGGTATCTGCATTATCGAGTAAAAAGTTGATGGCATAATTGACCTTCAATTAGGTACAAGTGAATTAATATCATGATGACCAACAATTGGACCAATTTTGATTAAAAAAAAACAACTGAGCTGTTCATACTTTTTGTGAATAGTGGAAAAAAAGGGTCAAAACGCATTAGTTAGAAAAGTATCAGCTCATATGGTGAAAGCATTAGTTGTATATCAAGAAGTGCTAATACTCTTCAGCCTACAAACTAATACTTTCTTTTGTATGAACTACTACTTTTCTTCACACGAATTAATACTTTCCATTATATATTTCAGATTTTTTGTGATCAAAATTGGTCAAAAATTATACTACTTGCATGCGACCACAATGCAACTGGTTCATAGAAGTATTTGCCTATCATGAATAATTCAACTTCTTATTTCTCTCTCACAACGCATACCTTGATTCTTCTCATTTTGTCAGTGAATTTTGAATTAAATTCAAAAACATCAGTTGGAGAAATTGTTTTGGTGTTGGGTTCCTTATTCAAGATCTTATACTTGGCACATGAAAGTGAATGAAGCAGCCTAACAACATCTTCATCCGTTAGATTCAACTGGGTCATGATTTCTTGATAGCTTAATCTATCTGATGCATTGAACAGCAGCAGGGCAGCAGCCTGTAAAAAGAAATTTAAAGATATCATCACTGTATTAATTCAGTTATAGTTATAGGAAAACAGGCTTAATTTACAAACATCTTGTCAAAGTACCTGGTAGGTAGTAACAATCAGCTCTATTTGTTTTTGTTCAAACTTTCCGTTGATGTTGCAAGTGCCCAATGAATATATCCATGTCAATTTTCTGTGCTTCGTTTTTGTTTGATAGAATTCTCTGAACACTTCGACGCACTTCACCTAGAATGGAAGTTAATAGAGAATGAAATAAATCAGTGACAATGTGTTACAGGGGTTTGGGGCGCAAATTGTAAAATTGGTGTTGTATTTGCTGGGTGTTGGCGATGTTAATCCTATACTAACAAGTTTATTTAAGGATGATAAATATTTGGAATTTCTTAATTGAAAATTAATATGTTGGGATCTTATTATCCAACGAAGCAATGCAAGTCATTTGTCTGGTTGCTACACGGAATTCCAACAGCTCAAGGGAGTGGCATGTGCAAAAATCTAGCAAACTTATTAATCTAGAATTTAAATTGCAATAAGTTTGAAAAATATGGGACTTAATTGAGAAAATTAATTCGTATGAGACTAATATTGCCAACACCCAATAGATATGGGACCAAATTTGCAATTAACTCGGGGTCTGAGGGATGCTGTTAGGAACTCAAGCATGGAAGCCCTAACTCCACCCAAAAGCTAGCTCAAGAGTGGAGGATTGACTCCCACTTAAGTACCCATCCACAATTTCTTGTGGATCCAATGTGGGATAGTAACAGATGCTTAGGGGATGAGGAACTCAATTAATTAAATCAAATTTGGAAATGTCTTTAATTTGTTTTCCAAACACTTTTAGTATCCAAATGTGAAGGAGATTTCGGCATACCATCTCTGCAGGAAGGTTAAGATCAAATGACTTGTAACTTGGCCAGAAACCCGTTGTTAGGACAGTTACAGTCAAGTCAATCCCTGGATTTGCATTCGGAGTATTGCTGAGATATTCCTCAAAGCTAGCTTGATTTTCCCTGGCTAGGGTCAAATCGGTGACCTGGAACAAATATAAAAGGAACGAAATGAAATCACACCGTATTGCTGACTTTGAATAAGAGCAATGTGGAACTATTTAATTGTCAATGATTTTCAGAAAAGTAAATGTTGTTAACTAACCATTCCCTCCATTTTTGAGGTAAATTGACCGCCACATTGCTGCTTCAATTTTGTCAAAATACTTCGCTCATGCTCATCGTTTGCACTTTTATCAAACAACAAGCGCCGTGCAAGCTTTTTCCTGTCAACATGACATCAAAGAGAGTAAGCTCAAAAAGATCTTGAATAACACTAACACAACCATCAGAATTAGGCGACTTTGAAATCCTGATAAATAGTAAAGTGTGTTTTTTTATGTAAGCTTTATGTCAAATCACTGTGTAAGGGTGGTAATGATGTATTCTTATATTGTTGTTGAATATGCTTATAATGATTGGATGATGTGGGTTATGGTTTAAATATATGTAAGTGTAAGGAGAGAGAAATGGGCTGTGTTGGAAAGTGTGATAGGTGCTGTAGCGGTGGTTCATAAAATTGGATGCAGAATCCCGAAGTACAACTGGATTTAGATTTGTAAATCCAAAACCTGGTTTTTGAAACCCAAAACAAACATTGCCTTAGGGATCTCACCTATAGAATTCAGCATATAAATCCTTATCGCTGATGTAAGCAAGCAGTTTTACTACCTGAACATTATTTAAAACCTCAATCAGAGCTGTTAACATTGAATAGCCAATAAGTAAACACATGCATATATATATATATATTAGTCAACAAACCTTCTCTAAGGTTTCTTCAATAGCTTCATCACTCAATTTCTCACTCCCACCCTTCTTGAGAATGTTATCACAAAAAGTAGCGAGAAGCTCGGCACTAGAACTTCCAGCAACTCCTTTATTGCAGAAAACTTCAAAGGCCTCCTTCAGAGCCTATATACACAGAAAGCAAGTAAATGCATTGAGTCATTTGTGGCAGCACAAAGGAACAAAGCCAGAAAAAAAAAAAATTAAGCAATTAAATATTCTAACCTTGTGGAAAAGCGAGTGATTTAGAAAACAGTCGTTCACATATGCCATGAATTTGTCATGGAGCTCAATTACTTTTCTCACAAATACCTGGATTACAAATACAAGTTGATCTCAAAATGTGAAACCATGGAAAGATAATAACCAAGAAATTCGAAATTATGTTACCTGCTCCTGTATTCCGACAATATCTCTCTTTTCTGCCTGTAAACATAAGGCTTGCGGAATATTAGATTAGATGCAAAAATACTATAATATGAGTTTAGGCGAGGATAATAAAGGAAGACTTCCCAAACAACGACATAGAGGTTGTTAATGGGCCCCCACCCCAAAAAACGCACACATATCTGAATTGGATTGCATAAAAAAAGCAGCAGGATAAATTGCACGGATAGGTTTCAGACGAACGGAAACCTAGAGATATGATTAACTTTTTCCTTACAATGCAAAGAAAGTTGTGTTTCATGAAAAACTGCAGGCATTATGACTAAAATTACCATATCAAACTATAGATGTATGCAAGGCCCAACTTTACAGATAGTTTTCCTATAAATTCAACAAATGTAACACTAGAATATTATTGAAAGCAAAGATTTTGTAAAGGGGTCATGGGCATTGTCATAATAAATAGAAGATATAATAAATACAACTAAATGGAAGAAAGCGTTCTACATAATAATACTTACATTAAGGACTAGAATAAATTGAAAAAGATTTACAAACCTTCTTGTTGCTTGCAGCATCTTCGGCTTGTTTAACCAAAGCAGTACCTTCAGCAGTCACATGCTGTAATTGAAAAAAAAAATCAGCATTTAATCATTAAACAACACCTAAATATGAGCAGGCATAAGTAGGGGTGCGTTTAAAAATATTTAAACAACAAAAAGCATAGCAAACCTGCTTAAAAATATTTGCAACAGGATCTAAACCACGAGGAATTTTGGAAAAGAGCCTATACATCCTTGACAAATCATCGACCTAACAGATAAAAAAATATGAAATTAACATCAATCCTAGCAATTCAAATAAACATTGAATATACAATAATGATTGATTTCACAGGCTTTATGTACCTTGTCATCCCTAAGTAATGCATGACAACCTGAGTGCTCCTTTTCTAGCAGTTGGGTGGCATACACAGACAACAGTTCATTTTGTACTTTCTGTCAGAATTAAAAAGAAAATAAATCTTCAGAGTTAACCATGATTGATGTAAACAGATTCCAATGTCTAGACGCTAATACATCTAGAACTGATCCAAGAGCAAGACAAACCTCAAGCAACTTTGACTCACTACTTGAGTGAAGATAATGAGCAACCCTGTCCTTTTCTCGTTTCAAACACTCCTCAGCCTGTATTCAGAAACATGGTAAAAGATCAAGTTGAAAATAGTTCGGAAAGAGGCACTTCAGGTTTTAGCCACATCTTTTGTTATGAATTAAAAAATAAAGCTCACTTTTAACATATAGTCAGGACATGAATCATCTAAGATCCAATTCGAAGCCTTCCGGGAATAGTAAGCTGCTGTGTCCTTCAGCATTGTTGCTTCAAAGTCATTCTCATAATAATCCATCTGCCCCATTCCAATTTCAACAAAGATGTCTAATACATTCTTTAATAGAGCTCGATCTATTTGTTCTCCTTCCCTCTCTTGATCAATCTATCATCAAATAAATGAATTAATACCCTAAAAAGGGATAAGATATCTAAATCAGAATGTATTATAGGTAACTAATTATACATACCAGAGATATAACAGCCTCCCTGACTTTCCCATTTAACTCCTGATAAACCTGAAATCAAAATGATGACCACTATTTCAAAACCATAACAGAAAAAGAACATAAGGATTATATGGAAGCAATAAGCAGGAAAGAACAACGAGTCTGATATCTAAAGCCCAAAAGAGTTTTTAGTAGAAACTTTTCTAAAAGCAATTAGCAAAATAACCAAAAAGGGTATACAATCAATATTACCTGTTCTCGGAAGCAAGTCAGACCAACTTCTTTTAGTGCTGGAAGTGACCTTCTAGCTATGAAGTACCGATCAAGATAATAGAAGAACCTTGAAAGCCATCGAACCATGATCTTATGATTCGACCACCTTTGCACTAGCTCCCTCAACATGAACTCGTCATGCTTCTCCCGTAAAGAAGGCAGAACCTTTATATAAAAAATTAAAAAAAATTAAAAGACTAATTAGATGAATAAGCCAAGAGTAAAAACTTGATCACGCAACTACAGACAAAGGTATTTACAATAGAAATGATCATATTCCGAGACTGGAATATGGATTACAGTGAGTACATATTCGAGGGTACAATGCAACCCCTTGTAATAGATTGTAATGTAGTATACAGATAAAGTGGATCCTTCATACCGTTGTCATAATGTACTCTTCAAAAGACTCCCGGTACTTGTCGTACAATTGTTGAGAATAATCATGTGGGGGCTTTTGAGTACACATGTTGTATATTGTCCTGCAAGATAGAATCAAGGAGACTCATTAAAACTTGAAATGTAGCAAACAATAAACCACTTGTTAATAGAGAGTACTGAATAATACGTGTAGAGCATCATGTAGTCCTCCGAGCTGAACTGCGGTTCAGGAAGTCCTTCCAGAATGTCTTTCAGCTTTGTAATTCCTTTTTGCATGAAGTCCCACCCTTGTTCTAAATCAATCGTGTTACGCTGGTTCATCGTCATTTTCTGTACAGCCCAGGATCAACGATCCACCACTAAAACAAGTTTAAAGCTGCCATTTGAACACAAATAGAAACTAAGGCAACCCGGAGACAATTAAAATCCAATAGCTAAGAAGAAATAAAATATATAATTGAGATATTAATTGGAACGGAGTCAATTGGTTATTTGGTTCAAGCTACTCGGGAATTGTGCTCATATATAAGCTTCATCGTAGCTATTCATATGATACTAATTTAAATAGTGAAATACAAGATAATTCTTTTGGCATTTAAGCAATTAAACTAACAAAAAATTATTTTCGTAATTGAAAAGGATAAACAGAATAAAGAGTACTTGAGTAGCAACACATGAATGACAAAACTCAATAAGATACCTACACTAATCCAACAGCAATCATGGAAATCTCTAACAGTCAACGAACAAATATAGCACAAATCAAAACGTGGAAAAATAAGGGCATCTTAGCTAATGAGCTTGGATAAAGACATGATCCGTAACATTATCATTCCAATTTGAGATGATTGGTACTTACACAAGGCCAACAGTTTGCACAACATACAAGAAGAACATAGGTTTAGATGGTTTAGTTCATCCATCCTAACACTATCATGCCCAGCAAACATGCCCTCATAGTGTGATGCCATTAAATTCTAACTAAAAACCATCTACTAAATTTGTGTGTTGTTAAACTCCTACGTTCATATTTCAATAACAGAGCAATGATTAAAATATGAGTTCAACAACTCAATAATTACAATCAATAATCAGGAACATCAACTCATAACGCTCAAATATGTATCAACAAATGAGGAGCTTATGTACTGCAGCAGCAACCTACCCCAAGGAAAAAAAAAAATATTAAAAAATAAAGGTCATTAAACAATCTCCCCCAAGAACCCCAAAACCATAACAAGTGGAAATTAAAACCCTAAATAAATACAAACAAAAAAAGAAAAGCACGCGAAACCAAACCAATCCTGAAATTCGATTCAAAATCAAATTGAAACTGAAACAAAAAACCCACCCGCCTCAAATCCGGAATCAAATAGAACACACCCAATCCAACACCAATCGCACAAAACAATAGCGCACATATTGAACCGACACAGAAAACCCACGAACAATCCACGCAGTACAGGAGGGAGAGAGAGAAAATACCTGAGGAGCTCAGAGGAGAGAGAATTTGGTGAGATGTGAGAAATCCCTCTCGATCTTTTTTTCTCAGCCTTTTTATTTTTTTCTCCTTATATATATTTTGGGATTTCGTATGATCGTATTCCCTTATTCTACCACAAGAAGTTCTAGCAACACTATTAATAAATAAAACTATCTTCGACTTCAAAGTTTGACCTATTTGGAGGCGAATTCAATTATGAATATTTTACAAATATATGCAATAGATATATATATTTTTTTATTCACGTATTGCCCAAGATGTTGTGACTGAATATTTATAATTAGAAAAAAACTGATTCATGCTATGTACTCGGTTATTTAAGTATCACTGTTACATACAAAAACTCTCATTGTTATGTATAAAAATTATCACTGTTATGAACAAAAACAATTACTATTTAGAAAACGCTTTATATTTTTAAATAGTAAAAGTTTTTGTACATAAAAGTGATAGTTTTTACACATAACAGTGATAGAGTTCATGTGTGAACCTGGTTCACATGAGTGTTACTCTTATAATTATATGTTTTTGATATACAAATTTTTAAATAGTAACAATTAAAACTTTTGAAAACAAATAATATTATTAGATTAAATCAAATAATTACATATTTTAACTAATTTATACTTATAGACTATGGAGCTCCAACTCAATTATGTTTTAAGATTAGGTTTTCAATTAAATTTGTTCATAAAATTTATATAATTATATTTATAAACTAATGTTGTACTAACACTTATCAACTGAAATTGCTCTCATATAAATTAATACCTATAACATTTAATGTTATAATATTAATTAAAATTAAAATTATAGCATTAAATATTATAGGTATTAATCTCTCATATGAGCTGATTTCAAATATCTTTTAAACAATTGGTGATATCATATCGTATCTTGAAATATATTAATTGGAAGATAGAAATCCATCGGTGGTAAGGTTTGTAATGATAGCTAAGTGGTAAGACTTGGTGATGTACCGGAGAAATTCTCCGGCAATGCAAATTTAAACCCTGTGTAGGATAAATTATCATTGAAATATTATGCAGGTTTGTTATGGAGATTGAATTTTGTTAACTTTCTCTCACAAATGTCTACCAGTTAGACACACCTTTCGATTTACATCCCACCCGACCAGGGACCAACAACACTGGAAATTATAGTCTTGATAAAGGTAATCTATAGTCATGCATAAAGCAAAGATTGCTTAACAAAAATAAAAGATGATTAATTCGGCACGAGAATCTATAGTCATGCACAAAGCAAGATCAACACAAACAAAACATGATAGAATATGCAAGAAATGAAAACCATTGTTAAGTATTTAACTCCACAATTTGGTTCAAAATTCTTCAGTGGGAATAAGAATGACCATACATAAGGTAATTGTAGTGGTAAATAAAAATAAAAGATGATGAATCCATCTTTGTCATATATTATACGAGACAATGAGACTCAAAATAAATTAATCATTTCATCATTCTTTTTTAAATCGTTCAATTATTCATCAACCAACAATCTATCTCCCCTTATTCCAAAAATAGAGCAAAGCACTGATAATATATCATCATTACATGAAGGCCATCCATTGTTTCTATGTATTGGTACTATTACTACTATATACAGGGGGCAAATCCGCCAAGACGAAAACTATCAAAGGTTTAGTTACCTTATGAATCCACTTATGAAAGAGTACAAAAAAACACATAACGAATCACAAGATGCAAGCTATACATTATTCGGCATAAGCTTCTGAATCTTATTGAAAAGAATACCATCTTGACCTTCCGCTTGCAAATGATCAAGAAACATTGTAAAACTAGTTCTGTCCAGTGAGAATCCCTTTCTCATCATTTCTTCCAACACTGGAATTGCATCACAAGGCTCGTTCCATTTTAAGAAACCTTGGATAAATCTATTGTAGGTCATACTATCAGGTAAAATGCCACTTTTTCCCATTTTCATAACCAAACCCTTAGCTTTCTTCATTTTCCCTTCATGACAAAGTGCGCCAATAAGGATATTATACGATACAATGTTAGGACTACAACCTTTCCCCTCCATCATGTCAAGAAACGACAATGCTTCAGTAATACGCTCAGCTCTGCACAAGCCCTTCAACAATATACTGCAAGTCATTATATCTGGATACAATTCCCGATCTTGCATCTCTTTGAAAAGCTTGAATCCATCATCACATCTACCTTCACAAAAAAATCCATGTATCATTGTGCTATAAGAAATAACGTCATGATCTAACCCTTTGCTAGGAATTTCAAGAAAAAGACACCAAGCTTCGTTCACATTTCCCTTTATGCAATATCCATTCATCAAACTACAGTAGCTCACAATGCTGGGCCCGAGGCCCAACCCTTTCGCCGACTTGAAAACTTTCCCGGCTTTATCCATCTGTCCCTGCAAACAGTATCCATCTAACAAGGCATTATAAGTGATGATATCAGGCTGAACATTTAACTGCATCATAATTTCAATAACATCCTCCGCGTCTTCCATCATCTCCTCCTTGCAATAAGCATCCACAAAAATAGTAAAAGTACCCACATTTGCTGAAATTCCACGAGCTATCATCGTATCCAATAACTCTTTCGCCTCCTTCCATCTACGAAAATTGCATAACCCCTGAACCACTGAATTATACGTCACGGCATCAGGTGACATGCCCTTTTCCTCCAATTTGGAGAAGAGTCGGAGAGCATTATCAACCATCCGATCCTTGCATAGACTGTCAATCACTACGGTATAAGCAAAAAGATTCGGTTTGTATCTATACATTCCCTTTTCCAACATCACAAGCAAATCATGGGCTTTCAGAGTATACCCTGCTTTGCACAATCCATTAACCACAACAACATAAGTAACATCATTACACTCACATGCTTTCTATCTCAACAATTTCATGAACATTTTTTCCCCCTCCCAAACCTTTCCTTCCAAGAAAAGGCCTTTGATCAGAGTATTGAATGTCACAACATCAGGCCAATGTCCACGCTTGATGAAGCTAGCTAAGATTGAAAATGCATAATCCACACGACGCAGACGGCAATAGCAACCCACTGCAATATTCAAGGTATAGTCGTCGATACGAACATTTCGTTCAAGCATTTTGTCGAACAGGTGGAGTGCAACAGAGTATTGCTTCATTTTAACAAGAGTTGCCAGCAATTTTGTGAAATCAACAACAGAAGGCCGCGGCTTCGTTACTAACATTGTATTAAACAGAGTGATTGCGTCATCTGGGCCGCGTATACGGCCGAAATCGAATCTGGGTTTCGATTTTGAGGAGGAAAAGTGTCTGTTTTAGGGGGTGAATTTTGGATTGTGAAAATGAAATGAATACAGAATTAGAGGGTCGTAGTAATGCAGAGAAGCAATAAAGCAAGCAGATGAATTCGAAACAACTCTTCTGCGAATCGACGAAATGGCAGAAACGGCGTAATTCAATCTCATGCTCATTTTAGTTTTATCCACGGAGAAATTTTACCAAGATGGCTAAAAAAGAAACGTTTGTTTTTATCACTATTCAAACATGACTAATTTTCAATTATGTGCTGAATTTTTAAATTGTTATAAAAGAATTAGCTTGATGGGCAAATATTTGATATTTGAATTGGTATGTTGTGAAGTTGATTTTTTATTTTTTTATAGTATACTCTTTAGTAATATAAATGACATTTTTTAGTTATCACTACAATATTCTCTGCTAAAATATAAGTCACACTCTTCATTTTTATAAGTATCTTTTTTCTGAGAAAACGTCACACCCTTTATAGTAAAAAATCACACCCTTCAGTAATATAAGTCACACCCCTTAACCAATTTCACCGTAAAACTTGTTCATCCTATACTTTGTCTTGATGTTTAAATTGACAAAAAAATACCTTCCTTTTTTTTGCTATAAATTTGTCTCAGATTCTTCTTTTTAAACAATTTAAAAATTATGTGTCCCGCATAAAATTAAAAGTTCGATCCTAAAAATATAAAACTAGTGACAATAATAAGTTTTGCAATTTGTTCTTTATAATTTCGCATTCCAATGATTTGACTAAATTTTATCATCAATAAGCATTATTAAATATATTTGTCCTTTAGAAGAGACAAATTCTTCTAAAAAAAGATTCATTCAATAAGTAAAAATTGTGGATAAATGAGTATACATACATTATTAAATAGGGTCGAGAGAGCTTATTAACAGAAGAAAGAATAATGTTATTACGTATTTGCTTCTTTCATCATTGGCGCCTTTCATGACAATCATCACAATCACCTAAAATATTTTTCGATCAAATCTAGGATTAGTATTTTGCTAAATCTTGATTCATTCTCCTATTTTGTCGAATGCATGATCGTGAGAGACGGATTTTAATTTGAGCGATTAATGTTTTAACACCTTTAGAGAAGTGGGTACTGAGTTTTTGTCAAATTTTATAATTATGAGGTGAATATCTATGGAGACATCAGGAATTTAGGAGACAAAACATGAAATGCAATTGCAAATGCACTTATTATGTTGACAAAACACCCTATTTTTCTTTTTGGAGTTACAATTAGAGAGGAAAAGTGGATGAACATGTATTTGCATCATATTTTTAAGAACATACAAAGCCTCTCTGATAATCATAGCCAGTCTAAGATTGCACAAACAAGATTCACCCGATTCAGTAGGCAAAAACGAATAACACAAGAATTTAGCTCAAGCCTTTTGTCGAACAGAAAAGGGGCAAGGCAGTACTATTTGACCAATTACAGTCAATAATCTATTGAAATCAACACGGCCCCCATTCCGTCATTGAACTAGCCTATTCAGCCAAAAAAATCGAGTCTGGGTTTGGTGGAGAAGCATTCATTTTGACGAGTGATGAGATCATGAAAAGTAAATGAGGATAGAAGAAACAGAACACCATGCAGAAACATAGATGAAGATTAGAAACTATTCCTCAGTACAAATCACCCAAAAGTGA
Source organism: Stenogyne calaminthoides (assembly GCA_037126765.1). NCBI lineage: Eukaryota > Viridiplantae > Streptophyta > Magnoliopsida > Lamiales > Lamiaceae > Stenogyne > Stenogyne calaminthoides. Next base: position 44,534,395 of record JBBCBC010000003.1, on the reverse strand, counting down.
ATAATTCAACATCATATTCTTTGCCAGGAGGATTTGACTAAAAGCAACTCTATCTCAGTTCACACAATGAAACAAATGAGCAAATGAATCACGTTCATTTGACAGTACCTACCTCATATTAAGTTACATACTATAATCAATCAAGTTCTAGCTTCCATGGAACAAAACGAATTAATCGAATCAGGAAGACACAGTGCAATCCCAATAAACAACACTCATCTCATATTAAGTCCCATAATGGGATAAACAAAGTTCTGGTTTGCATCTCAGTTCAGACCATGAAACAAATGAATCAGGAAGACAAGCTCAATCTCAATTAACAATATCTAACTCATATTAATTAACGAGAGTAACACTTGGATGCACCAGTTACCTTGTGTGCAACTAATATTGTTCAATGAAAACAACTAATACTTGACCAAGTAATACCTTTTAGTAAAACAACTAATACCATTTAGAAGTGTACTTAAGTTGCATGGTCCAACTTGTGAATGGAAATATTTTCCATCGACAAAATTCTAGCTTGCACCCAAGTTGGACAATGAAACAAATGTACTGATCGGATCAAGAAGACATGTTCAATCTCAAATAATACTGCGATCAACAAAATTCTAGCTTGCATCTCAGTTCAAGAAACAAATGATCAGGAATGACTTGCAAAAGAATCAGAGAGACACATTCAATCTGACCAAACAACGGATAAGCTGCATATAGTGATCAAATCTCCAATTCAGATCATGAAACAGAGCAGCAGAATGAAGTGCTCAGATACGTGCAATTGCATTCCATACAAAAATCAAGATCATTAATCAAAACATCTACAATTAAAGCAATAACAGTAACCACAAAATGCAATTTCGGAACTACAGTTCAACGCCAAAACCACCCAATCAATCAAAAACCCTAGAAAAACACCCTGGTTTTTTTTTCAGACGCTAGCAAAATGAAGTACTAAATTTGAAAAAAATTGCATTCCATAATAAAATCAAGATCATTAATGGAAACATCTACAATTAAATAACAGTAACCATAAAATGCAATTTGAAACTACATGAATGCCAATACCTCCCAATCAATCAGAAACCCTAGAAAACCCCCTGAATATCCAGACGCTAGCAAAATGAAGTACTCAAATACGACAAATTGCATTCCACACTAAAATCAAGATCATTAATCAAAACATCTACAATTAAAACAAGACAAAATCGTATGAGACGGTCCCATCCATGAGATGGGGTATAAACTTGCACAAATCAACACTTAACTCTTCCAAAGTGTTAAAGCACCATGCTCAAATTATGATCCGTCTCGTCATCAGACCGCCTCACAAAAATGTGCCTCTTAAAACAATAACAGTAATCATAAAATGCAATTTAGAACTACAATTCGACCCCAAAACCTCCCAATTAATCACAAACCCTAGAAAACAAACATTTTTTCAGAACAATTGCATTCCATACAAAAATCAAGATCATTAACCAAAACATCTACAATTAAACAGTAACAGTAACCACAAAATGCAATTCAGAGCTACAATTCAATGCCAGTACCTCCCAATCAATCAGAAACCCTAGAAAACCCCCAATTTTCTCAGACGCTAGAATATTCCCCCATCGGACTATCCGAAGCATTAAGCAATGAGCCATACGGCGAATCCTCCAACGAATCCTCCGGCGCCCTCAGAACGCCATGAAAGAGCACGATCACACCTCCAATTATCACCGAAACAAACATCTTCGACCAGACATGGCACCAGAACAGAGCGCCCAAAGTCATCACGCTGAGAAACGCCCCAATTATTCTCTGATCAATTTCGTAATCCGCGACGGTCAATGGCTCGTCGCGCAATAGAATTAAGTACACCCAGGCGGCGAAAATGCAGAGGAAGAATATGAAGGAGAGGGGGCGGGTGATTAGGGTTACGAGGAAGATGAGGAGAGTGAGAAGGACGTAGTTTGGGAGAAAATAGCGGAGGTTTTGAGTGAGGCGGTAGGTGGATTCGGAGAGAGAGATGGGGAGACTGAGGGCGGAGAGGTCGATGAACTGCTGCCACGGCCGGAGCACGGTGGAGTTGGTGGTGGTGCCCGGTTGCGCAGCTGGCGAAGACATTTTCTTGGTCACTGATTTCAAGAGAGAGAAAAAGAATAGGGGTTCAACTACAATATATGACTAAAATTAATATAATAATGTATCATTACTCTATGATATTGGAATTTGGAATACATATTAAAATGGAGAACATTTCGTATAATCGGTTTTCATCATGAGGCTATATTCTTTGTTATATATAAAAATTATCACTGTTATACACAAAAATGTTTAAAAATATAAAAACATTTTTACGATGATTATTTTTTGACATAATGATGATAGTTTTTATATGTGATGAAGTTTTTGTATGAATATGATGATAATTAAATAATCGAGTTAATAGCGTAGATTTAGGAAGTCTATCTGAATTTTTATCTATTAAAATAGACTACAAATTTATAATACTTTGACAAAAAATTGCATGAGTCGGTGAAACAGAGTACTTTTTGGTCCAGATCAGTTTTCACAGTTGACTTTTACACACGTTTTTGCGAGCGAATTTTGTATTAGTAATTGAAATGATAAAGTGACTTTTAAGGAGGGTTATGATAGATGAGCACCTTATCTACCATACCCCTCCGTAAAAGTCATTTTATCATTTCAATTACTAATTCAAACTCGCTCGCAAAAACGCGTGTAAAAGTTAAACTGTAAAAACTGATTCGGGGCGAAGGAGTATAACCTTGTACAAATTAATGTTTATTTTCATGCTGCTTTGTTGGACATTGTCCAACAGTGCTTTAAAACATTATACCATATGCATTAACGTGTTGTATTATATAATACATTAAGCATGTGTACAATATGCTAATACACTGTTGGATAGTGCCCAATAGTGTAGCATAGAAAAAGTTTAAATTAGCATTCACTTTTTTTCAAAGTATTAAAATGTCAATGCTCAAACGTCTTATTGTTATACAGTCTCATGTAAGTGTATCTCTTTATACGTTTGATTTGCCAACAAGAATTGGGATAAAATAAGAATTATAATGGTGAGGAATTTTTATTTTTTTTAGCGCAAATAGTGAGGAATAATAATAGATATATGATCATTAGTATTGAATTATTTGGTCGGTAATAGAAATAATATTATTATCGATTGGTTAATAAAAATTACCATAATGTTTTTTTCTTTTCGATTTTAAAAATATCTTATGAACTATCAATGTTTAAATATTACTATAAAATAATAATAAATAATCTATTTTGAACTTTGAAGGCAAAGATAAAATTATACATAAAAATAATATTAAAAATATAGTATAAATGAAAAGTATGCCATACACAAGCGATTCTTTACACTTCTCATTTTTTTGGTATAGTTGGTAGTATTTGCAAAAACACACATTTTGATAATAAAAATTGTACTTTTAATTATTAAAATATTGAGAATAGGGTTTTAGTTAATAGGTAGGAGTTTTTTTTTTTTTAAACAATATAGGTAGTAGCTTTTAGATACAACTTAAAAGCAAAATACCCTTCTGTCAAATATGGATTGTTCAAGTGGCTTGATAACATCCTTGTAGTGGTGGTGGTGTTGGTGCGGTTGCGATTACGATCGATAGTGACGGAAAGATGTATCATATACCTGGTAGTAAAAAGAATTCATTGTAATAAATTATCTTTAAAAAAAAAACCCTCATAGTCATTTCCATTCCATTTAGAGATTGATTTACTTAATTTTATGCCTTCTTTTTTATTAAACTTATAAAATTCTGGTCTGAATACGACCAATTCAAAGGTAAACGATGAGCTTCGTTGATCCAATTTTGACTTCAAAATTGCATTTTACTTTTTCATTATTTAAAAAAATATGAGTAGGGAATCATAGCACCTATTCTGAAATGCACACAGAAAAAAAATCTCAATTGTGTGCAATAATTCACAAACCACACGAAAAAAAAGAAAAGAAAAACCAACAGACTTTGATTGAAAAAAATGTAGTCAGCAGGTTTGAACTCATACATATGATGAAACCAATTTTTCACAGGTATCACGAAGACGAAACCGTATACCACTAGATCAAATTTACAAAGAATTCTTTCTGTCTAAAAACAAGATCAAATTGAATCAAATCACTACCACCACCTGCTAAAACTTCACTAACGAAATACATCACTAAAATCTTTAGCACTTCGCTTTCTTCACCCCAGAATGCAGAAATAACTTCGAGATATTGTTGAATACATTCTTCAAACATTATCGTTTATCAATGTGAAAAACACTATACAATGCGGAAAGGGTTGGGTGGTTGGATGCCTGCAGGTAAATCGATAACAAAGTGTAAAAAAGCGAGACATGTGGAAGGAATAGCTATTTAGCTGCGTGAAATACAGGTACCAGTTTTTTTAATTTAGGATTCTCCGAACTGCTTGTCCATGATTATCTGCCCGAGTTTTGTGTACAGAGCTCGTTGCTCTTCAAACGTCAGGTTAATCACAATCTGCACCAAAGAACAAATTTTAAGTGTCATTAGGAGCGGATAATTGGGTTTATTTAGAAATTATTACAGGTACTATTATATCTACCTGGTCCATAATCATCTCAATCGACAAGCTCTGTGAATGCGATGAGCGATTGGTGATATATGTATGCAAAAACTGCCATCACCATCTGCACATTTATAACCGTTGGTAGATATCTCAGCAACCAGAAAATGGACCAAATATGCAGTAGATTGAGATGAGAGCAAGCATTAATATCAATTGTAAGTTTGTTCGGGCATTTGAGATGGAAACAAACACCAGCTAGACTGTATATAGACATGCTCAAGGGTTGATATCATTTTTGGTACCTAAAAGTACACTTTTACCCCCACATTTGGTCCCACTGTTTAGTTGACTGACATAATCAACTATTTGGGAGTGCTAAATTAATACTTAAAAGGTTTTTTATTTTTTTATATAATTAAATTTAAGTAAGACTTTTAATAATTATATTAAGCACCTCTAAATAGTTGATTCGTCAATCAATAGACGGTCAACTAGCGGTGGGACCAAATGTGAAATAAAAGTTTTCTTCCAGGATCAAATCTGATAGTGAGGGAAAAAAGGGACCAAAGCTGGAAAAAGGGTGAACTTTAGGGCTAAACTGACATTGATATTAACCCATGCTCGACCTATTAAAAAGCAACTACTCTTCCAACTATCGTCCTTCCAATCTTTTCATGTACAATGAAGCAATACTGTAACAAGAAATGAAATTCTATATCTTGCAATCGGCTGAAGAATAACATTATAACTTTATCAGAAAACGAGAAAAAAGTTCCCTACAAAATTAGATGCACATTAAGAAGCTCATCAATGAGATAGCATACATCTAATGACACGATGTGTGAATATCGGAATGAATTTGGGTTTCCTAACTACTCTTTATAAATATCTTTCAGTAATATTTGCTCGTATCAGCTGTTAATATCGACCAGAGATTTCTAGACCTGAACTCATCAACCTTCAACAAGAAATTGGGAGAGAGCACGAAACTAGTGGCAATGAGTAACTGTATAATTTAACCAAGCATTTCATATTGTAGTCACACAATCTTTCAAATTCACCTGGCAATCCATTCTATCAGTGATTCCACCGTGTCCAGGAATGCTGTCCCCAAAATCCTGGAACAAATAACCAAAAAATATGTTGAAAGTTAGATTCCGTCATAAGTATATTAGCTTCATCCAAACTTGGATTAGAGAATAACGATGTGAAAACCTTGATCTTGAAAGCTCGTTTAAAGCCACTGGCGAAAAAGCCTCCAAAAGGTGCTATAATTGACGCAAAGAGACCAAGACATAACGCATGCCATTGCACAGGCAAAATAGAAATCTCTGTCCAAGGAAACTGCAATCAAAGTAAGGAAAAATAAAATTATGATCTACCTATTAAACATAGAGTGATTAAAGTAGGAAACAAAATAAAGACAGAATTATAACATAATCTTCAACAAGTGACATACTCCTGCTAGTCCACCATTTAAAAACTATGTATTTCCTTACTTTCTTCCGCTTCCCTTCAGTCCAACAACGAATTCTTATCACATGAATCATGTGGTGGCTGGGATAAGCGGATTAAATTTTAAGTGTTTGATGCATTCACATTAAATTAAGGCTGCATAGTGCGATGCTAGATCTGCTTTAGGGACAGAAAGATGATTCTTTGAATGTGGGCCCCATAAAGAGAGCATTTGGGAAGCGCAAACTATTTTAATGACAGGAATGTTGGCACCAGAAAGAGTTGGAGGTACAGGGAAAGTAATTGATTGCATTGCATTCAAATATCTACTTGGTAAGAAATATTATACAGTTCTCTGCATTGGTTGATAAATATTGTCATGCCTTGATTTTTGTTGCTTTAATGATAAAAGGTTTAAGGTCTTATCTGCAACAAATGTTTTTTATCATTATTTAAAATAATGAGCTAAGCCAGAATGCTATTCCTAACCACACAAAATAATGGAGGGCTCAATTATTCTTTTTAACTAATTAGGTAAACAGGTATAGCGGGAATTTAAACTGAAAAATCGAACTTTCAAGAAAGTCTGTCACACCCTTAGCTGTTGAGATACAAATTGAAGATTGACATTCGTTTGTACCTTTGGCACACAATTGACGGAGAGTAGGCAACATTGATAGTCATAAAGATGTTCCCAAGCATGTAATAACCAATTCCATTAGAAGTAAGCTTATAGAAAAAAGTCGTATTTGACCCTTGACAAGATACCTAGAGCACTTACCCATTCAGGGAACCACTCTGGCACAGAAAAGTATTCTGGCTTAAACAATGGACCAGGATCACAGTGAAGCCAACCAGTTGATAAATCCTATATAGTCCAAAGAAAGTTATAAGTTTCCCAATCATAGAGATCTAAACTAACCAGAAGTAGTAGGATTAATTATCATAATAATAATTTTAACAAGTGACGTTTTTTTTTTGTGTGTGTGAAAATTATCGAATTCAAAAAAATAAATGTCTGATAACACGTGGTTAAATCAATAACAAATTAGGAGTTGCTAGGAACATTGGATATAAGCCATCAATTACCTTCCTTGGACAAGTCAACCACAGAAAGCGACCCAGTATATTTGCCAGCTGAAAAAACAATGAAAAAATAAAATCACCAACAAAAACTAAGAAAAATAGCTAATACTAGCCTACCAAAATCAACAGATTATTCACTTCAATCTTGTTTAGTTAGGGTCTGTTTTAAAATGCAAAGGATTTATGTGAGCGTCAAGGTTAAACCACCAGCATGATACACTTAGGAGCATTTAACTTCAATCATCCAAGAAATACTCCCTCCATCCCACAAAGATAGACTTGCTTTTTCATCCGTCCCACAAAGATAGGGCAGTTACTATATTAAAGATATCAATAACTTTTTTATTTCCATCTTTGCCACTACTTCATGTATCTTGTTATTTCTCAAATCAATGTCTAAGTACTAGTAATTGTCGTGGGAAACGAGTAGGCATACGGGCAAAATGGGAAAACAACGCAAAAAATTAATATTCCAACAATAATAACGTCCATTTCTTAATCTGTGTGACAAAACCTGTAAGCATATCTTGTGGGACAGAGGGAGTGATACATAACTTTGAAGGACCCATAAATACCTTAATAGCAAAATAACACTGAAATGAATTGCCCATTGTTTTAGATTTGTTTATCATTACTGGATAACTTACTCACCACAAAAGCAGAGACCATAGTAGCAACAGAAGCTCCAATAAAGCCTTCCCATGTTTTCTTTGGTGAGAGCTTGATCAAAGGAGTTTTCCCAAAGAAGAACCCAAAAATGTAAGCAGCAATGTCGTTGATGACAATAAGTGATGCTGGAAGAAGGAACCTGCATTGTGGTAAACTGTTCTTGAAGTTGTATGTAGAAGTTATATGTTATATGGATGCAATCATCAGACTCCATGCCAATTCTACTAATTGATATGTGATCATTTTATGGTGAAAATCTTAGTGGTAATTTCTAAATTAAGGAAATATCAACTAGATTTCCATCACTGATTCGAAAAAAATACTATTTACTGCATTTCAAGCTTAGTTTTTCTAGTAATTCTTCATTAACTGGGCCAGAAACTTCAAATTCTTATTTGACCAATATTATGAGATGCCAACAAGAGGAAATACAACATTGATATCGGAATAATACAATGCAATTAATAAGAAACAAGAATACCAAAGTTGTATTACCAGAAAATTCCTTCAAAAATATTTGCTACTGTGAAAAGGCGACTGTGTAAACACCACAATCAAAATCATATCGTCCAGGCATATTGGCTAAACTGATACTTGTACATCTTCTTCTTCAGTGTAAGAATGAACCACATAAAACCTGACCCACCAAAACAAGCAGTATTCAGTTTCCTATTCAAATTATATGCAGAGGAAAACCAGACAAAATCATAAGTAATTAAGTATACGTATAACATACTAGAAGATGCAATTTAACAGGTTCTAAGGGCAATTTATAGAAGGAAACTAAAGAGACAGATTACAGATATACCAAATATTTGTACCAACCTGCTATATACAAGGAATAACAGGTAACCATATGATACTTGATTAATCTGCCCACCAGCTTATACAGAAATTTGTCCATACTAACAGTATTCACAAGTCTCTGACTGAGTATTCGTCCATATACAAATAGCATCACTGTGAAGAAAAGTGCCTGAAAACAGCAAGGAATGATGTTATGGAAAAAATAAAATGAAATCAATATTATTCAGAATAAACCTTTGAGATAAGGCAAATACTTCTATGCACTAGTTGCATCGTGCAACTCAAATGCATTTTAAAATGGTTTTAGTTATTTTGCTAAAAGGTATTAGTTGGTCAGTATTAGTTGTTTTCACTAAACAGTATTAGTTGTTTCATTGAACAGTATCAGTTGTGCTCCAGTTGCATGGCACAACTGGTGCACTCAAGTGTTACTCTTGAGATAAATAACAGAACGTAACAGTCGGAAGCAACCTAACAAGTCAAAAAGAATATAAGCACAATCCACCCAAATTAAGGGGACCTTTTTTTGTTAATAAGAAACAGAAACTTTTATTGCAAAAGTTAGGGATGAGAGATCCCCTATAGAAGTTACAAAGGACATTTTACAATTCAAAACACCGATTCCTAGTTACATCTGACAACGATATCCCAAATTAAGGGGACTGATGCACAAATGTGATAACTCTGCAGGCAGGACAAGAATCATTAGAATCTAGATCTTCAAATTTGGAAAGCTAAACTGGTCAGGGTGCCTTGATTATCTGCAAATACATCTCTTAACCTCTCAAAGAATAAAAAACATATAATATTTTTTTCGATTTCAGTGGAAGAAACAGAACCTACTGACATAAATCCTTTAACTTCATCTATTATCTTTCATATTGCACGATAATGGCCAAATAAAACAGTAAACAAAATCTTTATCAGGGATTTAAGATCTATGGCGTCCTTTATGAAGAATGACTCACTATTAGATCCACAGTCATTTGAGTATATTATATCTGAAGCAGGAAGAATATATGTAGGTGGTTGTAATTTGTAAATTATTCTACCCAAGAAGTCAATGATGAGATAGAAATAGGTGTAATAAAGAGAATATGCCAAGAATCAGAAGCTGCATTTAAACATGCACATAATACAAGGCCTTTATTGTTACTGATTGTATAGCAAATTATGGTAACAGCTCAATCCAATGAGAAGGGGTCAAAAGGGTCAATAATGTATAACCCCAAAAGCACACAAACAAGAAGCCATGCGTATATTGTGTTTGGCAATAATCAATAGCCACAGTTATTAAGATGGGAAAAAGTAAAGAATAACCCTCGCTGAAAATTCAAAACTGAAATATTATATGTAACAAATTATTATACTTAACACAGAAGAGATAATCACACATATACATAGCTATTCTATGCAAAAAATGGAACCTCTAACTATTCAAATCAAAAGAAATTTCTGACTGATGAAGTGACAAAACAAAAAAGCGTTAAGTTATGGAGGAATAATGTTGGTCAGGGATATTAAATATACAACAAAAAATGTGTGTATTATGAAATTAGTTCCTAATAAAGTCAGCATCAATAAACAACTGCAACGAACCATGAGAGACCAACAATTCACAATAAAATAACCAAGAGAAACCAGTTACTAGATTCTAATAGCTATAAGATCACAAGAGCTAAAACCTCAACAATTTGTACAGCTTTATTACTATATGATATTCGAAATGCATAAATAAGAATGTTGATAACTTAAAAATATGGGAGAGCTGTCAAGAAGTTAAGTCATTCACCAATTTAAGAGCCTAAAACCAGGAAGCTGACTATCTTCATGAGCCTTTCTAAGCAAATTGAACAGCTCCTTAGCCATAAAAATTTGAATAACAACCACCATGCCCCCAGATATATAGGTGACCCATGTAAATCATCAAGGCAAATCCCCCAATCATCCAGAAAGTAGAATACGTGCGGATTAACATTGACTTGTACTTGTTACGGTCATTAACAAGTAACTTGTCGCTATTTGTTTGATCAACTTCTGCTGGGACCTGGGGTCATAAAATGAAAAGGCGAATATATATGAGAAAACAGTAAGTCGCAATTAGTGCGGTCAAAGCTAAAATAGTTTATCATGATCTCTATGATTGACTGAACAACCAAAAAGACACACATTAGGACAAACAAAGTTTCTTACAGCTGTCATTAACAGAATTAAATCTTTAATTCTATATTTGAGCATGAAAATAATTTGAGAGTTAAACTTAGCCTTAAATTCTCCTCAAATGTGCTGCATTAAAATGTATCTGAACGAGATAACAAACCTCATTTGAACCTCTGCGCCGTCGTAACCGTCCAGTAGACCCACCAGGTGTTGATGGACCACCAGAACCAGCATCCTTTTCCATTATTTCTCTTTATCTTAAATCAAATATAACATTCACTTGAAATTTTATTTGCTAATGTCCCACTTGTTTCTTCAAGTAGCTGAAATAACCAAAAATCAAAGGCATAAGATATTAGACTACTTAGCTTTGTAATATTAAACTTTAACCCACAGATTCAAAAGTTTGAATATCACAGAAAAGGAGAAATAATGTCCAACTGCTACTCTAACGCTGTGTTTGGTTTTGATTTCATCTTACAATTTTCTACAGAGGCAAATAGGTGTTTGCTTTTATATAATCTTTTTAGGAATGATATTCTCAATTATCCTAATATACCAATCATTTATTGTAACATCTAAATAACTTTACATCGCGCAAATACCCGTCTATTACAAAACACAAAACTGCAAGATACCTAGAGCAGTCATATCATTTTCCCATATCTGAACACTAGAGTTCCAATTCCACTAACATAACCCATTCTCCCATATCTATCTCTCCTCAACGACCAAACCAGAACTGAAATACACACTACTCCAAGTGACTCATTCTATTTTCCTTTTTCACTTATTACCCTTTCTTCCTTAACTTCCTATCCTATTTACCAACCTAAAATTGGTCAGAACTGAAATAAAAACTACTCCAAATTGCTCTTTGATTTCCTTTTTCACTCATTGCCTTTTCTTCCTTAACTTTCCTATCCTATTTAACAACCTAAAAAACAGTAATACTATACTTTTACTACAAATAGAAACAAAAGAGAGAACGAATTTGCCTCCAGCAATAAATATACTTTGGTAACCAGAACAAAAAATCACATATTTCTTTATTTTGAATTCATTATTGATTTCACCGTTAAAAAATTCCACAAAAAGAAAAGGCAGTTCTAGTGCATAGGCCAATAGAAAATAATAATAGTAAAACACAAAGAGCAAGCAGAAGTTCCAGAAATTAAAACTCTACAATTACCTTAACGTTTTCTAAATATAATTGAAGAACACAACAACAGAAAGTAGCCAAAATTCTAAATATAATTGAAGAACACAACAACAGAAAGTAGCCAAAAAAAAATGCGTTTTCCAGAAATAAACTCGAGCCACAGAAGTGCAGTTATATATGGCAAATACAGATTACAACTGCCACACAACATATCTGAGGATGAAAACCGACTTAAAATCCATAATAAAATTGAATTCATTCGAAACATCAATTCAGAAGCCAAAACTCTACAGAATTCATCAACGCTGCATTGCTTCAGCATTCAACAAAAATAGCATAATCGTACGGAAAATTCATGAAGGAAAAGAAGAGCGTGAAATTGACCAAGAGTAAGGTAACACGTTACTTGAGCAGAAACCGGAGATGAAGAAAGCGACAGAGATCTGACCTTTGCCCCTCTCTCTCTCTCTCTCTCTCTGCTTTGCTTTTGGAGAAGGTGAATGAGTAGTCCTTTACTCCCCCATGGACTAAGCAAGTGCCAGGATTGGAGATTTAAATGCAAATTTTCACAACTTGTCCCTAAATTTTAGACTGACTTCATTTTTAATCAGATAAGTTTTTATTTTTTCAGTTTTAATCATTTTTGCTCGAAAATTTTGAATTTTCATCGAAATCAACATATGATATGCGCTCAAACCTTTTACAAGTTTGGAACTTTTAATTTACTGTAAAATTTGTACTTTCGTTAAGCGATTCAATTCTTTCTGTTATTTTTTTAAGTATTAAAATCGTCTTCTTCCCGGATCTTTAACACATGTATTAAGGGATTATGGTGGGTCTTTGGATAATATTTTAATCTCTCTTGTAAATACATCCGCGGTATGGAACATGGGTGTGGCACTTTGAAAGTGGAGCAGATGATATCGTTAATTTCGTGGAGTGCCACCCAACTTAGGTTAAAACACCAGGTCGACCCGGTCTTAAGATGAGTCGGTCAATCTGGAGATATGTTATGACTTGAATTGGAGCCCCTGCTATTGGACGGTGGGTTCTAGTTCCCCGGATTAGTGGGTCCTTAAATCGGATACCGAGTTATTAAAAAAAAAAATTCCATGTTACCACTGGCCCGCTCCAAATTAAACTCGGCTTGTCCTTTTTGGATTGTGTGACACTCCACATTTACAAAGTGGTTGGCGAGAAACTAGGCGTATGTATTTGGGAAGCTGCGGTTTGGATTTTGTGGAAGCTAGAAATTATATTATCTTCATAAACGGGAATTTTTCAGCAAAATCGTTACTTGAAGAGGTGAAATCACGTGTGTGGAATTGGTATAAAGCTCACTCTATACGGCTAACTTCGTTAGATTTTAGAGATTGAGAAAATAATTCTAGGTGCATTCTTAATCTGAAAAAATGATGTTCTAGGTGTCATGATTTGGAATAATTATATACTGATTTTTTAGTGTCTCAACCCATATCTGTAACTGTTATACTTGTTTGTACCTCCTTTAGGGTATCCCTTGTATTCACAGATAAATGCATTTTTTTTTTATGAAAAAAAAATAGCTGATAAATTAAAAATTCTCAATTTTAAAAGGGCTACATGCTCTTTACATTCTAATTTTAGTAAAAGATCGATTTTTTCGAGCAAAAAAATTGCCTCAAAATTAAACTTAAAAAGGTTAAAATTTATCATGATAAAAGTTGAATCAACCCAAATTACATGATAAGTTTTGAAAATTTTCCACATTTTAAATATGATGGGGATGGGTTAAAAGTATTTGGGGTGAATATGTAATTAAGTAGAAATATGGGGCTACTCCACGTTTTTTTCAAACCTTTATCTCCTTTAAAATTGTCAGGTTGTTGTTCCTCTTAATAGAAAAAAGGAAAATGTCAGGTTGTTTTGACTGAATAAGAAATTTAGTGCATCAGTAAATAAATGTGCAAAATAGGATTTCGTTTAATTTAAAAAAAAAATGAACAATAGGATTTAATTGCACTTTTAGTCCACTAGTTCTTCATAATTGTAGAAACAAGAAAGCACCATAATATTGGTTTTTTTTTTTTTTGGGAGTCGCATCAACTAACCACGGTTGACTAAATATTATTCGCACTGGTTACATTAAATTAATAAAATTGCATCATTGGATTGTAAGGTATTAATTAATGGGGAGTGTCGTATGTTTCTAGGTGCATCGTGCATTTAAAGTATATTTTAAAATTATATAATTTTTTATATTAAAAATATAAACATTTTACGTTGAGCTGTGTATTTTTTTTTATATTAATAATTCTGGCTGATTCGATTAATAAATAAATTGTATTTTTGATATAATAAGTTATATAGTTAAAATCATTATGAATCTGCAATAAAAACTTGGATGTATCTGATATTTAATCTAATTAATTTTGCAATTTTGACCTGTCTATGAGGATGTTTAGCTGAGTTCTTCACTTTAAAAATAATTATAAAGCCAATCATGTGATCTATGATTAGCAAAAAAAAATTGGGAGACATGTCGTTTGAGAATTGAGACGATTATATTTATTTTTATTAACTTTATAGGTTGTGTTGTCAAAATAAATTGGGACTTAGTTTCACAAAATATATTATGCGAGGATATTCGTATGTTTTATTAAATTTTTATAATCCTATTTGTATTTTAATCAACTCTTGAACTTTCATGGTATGTTTATTTGGAGTTGCCATTGAGAAAATTATGATTGAAAAATTCATGAATGGTTAAAAGGTGAGCTTGATTTTTGTGTATTGAAAAAAGAGGTAATGTAAAAGTAATTGATATTGAGATTATTAAGTTGTCAAAATTAAAGTGAGTTTTATTAGAAATTAGAAAAATGAAAAATATTGGAGAGTGTAGATATTACTATAAGTTAGGATTATGGTGACTCTTAAAATTTAGTCCACATAATCCTACATACAAATATACTTGTGCTTTTAAAATTCTCGAGCCGAATTTGACAAGTTTATACCAAACATACTCATGTATTTTATTGGAGTCAACCAGAAATTAAAAGAAAATGTTTCTTTCAGTAAACTTGGGACATGTTTGTTTCGAGTCTCGACCGAATGGATTCAGGACTTTACGAACCACGTCCCATTATAATTTGTAAAGAAAAATCCTTAAAGAGTCTTGGGGTGAAAAATCTTGAATGTCTCAATAAAGTTTTATTGGGCAAGTGGGTGTGGAGATTCTACTTGAATCTTGAGAGTTTGTGGGCGAGAGTAATTAGGTCTAGGTGGGGTCTATCTTGGGGGTTGAGAGGAGGGAGTGAGAGTGCGAGGAGAGGTCCGAATCCTACGGGGTGGTGGGGTGAAATTATGAAGGTTGTGGGAGGGAGAGGGGTGCGGAGGGTTTGGTTTTTCTCGAGGGTGTGTGGGAAATTGGAGATGGGCGGGATACTTTATTTGGGAAGATAAATCAAAGGGGGTTCTCCTTCAAACCTGATTTTCCCCAGACTTTATGATTTAAGCCTATATAAATGGGTAAGGTGAGTGAGATGGGGGAGTGGAATGAGGGAGTATGGTGTTGGAAGTGGAATTTGAGAATGAATTTTTTTGGTAGAGAAATCCCTTTATTCAATAATTTAATAAACTTGGTGAGCAGGATTACACTCAAAGCAGGACAAAGGCAGATCAATAGAAATGGAGTTCAACACCGGATGACCAATATTCTACCAAGACAACCTACGATCATCTTATAAAAGCGAGGATGAGAGCTTTTGGGAATGAAAAAGAGGAATTCAAAATAATCTGGAACAAATGGGTTCCATCAAAAGTGTGCATTCATGCTTGGCGAGTATTGTGGGAGAGACTTCCAACCACTACGAATCTGCAACGCCGTAATGCACTCCCATCACAAACCACGACCAATTGTCCATTTGTGTGGTGTGAAACCCGAATCGATAAGTCATATTTTATTGAATGCAACTTCTCTTATCAAATTTGGATGGAATGTGTTAATTGGTTTGGATTGAACATTGCTCTCTCGTCTAAGCGGCGATAAGCTTACTCCATTTTAGTAGGCTTATTAAAAGGTAAGGGCGGAGAACCCTAATGTTTTGGTTGTGGGAATGCATTATTTAGTCACTTTGGAAAGCGAGAAATGCTCTTTTTTTTTCGGAATGTAAAGACGGAGATTAAACAACTTGTGGAAGAGATAAAGACAAGAAATGCGGAGTTGGATAAATGCAAGAGGCACGTGGAGACATAAAATTTCTTTTAGTGAGTAGTGTTTGAGTCCTAGAGATATACTCCTCCGTCCCCCCAAGCGTGGGACATTTTTTTACACAAATTAAGAAAAAATAGTTTTTTTATTATTTTGTTGACTTTTCAAAAAGTGAAGGGTGAAGATTGTGAAATTCTTTTGTCATTTTAAAGGCGTCTGCAAGTTGGTAAGGGGCCAGACGAAAAAAAAGGAAAGTGTCTGAGATTCTTTAAGGGACGGAGGGAGTACTTTGCTAGACATACTTTGCTGAGTGGCTTGGCGTATTTATGCTTACTGATTTCTTATTAAACTCCTATAAAATATACATATACATTTATTTTTTACAAAAAATTTTACAATCACAACATTATTTTTCCCACTCTTAATACAATATCAATCACTATTAAAAATTAATTTGACATAAAGTAAAATCACACCCTACCAAAATTTCAAAACAAACACATAATATTTACTATTAATCAAGACTTTCAAATTCATAGGATTACGATATCATAACTCACCCCACATCTAAATTCCAAAACACTTATGTGATATCTACATGACTTTCACAGCGGCTCCAACTGTCACGCCAACATTAGTAATGCCGAAAAATCAATTGGTGTGTCGAATTGTAAATTTTAAAAAGATATATTGTAATTAATAAACACCCTAAAGATTGTGATTTTTTTTATTTACATTGATTTCTTAAGTTTCCAGTTCTCGAATTGTTAATTATTTAATCTCTCATACCCTATTAGGATAGGTCTCATTTGCTTCAAATGATTGGAGGATTAATTGTGGTGGATTAAGTAGGAGTGGACTGTTTGAACAAGATTACATCTTCTTTATTATGTATCGAAAAATTAATATTTGTGTTTGAATTGAAAAATTATGATGTGAGGGTATAATGCAAATGTCATAAATGCCCTTAAATTGAATTAAAACAATAACAATTCATTCTTGTGAATATGTGCAAAATGATTTAAAATAAGTGATATTGAATTCAGGACATATCATGTCCCATCCCCCACCTCCAATTGGTTAGTCCGAGAAATATGGGGATAAAATATATTTTTGTATCTAAATAAAAAATGTATTATGGGCCAATGCCCAACAAATCAAATAATCAATTATTTGAAATTAGACCGTCAAACTAAACGGAGCCTAAATTGACAAAATTTAGCAAGAATATATAGGTCTTGGACACATGCTTGCACGATGGGTGTGGTAAGTCCTCATATGCACTTTATTCAGGTTCTTTGCTACCTTTATTTAATCTTTTATGAGAATCTGGAATAACAAAAGTAGGGGAAAAAAAAAAGGGAGATTCCCATTCAAGCCTTCATTATTGAGAGAGATTGATTAAAACAATTTGGTCTTCTCTTTCCCAATTAGAGCAAACAAAAACCTTATCTCAACCATTTACTGCTATTTAGGTTGCATTAAATTAAAGAGACACTAAACAAAATATGGTGTACCATATATATATATATAGCATTGAGGTCCCGCCGTTATTTAACTGGACTAATAAATGGAGGACAATGACTCTGATGTTTGAGTCGGTCTCGTGTGCATCTGGGTATACCGTGCACTCATAGTGCATTTTAAAAGCGTGCAATTATACAAAATATAAACATGCAACTATTCCAAACAGAAGCATGCAACTATGTTTCCATATTAATAATTGCACTTTACTACGTAAAAAGTCGCACTTTTCAGCATAAGAAGTTGCACGCTTCTAAAATGCACTATATTTGCACGGTGATCTTATTTGGGATCATATAAGATCATACGATGTTTCAAGAAAGAATTAAAATATTGTTTTAAATCATTTTAACACTTTTGATAAGGGCTAAATCTTGTATGCATCTAGGTGCACTTTGCACCCATAATGCATTTTAGAATTATATAACTTGTTATATTGAAAGATGCAATTTGTTTACACTGAACTGTGCAACTATTTTTTCATATTAATAGTTACTGGCGGTTAAAATAAACTTGCATATTTCGATATAATAAGTTGCATGGTTTTTAACATGAACTATGGTGGAATGATGCAGACACGAATCACATGAGACCCACTCTTTAATAAAAATTGAATTTTATTAAGCCCGGTAAACAATTTAACTAAGGAGTGGTGAGAGCTCGAAATTTCAATTGATGAGACCTTAAATTCGATAACGGACCAGAAATTTTAATGAGGGGGCCCAATTTATAACATAGTGTAGCTAAATGCACTTTAGAATTTTTATATATTTTTGAAAATTATTTGGACTAAACATCTTTTTATATTAGCAGTCGAATACATTTATATATATGTATATTGAAAATGTGAATTATACATATTCTTTCTCTATTTCGTTCTGCTTTTCACCTAAAAAAATCAACATTTTATTTATAGAGTGTTGATTTTTTACAGATAATAATAATGGGTGTACATTGAACATGATGCACATAATACTTTGTTTAAGAGCGAGACATTAAGTATGAGATGATTTTATACATGATATAGGGTATAATCTATAACACAAATAATCTTCATCCTTCCAAAATATTAGGCGTTTATCACAATTTATGTTTTTTCTTCTTATGAGAGGTATCCATACATATATATCTTAATTATAAGTGTATATATATATAAGAAATTCAAGTGGGGTCAGGGGGGCCCAGTGACCCCAAGGTAGGTCCGTCACTGCTTAAATTTCGTGTTACGCATAAAGTTATCAACTCTCATGTAAAATGTAAAATTTGTTCATTCTATTATGAAATTTATACCATATTAGTAGTAGTACTTTTTTGGTTCAGCTAATCTAATGTTTTATTTTCGCACCATCTATACATTACTGCATGAAAGGCATTGTTCTCAACGCAAGATATAAATCAGCTCTGTATAGTTTTTTGGGATAATTAATTCCTTTTGAAAGGAGGAAGTAATATCTGGACCGATCTTTATAGTATTTTTTTTTAAATAAAAGGATTTAAAACGTCACAAAAAATTTTGTGAATGTAAATTCAAGTGAATGGTCTTTGATATCATTATTATACATATGAATTGTCACAATTATACATATTAAGGGTTCGTTTGATATGACTAGAGAATGATAATGGTAATAGGTATCATTGAGAGGTCAATCACTATGAGTTATTAATTACATTGTTATTGTTTGGTTAGAAAATTAATAATGAATATCATATTAGAATGGTAAAGTGAATGCTAACATGAGTAAAATTAGGTAATGAAAATAGGGTAATCAATTAACGATGTACCAAAATTGTCAAGCACTATTAATAAAAATAATTATCATTACCTTCTTCCATTACCCCTAACCAAACGGACCCTAAATATTAATGTAATTTAGGTGGAATGTTACTATTTAAAAAATACACATTTATAAGTTATGACTCTCGAAAAAAAGAGGTCACATGAAAATCGACTCTTACTTTATAATCGACTCTGTTTGCAAACATACACTATATATACACACATCTGTATGAACGTTGATTCTTTACTAATTAATACTCCCTTCTATTCATAATGATTGTTGTTTTAGGGGAGAATGTTTGTTTGTAATTGAATGTTGTTTTACATATTTTTTTCTTTATGTTCCGCTTTTACCCTTAGTTCAATTACTCCATCACTTTTGCACAATTCTAATACCACCTTAAGATTATATATGTGTCAGAGTGGCTTAGCTCATATGGTTAGAGCACCACTACTCAGACCAAGATGTCCTGAGTTCGAGACACGCTGCCCTCACTTTAATGGGATTTAAGTGGTGGGGGTTTTCCACCCTCCTTGGGGGATTCTTACCTTTATGGGTATGCCTTAATTCGGGCAGCTCATATTCAGGGTCGCTCCAATTTAGCGAAATTTGCGTCGTCCTCTTTTGATCCTCCTCCGATCCTCACTCTTGGTTCGAGGCGGGTCTTCCCCGAGTTGGGTTGAAGAATTAGCTTCTGGATTCTTACCTTTATGGGTATGCCTTAATTCGGGCAGCTCATATCCAGGGTATGCCTTAATTCGGGCAGCTCATATTCAGGGTCGCTCCAATTTAGCGAAATTTGCGTCGTCCTCTTTTGATCCTCCTCCGATCCTCACGCTTGGTTCGAGGCGGGTCTTCCCCGAGTTGGGTTGAAGAATTAACTTTTGGATTCTTACCTTTATGGGTATGCCTTAATTCGGGCAGTTCATATCCAGGGTCGCTCCAATTTAGCGAAATTTGCGTCGTCCTCTTTTGATCCTCTTCCGATCCTCACGCTCTTCCCCGAGTTGGGTTGAAGAATTAGCTTAGCTAGAGAGAGATTAATTATTATAGTTGAATTGTATTCTTCTTGTCAAAAAAAAATTATATATATCATTTTATTATTATTTTAATTTTCACCTGAAAATTTAAAATAACAATCATTATGAATGGGGTTAAATAAAGGTTAATTTCTTATCTAATTTAATTAGTGGAGTGTGTTTTATTCGCCATATACAAAAGTTGGTTGGTTGCCATATAATGTATTTGTGCGGGTGCACGCGGCTTTCTATTGAAAATAAAATCTCTTTAAGTTTATTTTCTTTAAGATTTGATTACGTTATCAAACAAACTTTTAAAATCGGAAAAAACAACAACCAAAATCTTAAAATATTTCAAAGAGCAAAGTAGTAAAACTAAGCTTTAATATATGAACTTGAAAAGTTATTTTTCGTTCAACAAATAGTTATTTTCACGTAATTTAAGTGATATATGAGGATTCAGTCTAAAACTCATTCATTTATTGTTTCGTATTACTCTTTATTTTTTAAATCTTGGGATTTTATGTTGAAAATTTGATGTCAAAGGATTTGATTGTATAAGTTTCTTAAAATGAGCGCTAAGCAACGGTTTATGTCAGCCTCTACACATACAAATTTTTGTCAACATTTTATTTTCCAGCAAATCATAAAAAAAAGCGATTAAAAAATATTAATTCATGTGACAAAAATATTGTTCAGCCTGCAAACTAACATGTTACTTCTGTATGAACTAATACTTTTCTTCAAATGAAACAATACTTCTTATTATAAATTTCAATTCTTTAGTGCATAAGTCAAACTTCAATCAAAATTGAGTCAAAAATTGCAGCCATTACACAAGGTTGGATACTAAAATGTAAAGATTCCTCACAACTCACAAACTGTAAAGATTAGTGACTACAATGATGCAAAATAAAAATTGAGGAGCAATTTGTTACCAAACGAAGATGCTAGTAATAAAATGTACAAACCAAACCTTGGAAACCAAAGCATACATTTTTTTAGTATATTTTTGTTAAAGTTAACACAGAGGGAAGCTCAAAGTTTAGAGGATACACCTACTGTTAATCCTGTATATGCTAGTTGGATCCAAACTAGATTCACAACATACATTCACCTTTTGAAAAAAAGTGATTCTGACGCACTTTGTAGAGTTTGCAAACACCGCCATGATATCTAAATTCCAGAAATGGCCTTAAGAGACGGGGCCAAGATGATCGCCCTCCAAGCTCACAACGGCACAAAATTCTTTCTCAGCCTCGTCAAACTTCTCTGCAAGCACAACGAATCGAACCAATGTACCGTTCTCAATGTTTGGTCCCTTAATGCTCTTGAAATAGGGGCTCTCCCCAGGCACATACTGATAGTCCGTCATTTTGTGGAGAGACATGTATACTTTCTCAACGGGCCCACATCTTAAGAAAACCCCATGTTTCAGAACTCGGTGAACTGTTCCTTCCATGATCTCTCCTGGGAGCATCTTGAAGGTGATGCAACTGAAATCAACGGGAAAGAGGAGGTCTCCCGAGTGCTCCCTGACCACTCCTTTCCTGATACGGTCTAGGGTTGTTACAGAGAGGAAATAGCCGATATCTTTGGAGGCCTTTTTTGTAGCAAAGTCATCCATAAGACTAATCAAAATTGCTTTCTGGAGATTCGTTCCTTCGGCATCGAGATTCTCGGGGGAAATCAGTACGGTCCATGATAACTGTGATTTAAGAAACATTTTTTCTGATCGTACCTGTACGTATACAACTTATATTGTTCAGTGAAACAACTAACACCATTTGAAATTACACTTGCGTTGCATGTTGCAACTGGTGCATGGAAGAATTAGCAAATTTAGAACTATAATCCATGAAATCAAAATCATAATAACAAGTCCCTTAAAAAAATCATAATAACAAGAAACGGCCACGTAACTATGTAAGAGCAAACAACACTACATTATTAACAATGTCGCCTCTGAAAAACAATAAAAACATGAATTTGTTGATGACAAATGACCATGGAAGCAGGAAATCGAAATGTGAAGTAAACGACAAAAATGATCAAATGGGCTGACTGACTGATATGTTTACAGAAAAGGAACA
Source organism: Stenogyne calaminthoides (assembly GCA_037126765.1). Classification (NCBI taxonomy): domain Eukaryota; kingdom Viridiplantae; phylum Streptophyta; class Magnoliopsida; order Lamiales; family Lamiaceae; genus Stenogyne; species Stenogyne calaminthoides. The sequence continues at coordinate 44,511,870 of JBBCBC010000003.1, read as the reverse complement.
TAACGAGAAGATGAAACAATCAGTTTTACTCCTAATTCTTGAAAGCTAGCATTAGGTATGATTTTCCAAGAATAATAGGCCATTTAAAGTAAGGGACACTCAACGACTCACTATACCAAGACCTGCAGTTGATGCAAATTAATTATCAATTAATACACAATATTTAGATTCACTTTCTGCGAATTATTAGCCATATCCTTTTTTAATATGAAGGAGAACGCAAAATCTCATGCACTTTCATGGTCGCCACATAATTAGTTGGCATAACTTGATTCTAGGCTAGTAAGCCAAATCAAGAAAACGACGATTGTGAGCATTCAATTAGGTGCACAACCTACACTAACCGCAAGTTATTGAAATAATTCAGTTATTAATTAGATTCTGGTCCGAGCAACTTCCATGAATTATCATGAGAGAATTATTACAGTAAGGCATCCTTCAATCCAATTCATTCAAAGAAAAGATTCACATTGAAACACACATAAGATTAAACAAAATAATTATTTCGTGTACTATAAAAAGGCCTGAGACTTCCATAGTTCGTAGCATTACTCAAAGTATAGTAAAAATAAGTTTAAGCACATCAAACCGCGTTGAATATAGAACAATCTTGCCTAGAGAAAGATTTTTCATTAATGGATACTACTATCACAGTTAATTTTCTAAAAAGACCCCTCAATTTCGCAATAACAATCACCCCTCCAATTATGACTTAATTATTATCTCAGTAAAATCAACAGAAAAAAAACACACAAAACAGAGGATCTTTTCCTGCCCTGTATCATGCTCTTTTCCCTATGAACAGAAATATTAAAAAAAAAAACCGATGAAACTTTTCCTTTTGTGCAATTTTCCCACTCAATCAAAGTTCAGTAATACATTCTTCAAATCAGAATTTTGCCAATTCACAACTTCCACCAAACATTTTCAGTAACAAATCATTAAAATCACACACAGAATGAAACGATCAACAGAAAGAAGGGCAAAAACCAAAAAGAAAAAAAAAATGCAAAGTTTATTACATACTTCAAGAGATTGAGAGCAAAACAAATTGAAATCATAGGCGACAACAATGTAATTATAGAAAAAGAGATACAAATTTCAGATTTAAAAGATACGAGCATAAATTGAAAGATTGAAACCTGTTAATTTGAAGAACGAACGACCGATTTGGAGTGAGATGAAAATTTTACCTTGTGTATGAACCTTCTCAATGACTCGGCGTTGACTGTGGTCTTGAAAATTGAGAAATAGTGTGTGGACTTCTTTGAATATGAAACAAAAAACACCCTAGAGTTCTAAGAAATCCAAATATTGCAATTTGCTCCTAAAGTATTAGCTAAATCTCATATTAGCCCATCTTTTTTAATATTTTTGAAAAAAAAAAGTCGAATTGTCATCTTAGAATTTTTTATCGGGCAAATTCTTTTTATTATAAAGCTGGGTATAAATTAATTTTTGTTCACTCGAGAAAGAATTTGCAAAAATATTTGTTCTTTGAGTGCCCTTAGATTTATCCGATTTGAATGGAGATTTGCCATTGACTGACATCTTGACAGCTTTAAACTCGAACTCCGCTTCTAACCTCTTGTTCTTCGTTCAATCATTCAAGTGGAAGAGAGGCAAACAAGTAGCTTTAAGTATTTGGCTTAGAGTTGTGCGGTTAATCTGAAAATTGAGGAATGTCTTTATCGTCAGGGTCTTATACACTCATTTCATGGTTTTTAAGCGTGTAACTTGTTATGCTAGACGGTCCAAATCTGTCCAACTAACGATTTTCGACTTCTACACCCTTGATAATTACACCCAAAAACACCTTGATTTTGTCTCATTCTCTTATATTATATATACTCCATCTCATACAAGTGCACCGTGCACCCATAGTGTATTTTAGAATCGTGCAACTTGTTATAATAAAAGATGCGACTTGTTTACATTGAATCGTGAAAAAATAATTACACGATTTAGTATAAACAAGTTACATATTTTAATATAACAAGTTGCGTATTTAAAATGTCTTATAATCTTATTATCTTGCACTGAATGCATGCAATACTTAGCTCTAGATTAGCGTTGAAATTTTCTATTGCAAGTTGTTCTTAATTTGACATTTTATGCTTCTCCTGTATAGATCAATATATTATTCATTATTGGCATTCATATTATATAATATAAGATAAAAATTTATGTGAATACGAATTTACAGTTAAACTCTATTTTTTTAAAATTATTGTTCTGTATAAAAATTATAATTGTTTTGCATAAAATTTATCATTGTTAGAAGAATAAAGTATTTTTAACATTAATAGTTTTTTTTTTTTTTTTGCAATACTGCAGATGACATGACTCGCTAGACTTGCCATGTAGAATTACACAGTTTATTTTTTATTTTGATACATTATTTTATTTTATCTACGTTATTGTGTTAAAAAATTCAAGAAAACTCACACTCGTTATTAAATTTTCTGTCAAAATAATGTAGCAAAAATATAAAAATTTAGACTGTGTAATCCTACATTGCAAGTCCAGCGAGCCACGACATCCGTCCATTCGGAGAAAAAAAAATATGTATCGATTTACAACAACACCAAAAGTTGAACTTTTTTATTATAATCTTGAAGGCTGTGATAAAATTAATGGTCGTGTATTTATTTAGAATTAACCCTCTATTGTTTTATGAATTTCAATTTGGTTAGTGAAACGAGTTTTTTTGGCGATATTTGATAATTATTCAAAATACAAGATTCTTTTTTTGTATCAATTAAATTTTGGAAAAAATGCCGCAATTCATATTAATAAATCACTCATCCCTTAACAATAGATGAATTATGATCTCCCAAATTAATCGATCTTTGGTTGAATACCGAATTATTAAAAAAGTTTGCGGTGTAAATGAACTTATTTAAGTAATATGGATCCTAAAGCTGGGTGATTATTCATCGTATTATTTAAATGAATCCAATTTCACAGTAACTTTTCTTTTATCAAAGAAACACCTTACCATAAATTTAAGTAATCTTTTTATATTGAAAGAAAAATTAAGAAGACAAAAAAGGAGAAAGTATATGTTTCGGATTAGAGATTAGGGTTTTTGATTTTTCATTATACGTTGAATCAACAATTCAATAATAATAGAAGGTTCCATGACATTAAGAAGAACGGGAAATTTTCCTAACTGTTGAAGATCCTTAAATGGAGATTCCTCTCTTAAGATCATTTTATGAAATAATCTCATACAAGTTTCATTTTTTTTACGGAAAGTAGGGTGGTAAAATGTAAATAAACCGACCTATCAAGTAGGGTGGTAAAATGTAAATAAACCGACCTATCAAGTAGGGTGGTAAAATGTAAATAAACCGACCTTAAATGAAAAAAGAAAGAAGTGTCACATAAACTTAAGTATCTCTCGTGAGTAGGGCGGGAATAGGTCACCTTCGGGAAGAGGCCTATATTTAGGGCTTCTAAAGCCTATCTCATTTCATTTCCAAACAAAATTTCGTTTAATAAATAAAATTTAGACTAGACTTTTTTTTTAAAAGTCTATTAACTAAAATAGGTCAGACTTGAACTTTTTTATAGGTCTTTTAAGTTCAACTGACCCACCTATTTAATTATATATATATATATAAATAATTATATAATTGTAAATACTTTTAATAAATAGATAATATTTAATACTAATAACTAGTAGTAGTATATATATAGTGTACAAACGCAAGTAATGCAACACGACAACTATTAACTTTTACAGTGCTTTAAATAATTTTATAATGATTTAAATATTTTAATAACTATTCACTTTTATAATAATTTTATTATTATTTTTTATGATTTGATGAAACACTTACTATTATTTAAAAAATTTATATGTGCAATTTTAAATTTTTTATAATGAATTATATTCTTTGTAAGATTGTAAAACAAAATAAATAAATTATATAAGTTTTTAAAAGACTTAAAAAGGGTGCGAATAACAGATCAGACTTATGCCAAAAAATAAATTCCAAACTATTTTTTTATGTAAGACCTGACCTATTCCCACGCCTACTCGAGAGTCATGACAGTCTCTTCCAAAATCACATTTGTTAAATAAAAAATTAAAAAGCAACTCGAACAGAAACGGTAATGCAAACGGTAAATTAAATGAAATGAAAATAAATACTACAAATAATAATATAATAATAATAATAAAGCAAACACTAATAAACTTTCCAAAATTTTGTCATTTATTAAGCTTTTGAGATCCAGTTGGGTAGTTACTTTCGAATTCAAATCAAATCGCTCCAGATCCATAACTGCAAATCTACTGTACGCGACGAATTCTATTTCCCAATCTTCTCCATAAATTAGTGGTATTTGCTTAAATTTCAATTTCGGTTGCTTTCCCCCCAATTCGAGTATGAATTTCGCACGGATTAATCTAGTATAAATATGTATGAGATTATGGTACCGTGTAATTCAATTCCTCATGCTGAAGTTATTTTCCTCCTTTTTTTTTGGGTAATTCGACTCTGTGTGTGTGAGAGTGTGTTTATCATGGATTTCAATTCAGGTCTTTTGTCTTATTTCCTGGCTGTCGCATAATACCCTGTAATTCAGGCCTTTTTTGAATTCCTTATTTGTTGTTTCTCGAAAGTTACTGATTCATAAGGCACTTTTCCCCCCAATTTTGATAATAATATTGTTAGTTGTTGAATTGATTTGCAAATCTGTGATTTATTAAGCTAGAAATGATGGTGAACCGCATAGAGATGTTAATGACGGTATGTGTTAAAAGTATGTTAATGAGAAATGATGGTGAATTGATTATCTTTTATTCTCGTTAACCACTACAATTACCCATTACGCTCGTTCTCATTACCATTCCCATTAAAGAATTTTGACTGAACCCGAGCATTCAGATTTTTGGTTAACTCTTGTTTTTACTTCGTTGCACGTTCCCAATGTGACTTTTTATGTTAAGGTTGTTTGTAGATCGTGTTGGCGTCTTACATGAACATGGAAAGACTGTTTTATCGACTCTAGCTCTTGAATTGCTTCATAGATCCGTAGTTTTAAGAAATTGTTTCCCGGTCTAATGCAGGTCACAATTATGCTGCGCGAAGTAATATTGACCTTAAGAGTGGTGATTCCTCTCAAAATCCTGGAAAAGAATAATGAGGTTCTAACAAGTGTTGTAGTGAACCGGCTTTTGGTGCAGATGTCTAAAATGAAGGCCTGTGAATATGGCTACGTGTTAGCGGTAACCAAATTGATTAGCATGGGGCGTGGGGATGATAAGATTAGTTCACAACAACACATTATTTTTCCAGTAGATTTCTGCTGCAGAATATTTACACCCGTGGCTGGGGAAGTCATGACTGGGATCGTGCATAAAATAAGTGGCAGTGGCGTCTTTGTCAAATCCGGACCAATGAACATGGTATATATATCGTCCCGAGTGATGCCAGGCTACCATTACGTTCCAGGTGAAACTCAGAGGTTTGTACGGGACGATTTGTCCAGGATTGAGATTGGCGTGGCGGTTCGTTATGTGGTTATTGCTGTTAGATGGGTAGATGACAAATGGAGAGAATTTAGAGTCGTGGCAAGTATAGATGCTGATGGACTTGGCCCGGTTTCATTGAATGGATTAGATGGCATAGATTTGTAAACGTAATTAGTTTTATCTAGGATCTGTTCTTTGTGAACACTTGTGTTCTTTACGATAGGGATTCTTGTTGTATGCTCAGTTTAGTTAGAGCAGTCTTGTGTGTGTGTGCGCGAGAAAAAACGAGAGAGAAAGATACATTTGAAAGTGAAGGAGAGACAGTTGTATATGAACATGTTGTTAAGAGTAGTAGGGATAGTTTAGAAGTTTTTTTTAACTTGAAAAATACCTATCTTTTCATTTATACACCAGCATGTGTATTTGACCTTGCTCTTTGTCTTGATTGCTCATTTCTATGATTTTATCACCTGAGACTGGTTTTCTTTATTTATAGGCCCCGTTTGGTACTGGAGAAAAGGCGCTGAGATAATAGAAGGTACGTCTCTTACGGCCATTTGGTAGCACGTAAAAGAACTACAGCCGACACGCTTAATACACTCGGCCAGGTGAACAAATTATACAAATTACTGTAGCTTTTGACAAGAGAACTAATACTCTTTCAATGTCAACGGTAGAGACGTAGAATTACAATTTAAGAACAACTTGGAATAGAAATTTTAAAAAATAGTTATTACTTCAAATAAAGAATAGAAACTAAAGCTTAGGGATCTGATATTAAGTGCCAGATCCAAAGCCATAAAATTATACATAAAAAAGTCATACATGAATTTGGAGTCTGAGCAAACACACTCGAAAAGAAAAAGAGAAAAAACAGAGGCGGTTTTATTAGTAAATTGCTGCTTATTTTTAACATGTAGCTGAAATTTGTTTGTGAGAGAGAGAAAAAATAAATCAAAGTGATGGCTTTTGATGCCGTATGTCATCTTGAACTAACAATTAAGCGCATTCAAGAGTCATGCCGTGTTTCAATTGAATCCCCTAGTCGGGAAATTCTCGAATGTGCACGCTATGGTGTGAATGCGGCAATAGGAGTTCTTCAATTCTTGAGAGATTTAAGTGACGGCTTCTGGAGCGAGACGAGGAAAGTTTTGGATGGAGAGACGAAGAAAACTTTGGAAGAGGAGATAAGAGAGGCTGGAAATGGACTGGAGTATGTGCTTGATTGTCATGTTTCAGATCAGTTTCTTTCACAATCTGAATACAACAACATGTTGCTGGCTTTAAACAGAAGATGAAGAGATTGCAGAAGCTATTTCACGGCTGGGAAGATGTTGAAGATGAAGATGAAGATGCAGATGAAAGAGTCATTTATGGAGGGATTATCTGATGAATCTTGCGGAAGCAGAACAAGGTTAATTGATCGGTTTGCCTCCAAAGCCGCTTCAATATTCTTGGGAATGGAGGTGGAGTACGTTGAAGAATTAGACACCCTGTTGCCTCAAGAAAAAGAAGACGACGACGATGAATACTATAATCATTGCATCAACGATGCGATTATGAGTTGGTGGGCGAACAAAGCAGCTTCAGTCTTTATGTTGGATAGGGAGCACATTGAAGAATTAACGGAATTTGTTGAAAGCGTAACCAAGTAAGAGATTGCCTTCTTAAATATTCAAACGAATACCAATGTACCTCTATTTGTGGTATGGCAGACATTGGTAAGACTGCTCTAGCTATGAAGATATTTGAAGATCCATTGATTTCAAGCACGTTCGATAGTCGCATCTTTGTGAGGATAGGCCCGGAATATGAGATCCAAAATATTGTGCAAGCTGTTCTAACTCAATTGAATCCCGACAGTGATAAAATTCTTATACAAAGAGATGGGGAGTTAGATGGGTATTTGCATAAAAGTTTCACACTTAGGAAAATTCTTATTATGTTGGATGATGTATGGGATCGAAAACTTATCTATTACATAGGAAGAAAACTTCCAACTGAGGAAGTACGTGGGTGTCATTTCTTTTTTACAATAATGGGTCACTTTTAAAAAATAAAAGACTTGTGTTTTCATGATTTGGCCTTTCACTTTAATCACTTTAAATATAAAATATAAAATTCTTTCAAGGACAAATGAATTCTTCACCTAATTATGGCGGCACCGTTTTTGAGGCATCACATGTTTTTTAATTGAATTTTTTATTACTACTTATGGATTAAGCTGATGTTATTTGAATTAGTGTTTTGTTACTTAATTATATTAAATTATTAAAATTTGTTTAAATTTTATGTGAAGTACAAACATTTCATATATTGATTTTAAAAATTATCGCATCTTTTAAAATTTATACACTTATACCGGTATCTTATCACCCCTGCACCCGGACACAATGTTTTTAAACCCGGACTGGACAGTGAACCGGATAATGAACTGAGTCACTGAGTCATTGGTTCAATCGGTTGAACCGTCGAGAAAAAATAAGATGACTCGAATACTTATTTATATATATGCATATTATATGTAATATATACCCAAAATAAAATTTATATGAAATTATAAAAATAAATTCAATACATTAAATATATAAATAGTTTTAAAATAATTAGTTATATAATTGTAAATGTTACAAAAGTTATACTATAATTTATTAAAATGTTTATAATATAATTAGTTACACCATCTACTTAAAATAAAATACTAAGAGCCCATTACACATTTTATTTTATCCAACTTTGTGGCCCATTACACTAAAAGCCCTAATTAAGTATTAGTAATTAGTAATAATATATAAACAGATTTCACACAACTCGCTCTTATTCAACATATTCAACATATACTTACTAATAAAAATCTTGATACTTTCCTTAATTAGGCTATAGTCAATATAAGAAAGAAAACGGTCATAAAACTACATACTCCATAATAGTGCCGTTGGAAGCGTGATTTTTCCGCGTACTGATACAACGTTATAAATATTAGGTCACTTTTTATGATATTCCCGCAACGCCAATTGATACGGCGGCGACCCAGCAAGGTACTCTCTTTCTTCCAGCATACAATCGAGATGAACATTGAGTTAAATCACTTTTGTGTTTCTTGTTTCTTGATTTTCTTTTTAAATAATGTGTAATAGGACGGTTTCTCTCCAATCCGAACATTAGGAGTGGGGAATTATAGAGAGATCGCCATGCTTTCCGATTCGCATCTCCGTCTCCAGGTTCCGGACTTGCGGCGTCCGGCGAATTCGCTGCATCAGCTTGAACGCGCGCGTCGATGGCGTTTCTGATTTTGGGATGGGATGGAATGGTGAAGGAGCGATTGGGATCGTGAACGACTGAGCGAGGCTCAGGTAAAGTATGCTTCTCTTGATGCTTTTAGGGCTTTTCTGAGAACCAAATTCTAGGGATTTTGATCAATTAATGTTTTGGGGTTTTCAATTCATGATATTTTGTAGATCGTTCGGTTTTCAGATTTTGTGAATTTTGATGAAATTTGAGTTTGAGAATTTGTGCTGTTAATATCTTTTTTTGTTAATTCTGATTTATATTCTGCTTTTTTGTCTGATTTAATTTTTTTAAATGTTTGTGTGTGAATTTTTATTGAGGTGAAGATTGATTTTTGTGGAATTTGAGTATTTTTATGGCTTTTGAGTTAACTCCATTATCTACTTGAAGAAAGCACTTTCCTATTTCTTGATTTTCTTTTTTCTATGTGAAATAGGATGCTTCGTCTGCTGGTATGATTTGCGGTGCAAAAAGATATGTTGTAATGGAAACCCCGTGTCACCGGTATGTTTTAAGTAATAATTTTGCAAATCAATTGTAATTAGGAAACATTCAATCTGAGATGCTTCAAGTAGAACATGAACGACAACATAGATCTATTGCCTATTTAATTTTAGGGATATGTTGCTTTTCCACACTTCCCCTACTTGGCAATCACACTATTTTTCGATCATTTCCCTTATTATCAGAATCCATGGTTTGATTGTTTGTGTGTCTTGATGAGTCGGATGAATGGATAATATGTTGTCATTTGATGATAATTGTTGAATCTTTTCTTGTTTGAATTGTTTTCTGATTATTCATGTATTTATAGGCCATTACTTCATCCGGGACGAAGAAAGGTGAACCGTTAATATTGGCAGACTTCAACATCCAGCTGAAGAACAAGAACATCACCACTGATGTTAAAGTGGATACCAACTCCAATGTTAGTCATTTACTTACTTTCCTTGATAATTCCTGAAATCTCCTGGTTTCTGTATATGACAAGCTAGCTTAGTATTGTAATTTGTAATGAATAAAATTCTAACACAAGAAAACTCATTTATCCTCTAAATTTATGTTGTTTCATGCTTGTTAACTGACGACTTAGAGATCGAAAACAAGATCCAGAAGTTGCCAATTTTAGAAAACATTTGGAACTTCATCTGTAGATACTTGACTATTTTCCTTAACATCAAACTTGAACTCTGCTGCCTAACTTTCATCTGCCTTAGTTTTTGGCTTGCATGACTGAAGCATGAAGTTACAGGCATTTACTGCTTCTCCAACTGTTAGATAAATCCATTCATGCCCAATTATGTCTATGCACTTTGATTTATCTAACTTCTTCATCACCTCCCCTCCCGGATTAGCTAATACAAGCTGCACTTAAGTACGATTAGATGTTAATCCTTGCATATGAATATCAAGTATAATATTCAACTGCTGTTTATATTTACACTGTGTACCTGTCTATCTGTATATGTATTAGGTGGTGATATCACTGCTACGTGTACTTCTGTTCGTAGCAAGGCCAAGAACTTCGATCATGGATAGTATTTCTAATTCTACGACTTATAGAAGCATCGAACAATACCCAAAGGCAAATTCTGCTCCCGGGATTCTCATCCTTAATATCAATGGTCCAGTCTACTTCGCCAACGCAAATTACCTAAGAGAAAATACTCATTTGAGTATATAAACAATGCATATATGTTAAGTCCAAACCGAAAATACTCATTTGAGCGAATTATGCAACAAAATATCGAGATGGATAAATGATGAGGAGGACAAGCTGAAGAATTCTCATGAATATGATCACATAACAGCTGTTGGAAGTATCGATACAAGTGGGATTAGCATGCTTGAAGAAGTCAAGAAAAATACAGGTTTGTTTTCCCCATTACATCTATTTCTATATCTTGGTCATCCTAGTTGCTCATTATAAATCCTCATTTTCAATTTTCAGATTTTCTCTTAATTTTATATTATTTAATAAACTTTCTATCAATAAAACTGTAACTTCTCTCCTAATTTTTCAAAACTACTTCTATGTCAAATTTCAAATTATCTCTTTTGCTCACTACAAATCATCATATTAGATTTTCTATTTTTCTCTTAATTTTACATTATTTATTAGGCTTCCTATCATTAAAACCACAACTTATCTCCTAATTTTTCTAAACTTCAAATTTCAAATTATCTCTTTGGCTTCTTTAAAAAAAAAAAATCTCATTGACTAACTACAGATCCTTCTATTCACTTTTTTTATTTTTCTTTTATTTTTAAATTATTTATTAAACTTCCTATCGTTAAAACCGCAACTCATCTTCTAATTTTTCTAAACAACTTATATTTCAAATCTCCCCTTAGATCTCCCCTCTAACTTTGTCATCCTACATGACTGACTAATAATCCTCCTACTCTATTTTAATTTTTTCTTAAGTTTACATAATTTATTAAACATCCTATCATTAAAACTGTAACTTTTCTCCAAATTTTTCTAAACTACTTTTGTTTCAAATTATCTATTTTTTTCACTAAAAGTCCTCCATTTTGATTTTCTAATTTACTCTGAATTTTACATTATTTATTAAACTTCCAATATCATTAAAACCACAACCTCGCTCCTAATTTTTCTAAACTACTTTTATTTTAAATTTCAAATTACCTCCTTGTATTCATTAAAAAAAAATTATCCCTTTGGCTCACTACAAATCCTCTTATTCAGTTTTTTATTTTTCTCTTAATTTTAAATTACTTTTTAAACTTTCTATTATTAAAACCGCATCTCATTTCCTAAATTTTTAGAATTACTTATATCTCTAATTCGTTCATTGCCTTCTTTTTTAAAAATTAAATTATCTCTTTTGCTCACTAAAAATCCTCTTATTCAGTTTTTTATTTTTCTCTTAATTATACATTATATATATTAAACATTCTATCGTTAAAACCGCAACTCCACTTCTAATTTTTCTAAACTACTTCAATTTCAAATCTTCCCTTACATTTATTTCTCAATCTTGGTCATTCTACGTTGCTCATTATAAATCCTCCTTTTCAATTTTCTAATTTCACTTAATTGTACATTATTTAATAAAGTTCTTATCATTAAAACCACAATTTCTCTCCTAATTTTTCTAAACTACTTCTATTTCAAATTTAAAATTCTTTATTTTACTCACTACAAATCCCCCTATTCAAATTTCTAATAATTTGCTCTTAATTTTGCATTATTTATTAAATTTCCTATCATTAAAACCACAACTTCTCTCCTAATTTTCCTAAATTATTTCTATTTTAAATTTCTAATTATCTTTTTTTGCTTCTTAAAAAAAATTATCTCTTTGGTTCACTACAAATTCTTCTATTCAATTTTCTATTTTTTTCTTTTTTTTACTTCATTTATTAAACTTTATATCGTTCAAACCGCAACTCTCCTAATTTTTTAAACTACTTGTATATCAATTTCAAATTATCTCTTTGGCCTTTTAAAATAAAAATAAAAATTATCTCTTTGGTTCACTATAAATCCTCCTTTTCAATTTTATTTTTTTCTATTAATTTTACATTATTTATTAAACTTCCTATCATTAAAACCACAACTTATCTCTTAATTTTTCTAAACTTCAAATTTCAAATTATCTCTTTGGCTTCTTTAAAAAAAAATAATAATAAAAAAATTACCACTTTGGTTAACTACAAATCCTCCTATTCAATTTTCTATTTTTATCTTAACTTTAAGTTATGTATTAAACTTCCTATCGTTAATCGCAATTCCTCTTCTAATTTTTCTACACTAATTCTATTTCAAATCTTCTCTTACATCTATTTCTCAAACTTTGCCATCCTATTTCTATTACTACAAATCCTCCTATTCAATTTTCTAATTCTCTCTTAAGTTTACATTATTTAATAAACTTTCTATCATTAAAACCGCAACTTCTCTCCTAGTTTTTCTAAACTATTTCTATTTCAAATTACCTCTTTTGCTTACTACAAATCCTCCCATTCAATTTTATAATTTTCTCTTAAATTTATATTATTTAATACTTTCTATCATTAAAACCGCAACTTCTCTCCTATTTTTTTCTTAACTACTTGTGCTTCAAACTTCAAATTATGACTTTGGCTTCTTTAAAAAAAAAAAATCTTTTTGGCACACTACAAATCCTCTTATTCACTTTTTAAATTTTTATCTTAATTTTAAGTTATTTATTAAACTTCCTATCGTAAAACCATAATTCCTCTCCTATTTTTTCTAAACTACTTATATTTAAAATCTCCCCTTACAACATCGTCTCTCTAACTTTGTTATCCTACGTGACTGTGACTCACTACAAATCATCCGATTCAAATTTCTAATTTTGTTTTAATTTTACATTATTTATTAAACTTCCTATTTTCAAAATCGCAACTCTTTATCTTAATTTTTCTAAACTTCTTTTATTTCAAATCTTCCCTTATATATCTATTTCTCAATCTTTTATCATCTTATATTTTCTTTATTAAAAATCTTCTTTTTTAATTTTCTGTTTTTCTCTTAATTTTGCATTGTTTAATAAACTTCTTATCATTAAAACCTCAACTTCTCTCCTATTTTTTCTAAACTTCAAATTTCAAATTATCTCTTTTGCTCACTACAAATTCTCCTATTTAAAACCGCAACTCCTCTCCTAATTTATCTAAACCACTTTTATTTCAAATTTTAAATTATCTCTTTGCCTTCTTTCAAAAAATAAAAAAAATCTCTTTCACTAACTACAATCCTTCTATTCACTTTTTTATTTTTATTTTTAAATTATTTATTAAACTTCCTATCGTTAAAACTGCAACTTCTCTCCTAATTTTTCTAAACTACTTTTATTTCAAATTTCAAATTATCTCTTCGCCTTCTTTAAAAAAAAAAAAAAAAAAAATCTCATTGACTAACTACAAATCCTTCTATTCACTTTTTTTCTTTTTTTTAAATTATTTATTAAACTTCCTATCGTTAAACGCAACTCATCTTCTAATTTTTCTAAAAAACATATATTTCAAATCTCCCCCTCTAACTTTGTCATCCTACATGATTGACTAATAATCCTCCTACTCTATTTTAATTTTTTCTTAAGTTTACATTGTTTATTAAACATCCTATCATTAAAACTGTAACTTTTCTCCAAATTTTTCTAAACTACTTCTGTTTCAAATTTCAAATTATCTATTTTTTTCACTAAAAGTCCTCTATTTTGATTTTCTAATTTTCTCTGAATTTTACATTATTTATTAAACTTCCAATATCATTAAAACCACAACTTCGCTCTTAATTTTTCTAAACTACTTTTATTTTAAATTTCAAATTACCTCCTTGTTCTCATTTTTTTTTTATCCCTTTGTCTCACTACAAATCCTCCTATTCAGTTTTCTATTCTTCTCTTAATTTTACATTACTTTTTAAACTTTCTATTATTAAAACCGCATCTCCTTTCCTAAATTTTCAGAATTACTTATATCTCTAATTCGTTCATTGCCTTCTTTTTAAAAAAAATAAATTATCTCTTTTGCTCACTAAAAATCCTCCTATTCAGTTTTCTATTTTTCTCTTAATTATACATTGTATATATTAAACATTCTATCATTAAAACCGCAACCCCACTTCTAAGTTTTCTAAATTACTTCAATTTCAAATCTTCCCTTACATTTATTTCTCAATCTTGGTCATCCTATGTTGCTCATTATAAATCCTCCTTTTCAATTTTCTAATTTCACTTAATTGTACATTATTTAATAAAATTCTTATCATTAAAACCACAATTTCTCTCCTAATTTTTCTAAACTACTTCTATTTCAAATTTAAAATTCTTTATTTTACTCACTACAAATCCTCCTATTCAAATTTCTAATAATTTGCTCTTAATTTTGCATTATTTATTAAAATTTCCTATCATTAAAACCAACTTCTCTCCTAATTTTCCTAAATTATTTCTATTCTAAATATCTAATTATCTTTTTTTGCTTCTTAAAAAAAATTATCTCTTTGGTTCACTACAAATTCTTCTATTCAATTTTCTATTTTTCTCTTAATTTTACTTCATTTATTAAACTTTATATCGTTAAAACCGCAACTCTCCTAATTTTTTAAACTACTTGTATATCAATTTCAAATTATCTCTTTGGCCTTTTAAAATAAAAATAAAAATGATCAATTTGGTTCACTATAAATCCTCCTATTCAATTTTCTTTTTTTTCTCTTAATTTTACATTATTTATTAAACTTTCTATCATTAAAACCACAACTTATCTCTTAATTTTTCTAAACTTCAAATTTCAAATTATATTTTTGGCTTCTTTAAAAAAAAATAAAAAAAATTACCACTTTGGTTCACTACAAATCCTCCTATTCAATTTTCAATTTTTATCTTAATTTTAAGTTATGTATTAAACTTCCTATTGTTAATCGCAATTCCTCTTCTAATTTTTCTACACTAATTCTATTTCAAATCTTCTCTTACATCTATTTCTCAAACTTTGTCATCCTACTCGACTTACTACAAATCCTCCTATTCAATTTTCTAATTCTCTTTTAAGTTTACATTATTTAATAATCTTTCTATCATTAAAACCGCAACTTCTCTCCTAGTTTTTCTAAACTATTTCTATTTCAAATTACCTCTTTTGCTTACTACAAATCCTCCCATTCAATTTTATAATTTTCTCTTAAATTTATATTATTTAATACTTTCTATCATTAAAACCGCAACTTCTCTCCTATTTTTTTCTTAACTACTTGTGTTTCAAACTTCAAATTATGACTTTGGATTCTTTAAAAAAAAAAATATCTTTTTGGCACACTACAAATCCTCTTATTCACTTTTTAAATTTTTATCTTAATTTTAAATTATTTATTAAACTTCCTATTGTCAAACCACAACTCCTCTCCTATTTTTTCTAAACTACTTATATTTAAAATCTCCCCTTACATCATCTCTTTAACTTTGTTATCCTACGTGACTCACTACAAATCCTCCGATTCAAATTTCTAATTTTGTTTTAATTTTACATTATTTATTAAATTTCCTATTTTCAAAATCGCAACTTTTATCTTAATTTTTCTAAACTACTTATATTTCAAATCTTCCCTTATATATCTATTTCTCAATATTCGTCATCCTATGTTGCTTATTAAAAATTCTTTTTTTTAATTTTCTATTTTTCTCTTAATTTTGCATTGTTTAATAAACTTCTTATCATTAAAACCTCAACTTCTCTCCTATTTTTTCTAAACTTCAAATTTCAAATTATCTCTTTTGCTCACTACAAATTCTCCTATTTAAAACCGCAACTCCTTTCCTAATTTATCTAAACCACTTTTATTTCAAATTTGAAATTATCTCTTTGTCTTCTTTCAAAAAATAAAAAAAATCTCTTTAACTAACTACAAATCCTTCTATTCACTTTTTTATTTTTATTTTTAATTTTAAATTATTTATTAAACTTCCTATCGTTAAAACTGCAACTTCTCTCCTAATTTTTCTAAACTACTTTTATTTCAAATTTCAAATTATATCGTCCCCTTCTTTCAAAAAATAAAAAAAATCTCTTTGATTAACTACAAATCCTTCTATTCACTTTTTTTTTCTTTTAATTTTAAATTATTTATTAAACTTTCTATCGTTAAACCGCAACTCATCTTCTAATTTTTCTAAACAACTTATATTTCAAATCTCCTCTTACATCTCCCCTCTAACTTTGTCATCCTACATGACTCACTAGTCACTAATAATCCTCCAACTCTATTTTAATTTTCTCTTAATTTTATATTATTTATTAAACATCCTATCATTAAAACTGCAACTTTTCTCCAAATTTTTCTAAACTACTTCTGTTTCAAATTTCAAATTATCTATTTTTTTCACTAAAAGTCCTCCATTTCGCTTTTCTAAATTTCTCTTAATTTTATATTATTTATTAAACTTCCAATATCATTAACACCACAACTTCCCTCCTAATTTTTCTAAACTACTTTTATTTTAAATTTCAAATTACCTCCTTGTATTCATTAAAAAAAATTTATGCCTTTGGCTCACTACAAATCCTCCTATTTTGTTTTTCTAATTTTCCTCTTAATTTTACATTACTTTTTAAACTTTCTATTATTAAAACCGCATCTCCTTTCCTAAATTTTCTAAATTACTTATATCTCTAATTAGTTCATTGCCTTCTTTTTAAAAAATTAAATTGTCTCTTTTGCTCACTAAAAATCCTCCTATTCAGTTTTCTATTTTTCTCTTAATTATACATTATATATTAAATATTCTATCGTTAAAACCGCAACTCCACTTCTAATTTTTCTAAACTACTTCAATTTCAAATCTTCCCTTACATTTATTTCTCAATCTTGGTCATCCTACGTTGCTCATTATAAATCCTCTTTTTCAATTTTCTAATTTCACTTAATTGTACATTATTTAATAAAGTTCTTATCATTAAAACCACAATTTCTCTCCTATTTTTTCTAAACTACTTCTATTACAAATTTAAAATTCTTTATTTTACTCACTACAAATCCTCCTATTCAAATTTCTAATAATATTTTCTTAATTTTGCATTATTTATTAAATTACCTATCATTAAACCACAACTTCTCTCCTAATTTTCCAAAACTATTTCTATTTTAAATTTCTAATTATCTTTTTTTGCTTCTTAAAAAAATTTATCTCTTTGGTTCACTATAAATTCTTTTATTGTATTTCTATTTTTCTCTTAATTCTACATCATTTATTAAACTTTATATCGTTAAAATCGCAACTCTCCTAATTTTTTTAAACTACTTGTATATCAATTTCAAATTATCTCTTTGGCATTTTAAAATAAAAATAAAAATGATCTCTTTGGTTCACTATAAATCCTCCTATTCATTATTCATTAAACTTCCCATCATTAAAACCACAACTTATCTCTTAATTTTTCTAAACTTCAAATTTCAAATTATCTCTTTGGCTTCTTTCAAAAAAAAAAAAAAAAACATTACCACTTTGGTTTCATTACAAATCCTCATATTCAATTTTCTATTTTTATCTTAATTTTAAGTTATGTATTAAATTTCCTATCGTTAAAATCGCAATTTCTCTTCTAATTTTTCTACACTAGTTCTATTTCAAATCTTCTCTTACATCTATTTCTCAAACTTTGTCATCCTACTTGGCTTACTACAAATCCTCCTATTCAATTTTCTAATTCTCTCTTAAATTATACATTATTTAATAAATTTTCTATCATTAAAACCGCAACTTCTCTCCTAGTTTTTCTAAACTATTTCTATTTCAAATTATCTCATTTTCTTACTACAAATCCTCCCATTCAATTTTATAATTTTCTCTTAAATTTACATTATTTAATACTTTCTATCATTGAAACCGCAACTTTTCTCCTATTTTTTTCTTAACTACTTGTGTTTCAAACTTCAAATTATGACTTAGGTTTCTTAAAATAAAAAATCTTTTTGGCACACTACAAATCCTCTTATTCACTTTTTAAATTTTTATCTTAATTTTAAATTATTTATTGCACATCCTATCGTTAAACCACAACTCCTCTCTTATTTTTTCTTAACTACTTATATTTAAAATCTTCGCTTACATCATCTCTCTAACTTTGTTATCCTACGTGACTCACTACAAATCCTCCGATTCAAATTTCTAATTTTGTTTTAATTTTACATTATCTATTAAACTTCCTATTTTTAAAATCACAACTCTTATCTTAATTTTTCTAAACTATTTCTATTTCAAATCTTCCCTTATATATCTATTTCTCAATCTTCGTCATCCTATGTTGCTTATTAAAAATCCTCTTTTTTAATTTTCTATTTTTCTCTTAATTTTGCTTTGTTTAATAAACTTCTTATCATTAAAATCTAAACTTCTCTCCTATTTTTTCTAAACTTCAAATTTCAAATTATACCTTTTGCTCACTACAAATTCTCCTATTTAAAACCGCAACTCCTCTCCTAAGTTTTCTAAACTATTTTTATTTCAAATTACAAATTATCTCTTTGCCTTCTTTCAAAAAATAAAAAAAAATCTCTTTGACTAACTACAAATCCTTCTATTCACTTTTTTTTATTTTAATTTTAATTTTAAATTATTTATTAAACTTCCTATCGTTAAAATTGTAACTCATCTTCTAATTTTTCTAAACAACTTATATTTCAAATCTTCCCTTACATCTCCCCTCTAACTTTGTCATCCTACATGACTCACTAATAATCCTTCTACTCAATTTTAATTTTCTCTTAATTTTACATTACTTATTAAACATCCTATTATTAAAACTGTAACTTTTCTCCAAATTTTTCTAATTTACTTCTGTTTCAAATTTCAAATTATATATTTTTTTCACTAAAAGTCCTCCATTTTGATTTTCTAATTTTCTCTTAATTTTACATTATTATTAAACTTCCTATATCATTAAAACCACAACTTCCCTCCTAATTTTTCTAAACTACTTTTATTTTAAATTTCAAATTATCTCCTTGTATTCATTAAAAAAAAAAAATCCCTTTGACTCATTAAAAATCCTCCTATTCAATTTTCTATTTTTCTCTTAATTTTACATTACTTATTAAACTTTCTATTATTAAAACCGCATCTCCTTTCCTAATTTTTTCAATATTACTTATATCTCTAATTAGTTCATTGCCTTATTTAAAAAAAATTAATTATCTCTTTTGCTCACTAAAAATCCTCTTATTCAGTTTTCTATTTTTCTCTTAATTATACGTTATACATTAAACCTTCTATCGTTAAAACTACAACTCCACTTCTAATTTTTCTAAACTACTTCTATTTCAAATCTTCCCTTACATTTATTTCTCAATCTTGGTCATCCTACGTTTCTCATTATAAATCCTCCTTTTCAATTTTCTAATTTCACTTAATTGTACATTATTTAATAAAGTTCTTATCATTAAAACCACAATTTTTTTCCTAATTTTTCTAAACTACTTCTATTTCAAATTTAAAATTCTCTATTTTACTCACTACAAATCTGTCTATTCAATTTTCTAATTTGCTCTTAATTTTGAATTATTTATTAAACTTCCTATCATTAAAACCACAACTTCTCTCCTAATTTTCCTAAACTATTTCTATTTTAAATTTCTAATTATCTTTTTTTGCTTCTTAAAAAAAAATTATCTCTTTGGTTCACTGCAAATTCTTCTATTCAATTTTCTATTTTTCTCTTAATTTTACATCATTTATTGAACTTTATATCGTTAAAACCGCAACTCTCCTAACTTTTCTAAACAACTTGTATATCAATTTCAAATTATCTCTTTGGCCTTTTAAAATAAAATAAAAATTATCTCTTTGGTTCACTATAAATCCTCCTATTTAATTTTCTAATTTTCACTTAATTTTACATTATTTATTAAACCTCCTTTCGTAAAAACTACAACTCCCCTTCTAAGTCTTTCTAAATTACTTCTATTAAAAATCTCCCCTTACATTCATTTCTTAATCTTGGTCATCCTACTTAGCTCATTACAAATCCTTCTATTTTAATTTTATAATTTTCTCTTAATTTTACAATATTTAATATACTTCCAATCATTAAAAACGCAAATTCTCTCGAAAATTTTCTAAACTACTTTTATTTAAAATTTCAAATTATCTCATTTGCTCACTAAGAAATCATTCTATTCAATTTTTTAATTTTCTTTTAATTTTACATTATTTAATAAACTTTTATCATTAAAACGCAACTTCTGTCCTAGTTTTTCTAAATTACTTATATTTCGAATATCAAATTATCTTTATGCCTTCTTTATAAAAAAAAATATCACTTTGGCTCACTACAAATCCTCCTATTCAATTTTCTATTTTTATCTTAATTTTAAATTATATATTAAGTTTCCTATCGTTCTATTTCAAATCTTCTAATTCTATTTCAAATCTTCTATTACATCTATTTCTCAAACTTTGTCATCCTACTTGGCTTACTACAAATCCTACTATTCAAATTTCTAATTCTCTCTAAAGTTTACATTATTTAATAAACTTTCTATAATTAAGACCGCTACTTCTCTCCTAGTTTTTCTAAACTATTTCTATTTCAAATTATCTCTTTTGGTTACTACAAATCCTCCTATTCATTTTTATAATTTTGTTTTAAACTTGCATTATTTAATACTTTCTATCATTACAACTGCAACTTCTCTCCTATTTTTTTCTAAACTACTTATGTTTCAAACTTCAAACTATGACTTTGGCTTCTTTAAAAAAATAAATCCTCTTATTCACTTTTTAAATTGTTCTCTTAGTTTTAAATTATTTATTAAACTTCCTATCGTTAAAACCGCAACTCCTCCCCTATTTTTTATAAACTACTTATATTTAAAATCTCCCCTTACATCATCCCTTTAATTTTGTTATTCTACGTGACTCACTACAAATCCTCCGATTCAAATTTCAAATTTTGTTTTAATTTTACATTATTAAACTTTCTATCTTTAAAATCGCAACTCTTATCTTAATTTTTCTAAACTACTTCTATTTAAATCTCCCCTTATATCTATTTCTCAGTCTTCGTCATTCTATGTTGCTTATTAAAAATCCTTTTTTTTAATATTGTATTTTTCTCTTAATTTTGCATTGTTTAATAAACTTCTTATCATTAAAACCTCAACTTCTCTTCTAATTTTTCTAAACTTCAAATTTCAAATTATCTCTTTTGCTCGCTACAAATTCTCCTATTTAAAATCGCAACTCCTCTCCTAATTTTTCTAAACTACTTTTATTTTAAAATTCAAGTTATCTCCCTGTATTCTTAAAAAAAATAAAAAATATCCCTTTGACTCGCTACAAATCCTCCTATTCAATTTTCTATTTTTCTCTTAATTTTACATAATTATTAAACTTCCTATTATTAAAACCGCAACTCCTTTCCTAATTTTTCAAAACTACTTATATCTCTAATAAGTTCGTTGCCTTCTTTTAAAAAAATTAAATTATCTCTTTGGCTCACTTAAAATCCTCCTATTCAGTTTTCTATTTTTCTCTTAATTTTACGTTATTTATTAAACCTTCTATCGTTAAAACCACAACTCAACTTCTAATTTTTCTAAACTACTTCTATTTCAAATCTCCACTATATTTATTTCTCAATCTTGATTATCCTATGTTGCTCATTATAAATCCTCCTTTTCAATTTTCTAATTTCACTTAATTGTACATTATTTAATAAAGTTCTTATCATTTAATTTCTCTCCTAATTTTTCTAAACTACTATTTCAAATTAAAATTCTCTATTTTACTCACTACAAATCCTCCTATTCAATTTTCTAATTTGCTCTTAATTTTGCATTATTTATTAAACTTCCTATCATTAAAACGACAACTTTTCTCCTAATTTTCCTAAACTATTTCTATTTTAAATTTCTAATTATCTTTTTTGCTTCTTAAAAAAAATTATCTCTTTGGTGGTTCACTACAAATTCTTCTATTCAATTTTCTATTATTCTCTTAATTTTACATCATTTATTGAACTTTATATCGTTAACCGCAGCTCTCCTAATTTTTCTAAACTGCTTGTATATCAATTTCAAATTTTCTCTTTGGCCTTTTAAAATAAAAATTATCTCATTGGTTCACTATAAATCTTCATATTCAATTTTCTATTTTTTTCTTAATTTTACATTATTTATTAAACCTCTCTTCTCCTATGTTTTTCTAAACTACTTCTATTAAAAATCTCCCCTTACATCCATTTCTTAATCTTGGTCATCCTACTTGGCTCATTACAAATCCTCATATTTTAATTTTCTAATTTTCTCTTAATTTTACAATATTTAATAAACTTCCAATCATTAAAAACGCAAATTCTCTCCAAAATTTTCTAAATTACTCTTATTTAAAATTTATAATTATCTCTTTTGCTCACTAAGAAATCCTTCTATTCAATTTTCTTATTTTACATTATTTAATAAACTTTCTATAATTAAAACACAACTTTTGTCCTAATTTTTATAAATTACTTCTATTTTAAATTTCAAATTATCTCTTTGATTTCTTTCTAAATTTTTTTTTATCACTTTTGCTCACTACAAATCCTCCTATTAAATTTTCTATTTTTATCTTAATTTTAAATTATTTATTAAACTTCCTATAGTTAAAAACGCAATTCCTCGTCTAATTTTTCTAGACTAGTTCTATTTCAAATCTTGTCTGACATCTATTTCTCAAACTTTGTCATCCTAATTGGCTTACTACAAATCCTTCTATTCAATTTTCTAATTCTATCTTAAGTTTACATTATTTAATATATCTGTTGCTTACTACAAACCCTCCTATTCAATTTTATAATTTTCTCTTAAATTTACATTGTTTAATACTTTCTATCATTAAAACCGCAACTTCTTTCCTATTTTTTTCTTAACTACTTATGTTCCAAACTTCAAACTATGACTTTGGCTTCTTTAAAAAAAAAAACTCTTTTCACTTTTTAAATTTTTCTCTTAATTTTAAATTATTTATTAAACTTCCTATCGTTAAAACCGCAACTCCTCTCCTATTTTTCCTAAACTACTTATATTTAAAATGTCCCGTTACATTATCTCTCTAACTTTGTTATCCTACGTGACTCACTACAAATCCTTCGATTCAAATTTCTAATTTTGTTTTAATTTTATATTATTTATTAAACTTTGTATCTTTAAAATCGCAACTCTTTTCTTAATTATTCTAAACTACTTCTATTTCTTAATTTTTTAAATCTTCGTCATCCTATGTTGCTTATAAAAAACCCTCTTTTTTTATTTTCTATTTTTCTCTTAATTTTGCATTGTTTAATAAATTTCTTATCATTAAAACCACAACTTCTCTCCTAATTTTTTTAAACTTCAAATTTCAAATTATCTCTTTTGCTCACTACATATTCTCCTATTTAAAACTGCAACTCCTCTCCTAATTTTTCTAAACTAATTTTATTCCAAATTATCTCTCTCTTCTTTCAGAAAATAAAAAAAATCTCTCTGACTAACTACAAATCCTTCTATTCACTTTTTTATTTTTCTTTTAATTTTAAATTATTTATTAAACTTCCTATCGTTAAAACCGCAACTTATCTTCTATTTTTTCTAAACTTCTTATATTTCAAATCTCCCATTCCCCTTACATCTCCCCTCTAACTTTGTCATCTTACATGGCTCATTAATAAATCCTCCTACTCTATTTTAATTTTCTCTTAATTTTACATTATTTATTAAACATACTATCATTAAAAAAAATTCTAAACTACTTCTGTTTCAAATTTCAAATTATCTATTTTTTTTCACTAAAAGTCCTCCAATTCGATTTTCTAATTTTC
Organism: Stenogyne calaminthoides; assembly: GCA_037126765.1. NCBI lineage: Eukaryota > Viridiplantae > Streptophyta > Magnoliopsida > Lamiales > Lamiaceae > Stenogyne > Stenogyne calaminthoides. Next base: position 44,487,761 of record JBBCBC010000003.1, on the reverse strand, counting down.
TCTTAATTTTACATTATTTATTAAACTTCTTATATCATTAAAACCACAACTTACCTCCTAATTTTTCTAAACTATTTTTATTTTAAATTTCAAATTATCTACTTGTATTCTTAAAAAAAAATAAAAAATTATCCATTTGGCTCACTACAAATTCTCCTATTCAATTTTCTAATTTGCTCTTAATTTTACATTATTTATTAAATTTCCTATCATTAAAACCACAATTTCTCTCTTAATTTTCCTAAACTATTTCTAGTTCAAATTTCTAACTATCTGTTTTGCTTCTTAATAAAAAAAATTATCTCTTTGGTTCACTAAAAATACTTCTATTCAACTTTTTATTTTTCTCTTAATTTTACATTATTCATTAAACTTTATATCGTTAAAACCACAACTCTCCTAATTTTTCTAAACAACTTGTATATCAATTTCAAATTATCTCTTCGGCCTTTTAAAATAAAATAAAAATTATCTCTTTGGTTCACTATAAATCCTCCTATTCAATTTTCTATTTTTTTTCTTAATTTTACAATACTTATTAAACTTCCTTTCGTTAAAAACACAACTCCTCTTATAAGTTTTTCTAAACTACTTCTATTAAAAATCTCCCCTTATATCCATTTCTTAATCTTGGTCACCTTACTTGGCTCATTACAAATCCTCCTATTTAATTTTCTAATTTTCTCTTAATTTTACAATATGTAATAAACTTCCAATCGTTAAAAACGCAACTTCTCTCCAAAATTTTCTAAACTACTTTTATTTAAAATTTCAAATTATCTCTTTTGCTCACTAAGAAATCCTTCTATTCAATTTTCTAATTTTTTCTTAATTTTACATTATTTAATAAACTTTCTATCATTAAAACGCAACTTCTGTCCTAATTTTTCTAAATTACTTTTATTTCAAATTTCAAATTATCTTTTTGCCTTCTTTAAAAAAAAAATCACTTTGGCTCACTACAAATCCTCCTATTCAATTTTCTGTTTTTATCTTAAATTTAAATTATATATAAACTTCCTATCATTAAAATCGCATTTCCTCTTCTAATTTTTCTAGATTAGTTCTATTTCAAATCTTCTCGTACATCTATTTCTCAAACTTTGTCATCCTACTTGGCTTACTACAAATCCTTCTATTCAATTTTGTAATTCTCTCTTAAGTTTACATAATTTAATAAACTTTCTATCATTAAAACTGCAACTTTTCTCCTAGTTTTTCTAAACTATTTCTATTTCAAATTATCTCTTTTGCTTACTACAAATCCTCCTATTCAATTTTATAATTTCTCTTAAATTTACATTATTTAATATTTTCTATCATTAAAACTGCAACTTCTCTCCTATTTTTTTCATAACTACTTATGTTTGAAACCTCAAATTATGACTTTGGCTTCTTTAAAATAAAAAAAAAAATCTTTTTAGCACACTACAAATCCTCTTATTCATTTTTTAAATTTTTATCTTAATTTTAAATTATTTATTAAACTTCCTATCGTTAAAACCGCAACTCATCTCCTATTTTTTTGATAAACTACTTATATTTAAAATCTCCGCTTACATCATCTCTCTAACTTTGTTATCCTACGTGACTCACTACAAATCCTCCGATTCAAATTTCTAATTTTGTTTTAATTTTACATTATTTATTATACTTTCTATCTTTAAAATCGCAACTCTTATCTTAATTTTTCTAAACCACTTCTATTTCAAATCCCACCTTATATATCTATTTCTCAATCTTCGTCATCTTATGTTGCTTATTAAAAATAATCTTTTTTAATTTTCTATTTTTCACTTAATTTTGCATTGTTTAATAAACTTCTTATCATTAAAACCTCAACTTCTCTCCTAATTGTACTAAATTTTAAATTTTAAATTATATCTTTTGCTCACTACAAATTCTCCTATTTTAAACCGCAACTCTTCTTCTAATTTTTTTAAATTACTTTTTTTTAAAATTATCTCTTTGCCTTCTTTCAAAAAATAAAAAAATTCTCTTCGACTCACTAGTCACTACAAATCCTTCTATTCACTTTTTTATTTTTATCTTAATTTTAAATTATTTATTAAACTTTCTATGGTTAAAACCGCAACTCCGCTTCTAGTTTTTCTAAACAACATATATTTCAAATCCTCCCTTACATCTCCCCTCTAACTTTGTCATCCTACGTGGCTCACTAATTATCCTCCTACTCTATTTTAATTTTCTCTTAAATTTACATTATTTATTAAACATCCTATCATTAAAACTGTAACTTTTCTCCAAATTTTTCTAAACTACTTCTGTTTCAAATTCCAAATTATCTATTTTGCTCACTAAAAGTCCTCCATTTCGATTTTCTAATTTTCTCTTAATTTTACATTATTTATTAATCTTCGTATATCATTAAAACAACAACTTTCCTCCTAATTTTTCTAAACTACTTTTATTTTTTATTTCAAATTATCTCCTTGTCTTTAATTTTTTTTATGCCTTTGGCTTACTACAAATTCTCCAATTCAATTTTCTATTTTTCACTTAATTTACATTACTTATTAAACTTCCTATTATTTAAACCGCAACTCCTTTCCTAATTTTTCAAAACTACTTATATCTCTAATTAGTTCATTGCCTTCTTTTTAAAAAATAAAATTAACTCTTTGGCTCACTAAAAATCCTCCTATCCAGTTTTCTATTTTTCTCTTAATTATATATTATATATTAAACCTTCTATTGTTAAAAACCGCAACCCCACTTCTAATTTTTCTAAACTGCTTCTATTTCAAATCTTCCCTTATATTATTTTCTCAATCTTGGTCATTCTACGTTGCTCATTATAAATCCTCCTTATCAATTTTCTAACTCACTTAATTGTACAATATTTAATAAAGTTATTATCATTAAAATCGCAATTTCTCTCCTAATTTTTCTAAACTAATTCTATTTCAAATTTAAAATTCTCTATTTTACTCACTACAAATCCTCCTATTCAATTTTCTAATTTGCTCTAAATCTTGCATTATTTATTAATCCCTTCATTTTTTAATAGACACCATTCTGGGGTTTTTAAGACAAAATAAGAACATATTTTTTTCCAAAATTAACCTTAATTAATATTATTTAAATATTCTTAACAACAATTGTTATTGGCTAAAAAAAATATACACATAACATTTTTATAGGAAATTTGAAATTACCATATTAAGGGTAAATATGAGATAAATGGGGAGAAAATTCTAGAACGACATCTGTTTTAAAAATATTTCAAAAGACTAAAACGACATCTAATTAAAAATGGAGTGAGTATTAAACTTCCATCATTAAAACCACAACTTCTCTCCTAATAATTTTTGTAAACTATTTCTATTTCAAATTTCTAATTATCTTTTTTGCTTCTTAAAAAAGATTATCTCTTTGGTTCACTACAAATCATTCTATTCAATTTTCTATTTTTATCTTAATTTTACATCATTTATTAAACTTTATATCGTTAAAACCGCAACTCTCCTAATTTTTTTAAACTGCTTGTATATCAATTTCAAATTATCTCTTCGGTCTTTTAAAATAAAATAAAAATTATCTCTTTGATTCACTATAAATCCTCCTATTCAATTTTCTATTTTTATCTTAATTTTACATTATTTATTAAATCTCCTTTCGTTAAAACTGCAACTCCCCTCCTAAGTTTTTCTAAACTACTTCTATTAAAAATCTCCCCTTACATCCATTTCTTAGATCTTGGTCATCCTACTCGGCTCATTACAAATCTTCCTCTTTAATTTTCTAACGTTCTCTTAATTTTACAATCTTATTATATAAAAGTCTTATTATATAAAAGTAGAATGTTTTTAACCAGGTGTTGACATGTGTCGATTTGTTTTTAACCAGGTGTTGTCATGTGTCAATTTATTTTTAACCAGGTGCTGCCATTTGTCATTTGAAACAATTTACTTCTGCCACGTGTTAAATGCCTTTCTTTCTCTCCTGACGCTTCTTTCCCCCGCTGTGAATCATTTTTCCCAGTGCTCGACCTTTCTTTTCATCAGTCATAAAGGAAGGGAAAAAAAGATATGAAAGAATATAGGAAATGAAAGGCTCATAAATATTCTTAGATAGGGAATTGAAAATCATAATCCTCTCCATATGCAAGGTTTTTGTTCAACCTCATAACCATTCTTTCTACAGTTTCTCAAACTCTAAACCAATGCCCCTTAATTGCTACCGTTGTCGACTGCCCCCACCGTACAGAACTCCGCGCAATACATACAGGAAAGACATATGAAAAGAAGAACGAGTCATAGTCATCGTTGCCGGCATAGAGAAGTTGGCAAGGTTTGTGATTTTGGGTTCGTTGAAAAATAAGAGATTATACAAACTATGAGAAAATTGACCACATAAATTGATTCGTTCATAGTGAGTTATTAAGATTGATTGTTGTACAATTATATTTGAGTTCTTCATCTTGATTATTGTAACTTGAATAATTGTTTTTGGTTCCAACCAGGCAATTGATTTCATCTCAGTCCGTCTTTGCTTTGCCGCTATCAATCGTTCGAAGGTTAGTCGATATATGATTCTTCTTCTTCTCCCCTAATTTCAGATATCACTTTTTAACAGGGTGGTTCCATCATATAATAGTTTTTCACTAAAATCTTTATTTATTAAAAGTATCCAGCAGCAAAGACTGATAAACAATGAGTTGAAGGTGAAGATCTATGAAAATATGAAAACGTCTAATAGTAGGGATTCATCAAGAAAAAAAAAAGTTATTTTCAATAGAAGGAACGTGTGGGAAAAACACTAAGCGACACTACTGGTGAATTGATAGTAAAACTTAAGCGCTTAAACAAACACTACTTCATGGATTAAATGTATTGTCTGTTAGTTTGTTCTATGAACAAATAAATATCTTAACAATATTGAAGTGGGAAAAGTTTCTTCTACGACTAAATTTTATAACACTATATAGGGGGAAAAGGATACCAAGTTTAGTTTTAAACTGAATGCAGGATAAATAGCATCATAGTCATAGACTCAATCCCAAAGTAGCTCAAGAGCAAGATGCATTTCATATCCAATCTGTAATCTCTTGCAATCCATTTATGTAGATCAGCTTTTTTTACTTCTCTACGAATACATTCAACCAATTCCATACAAACAACTTGATTTATATATTGTAAAGAGATTCTGGAGTAGAGTTGGAAGTGGAATTGTACATAATTTATAAAAAGATTTGAAACTTGATTTGAGTTGGACCCACTAATTAATTGAACAAACAAACCTGGCCATTAGATTTCTCATGTGTAAGATTTCATGATTAATTTATTGTAAATAATTTTTTAGCAACTCAATTTCTTGGAAAAAATGTAGTGATATTAAAGGTATTATGAGCGCTCTTCAAAAGGTTAAAGAGGACTTAGAAAGATGGTTGGAAAAAGACTGAAGAGACAATTTCTAGGTGAAAATCTCCATACCTTTCTCAAATCTTGACTGATTTGTATATGTGTGTTCATTTTCCTTCAGGATATATTAATCTCAAATCAGGTTTTACTTATCCTCATGAAAGAAATGGAATCTTGATCCAAGTTTTATAAGTTAGCAAGGTTTTAATAAGGTGTATGTTATCATGCATTTGGTTCAGGTACTCTAATTACTGTGTAGCTGATTTTGAATTTTCATTTTTGTATATGTATAGTTCAATCTCGGTATTCAATTTTATCATACGCCTAAACAACTGCGATAAGTAAACATGTTAAAAGGTCATTTTCTCTATTTAGTCATGTGATGTAGAATACAGTGAATTTTGAACTAAAATTTGTTTTGTATGCTGATTAAGAAGTGTACAAGAAAGGCGAGATGAATATTGTAGACATAATTCCATTGCTATCACACGGTCCTGATTATTATTATTGTCTGGTCTCTTTTCAAGCAGTCTTCCTCACAATAATGTACAGGCAAAGGTTTGCTAAGGGACTCTCAAAGAGATTAAAAGAGGTCATGGCAATTGGCAAATGAAAGAAGACCTTTAGTTTATTTTTATCCCTTTCCACTTCCCTGATTTAGATTAACGTGATGTATTTGCATCTATGTAGTATGAAAGTTTATTGAAGAGTGAGGCTTCCAAGTTCAAAGAACTGAATGAAAAGATCAGCAAGGAGAAATCTGAACGTCTTCAGGCCTTGATAGGTAAATTTCATACATCTTCTCTATTATCTTTTTACTTCTACAAGATATGCCTGTGAGTAAGTATATATATATTTTTTTCAAATCTTGAAAAAAAAAATTGGGAGTGTATTCTTAAGGACTTTCGAGTAGTGGAAACAGGGGAAATCAAGTTCTTATAGGGGTTAATTATTTAGCATCCAAAAGCTCTTTCAATTAGCTGGAAATTTTGAGGTTAGGACAACATCAAAAGCACTTTCAAATAATATTCTGACTACTTAGTGATTATCGACATTTATTTTCAGTTGTTGGAGTGCGAATATGCAGTCCAAGGCAAAATTATGATTCTTGCTCAGGTAACTAAATATATATCCTACAATTGGTAGAGAGTATATATAGTTGTATGGTTTCTGAACTTAGAGTTTTCTTCTACGCTATCCTGAACAAAAATTACATAAAGAACAACCAAGATTGACATTCTTTTGATGAGGTACTGATACAGTTTTCATTCACTAATATTAAATCGATAATAAAATTTTCGTTGCAGTTTAGCTTAGCTTAGCTTATTGTCATTGTAGATATCAAGAAAATGATATGATGTCCATGATTATTAAAACTACAAGTTTTTAGGTGCTTGCATTATGTGATCATCATGCTCTCTTGGATAAAACTGAAACCTACTATTTATTTAGGCAAAATGTTCTCTAGAATATAACACTATTCTGTTTATCTTGCTCCAGTTTGTGGTGAAAAAATCCAAAATTTTATGGTAGCAAGCCTATAATTTGATGCACTGTTCCTGATATTCTTTACTAAATTCGTCTTCATGTCTCTTGCGTGCCTACCTTTCTCCAAGTTTATGAATAAATAATATTTCTGTTTCATGATTTTTCTATCCTGATTCTTTTTGTACTTCCTACAGTATGCCTTTGGTAGAGGTTGAAAGGAAAAATATGAAGAGACTAATTTTGGCATATAGCTGAGAAGCTTTTGCACTCATCTTTAAATTTTTTATTTTTGCAGGTTATGTCATCGGTGATTGTCAAAATCTGTTAGTGTTCTTCGATTTTGTCATCGAGAGAATACAAGAAATCTTCAATTTTAAGTCGAAATAGCTCCAAAATTTCTTATGTTCTTAGCATTATTTCCTATGATTTACGTAATTGATGTGTTTTTTATTCAACTTTTGACTGGGCTTCATATCTGACTGATCAAGGGCGGATTCAAAAAAGAAAGACGTGCAAGAAATTGTGAAGAATGATACCGATTTTATTTACTCTTTGTTATTCGAGTTATAGCTTCTGCCTATTCTTTGTTGAACTAAAATGTTGAGGAGACCGTTAAGTTTCTCATCTGAAATTGATTTTCATTTTTATATATTTTGCACTATTTAATTACATGTTGGTGCTTCATACCTTTTAATTGTGCCCATATTCATTAGTCTCTATATGGTATTTGAATTTATACCAGAGAAAGCTTATACAACGTGCTTGATACAACGTCGATAATATAATATTTTGAGATACATAATTTTTTCTCACTTCTAAATATATTGTAGATATGAATTTATGTTGAACGATTAATTCTATTATACGTTATGTGTAAATAAAAATATTTTGATCTTCCAAAGCATTTTGAGCACTTGAAATTGGCTAACGATCAGGTTTATTTATTTTTTACAGTGTTGCAAGATAGTTCACTCTTCTCTTTGCTCATTGAATGTATTCACAGACATGAAGCTGATGAAAAAGCACACGCAGATTAACAACGAAAAATTAGTGCTGGAAATTAATGGAATTTGTATTCTTAAAGCATGTGTCATTCTTGCCATATGTATATAATTTCAATTCAAATGATGATACCTTTACAAATCAAAAGGATGAGCCCGTGCATTGCACGGGCAAAGAACTAGTATTTAATAAATTTTCAATCATTAAAAACGCAACTTCTCTCCAATCATTTAAAATTTCAAATTATCTCTTTTGCTCACTAAGAAATAATTCTATTCAATTTTCTAATTTTCTCTTAATTTTACATTATTTAATAACCTTCCTATCATTAAAATGCAACTCATGTCCTAATTTTTCTAAATTACTTCTATTTTAAAAAAAATTTATTTATCTCTTTGCCTTCTTTAAAAAAAAAATTAATTTTTAACTCACTACAAATCTTTCTACTCAATTTTCTAATTTTTCTTAATTTTATATTATTTATTAAACTTCTATTCGTTAAAACCGCAACCCCGTTCATAATTTTTTTATGTCTATGTTATTCGTTAAATCTCCCATTACATATATTTCTATATCTTAGCCATCCTATGTTGCTCATTATAAATTCTCATTTTCAATTTTCTAATCCTCTCTTAAGTTTACATTATTTACTAAACTTCATATCATTAAAACTACAACTTCTCTCGTAGTTTTTCTAAATTATTTCTATTTCAAATTATCTCTTTTGCTCACTAAAAATCCTCCTATTCAATTTTATAATTTTTTTAAATTTATATTATTTAATACTTCCTACCAATAAAACCGCAACTTCTCTCCTATTTTTACTTAACTACTTCTATTTCAAATTTCAAATTATCATTTTGATTTCTTTCCAAAAAAAAAAATCTCTTTATATTCAATTTTCTATTTTTCTCTTAAATTTACATTATTTATTAAATTTCTTATCGTTAAAATCGCAACTCCTCTCTTATTTTCTAAACTGCTTTTATTTAAAATCTCCCCTTACATCTATTTCTCAATCTTGCTCATCCTACGCGGCTCGATACAAATCCTCCTATTCAATTTTAGATTTTACTCTTAATTTTATATTATTTAATAAACTTCCTATCATTAAAAGCGCAGTTTCACTTCAAAGTTTTCTAAACTACTATTTAAAATTCAAAAACATCTCTTTTGTTCATTAAGGATCCTCCTATTCAATTTTCTAATTTTTTCTTAATTTTACAATATTTATTAAAGTTCCTTTCATGAAAACCGCAACTTCTCTCTTACTTTTTCTAAATTACTTCTATTTCAAATTTCTAATTATTTCATTGGCTTCTTTAAAAAAAAATATGGCTCACTAAAATCCTCTTATTCAATTTTATACTTTCTTACATTATTTATTACACTTCCTATCGTTCAAATCGCAACTCCTATCTTATTTTTTCTAAAATTCTTCTATTTCAAATCTCCCCTTACACCTATTTCTCAATCTTAGTCATCCTATGTTGATTATTAAACACCGTCCTTTTCAATTTTCTATTTTTCTCTTAATTTTACATTATTTAATAAACTTCTTATCATTAAAACCGCAGCTTCTCTCCTAATTTTTCTAAACTTCAAATTTCAAATTATCTCTTTCGCTCACTGCAAATTCTCCAATTTAATTTATTAAATTTCTCTCAATTTTACATTATTAATTAAACTTCCTATCGTTTAAATCGTAACACTTCTCCTAATTTTGTTTAAACTACTTCTATATCAAATTTCAAATAATCTCTTTAGCTTCTTTAAAAAAAATAAAAATTATCTCTTTGGCTCACTTAAAATCGTTCTATTCAAGTTTCTAATTTTCTCTTAATTTTACTTTATTTATTAAACTTTCTATCATTAAAACCGCAATTCCTTATGTTGGAAAATTTGTAGTTTTGATGGAAGTCCCAAAATAGATTGTAATAGGACCAGTCAGATCTGTTAGCTGACTGATGAATTAAATATCAGATAGGATGACCAGCTGAGTTGTATAGACAGCTGATGTAACAAATACAGATAGATCACATATTGAGGGGGAACTCAATATGTATAGTCTAAGATCAGAAACTCAGATAAGGTGAAGATCAGAAGATCAGATAAGCTGAAGATCAAAAGATCAGAAGAGCTGAAGATCAAAAGACATCAAGACCAGAAGACCTATATCAGATAATACGAGGAAGAATCTGTAAGTTGTGCTAAGACAACCTACATCAGAAGATTCAAATCAGGTAGCTAGACAGATGAGTCCTTATCTGATCTGGTTAGATCCATCAAGTGACTACTTCTGGTTACCTAGTACGAGCCAAAGTCAATCAGACAAGAAGAATGTCAATCTTGTTTGCAAATCAAGTGTTGAATTTGTGTACTTGTGAACTAATGAGAAAAAGACACGCACATACGGAACTGACACTTGCAGGACGAGCGCTTCAGAGTCCAACAACTACAAAGGACAAGCTTACATGCTTTCGGCCATGCTGCCTCTAAGCACGTCAAATCAAGCATGCAAACCTACCTTAAATAGACCGAAATTTGAATTGCTCTCCAACGGCTAGTTCGATTTTGTGCCTATATATATGGGATCAAACCTTCATAGTAAGGTTACAAAAATTATCATCAAGCTCAAGTTATCCGCAATTTCCGCACGAAGAACACAAATCAAGAATATTTTATGAGTGTTCATCCCATAGTTCTTAGCATATAATTCTTATCCTTTAGCTTTAGGCTACTCAAATACTAGAATAAGAATTCAAGTTGGAACATACAAATCTTATACCCAAACCCACAAAGTTAGGTTAAGTTTGTTAAGCAAGATTTCACACTAGGGTTTCTAGTTTCTGAATTTTGGGATTGTAGAGTGAGAACTCTTGAAACATCTGTTGTACTGTGTTGGACTAACACATTAAACTAAGTCCAGATTGGTTAAGTGTGTGCCCCTGCTGATAGAGAAGAGTGGACATAGGACGAGTTGTCCGAACCACTATAAATCTTGTGTGATTTACTATTTTACACTCTTAGCACACTACCTGCTTTATATTTCATGCATGTTCTGAGTCTGGATCAGATTTGCACCAAGCAACTGATCTGATCAGGTTGACACCTTTGTCATCTGGTCTAAAACAGATTATTCAGAATCTGATTTAAGTAAAACTGATTTTTCACACAAGTTAATTTATCTTCCGCACAAACAGTTGAGCTGATAGACGTCGAACTGATCTCCTTCCAAGCTATCAGTAAGTCGGATATCAGTCCGTATTGATTCACTCGCACTCTGATCAGGCTACTTGCATATTCACACCTGATATGCACAAAAGTTTTAGAAGTCTATTCACCACTCCCTTATAGACTTCTACCCCCACGAAACCCGTTCGGGACCTACACCTTCTATTTTTCTCTTCTAAAATTTCTAAACTACTTCTATTTCAAATTATCTCTTTGGCTTTTTTTAATTTTTTTTATCTCGTTGGCTCACTACAAATCTTTCCATTCAATTTTATATTTTTCTCCTCTCATAATTTTTCTAAATTACTTCTATTTCAAATCTACCCCCTTACATTTATTTCTAAAACTTTTTCAATTTTTTTTATATAATTTAATAAACTCCACATCATTAAAACCACAATTTCTCTCCTAATTTTCCTAACTCTTTCTATTTCAAATTTTCAATTATCTCTTTTGCTCAATTTTAGAATTTTCTCTTAATTTTACATTATTTAATAAATTTCTTATCATTAAAACCGCAACTTCTCCTAATTTTTCTAAACTACTTCTATTTCAAATTTCAAATTATCACTTTGGCTTCTTAAAATAAAAATAAAAATCACTTTAGCTCACTACAAATTCTCCTATTCACTTTTCTATTTTTCTCTTAATTTTAAATTATTTATTAAACTTCATATCGTTAAAATCGGAACTCCTCTCCTAATTTTCTCAACTACTTCAATTTTAAATCTCCCCTTACATATATTTCTAAAACTTTGTTATCCTAATTTTACATAGTTTAATAAACTCTCTATCTTCAAAACCACGACGTCTTTCCTAATTTTTTTAAACTATATATATTTCAAATTTCTAATTATCTCTTTTCCTCACTACAAATCCTGTGTTATTCAATTTTATAATTTTCTCTTAATTTTATATTATTTAATAAATTTCTTTTCATTAAGACTGCAACTTCTGCTAATTTTTCTAAACTACTTCTATTTCAAATTATCTCTTTGGTTTCTTTAAAAAAAAAACTTTGTCTCACTGCAAATTCTCATATTCACTTTTCTATTTTTCTCTTAATTTTTAATTATTCATTAAATTACACATTGTTAAAACCGCAACTCCTCTCCTTATTTTTCTAAACCACTTCTATTTCAAATCTCCCCTTACATCTATTACTCAAACTTTGTCATCATATCTGGCTCACTACAAATTCTCCTATTCAATTTTCTAATTTTCTTATAATTTTACATTATTTATTAAACTTACAATCATTAAAACTGCAACTTCTCTCCTAATTTTTCTAAATTACTTCTATTTCAAATTCGTTTTGGCTCACTACAAATCCTTCTATTTAATTTTCTATTTTTTCTCTTTATTTTGCATTATTTATTAAACTTCATATCGTTAAAATTGCAACTCCTTCTATTTTTCTGTGTTTTATGTGCAATACGAGATATAAGTACGCAAAGGAATTACTAGAAACGTAAAGCGCACACACAATTACGGGGAAACTCACCCACAACCTTGTATTACTCTCAATTCATACAAAGGATATAGCCATGGTTTCTCCCCTTGCCTTATCTAACTCTGCCCTTAGCCAAATTAATCCATCGGATTCGGACTGGCGCGCACGGCCCTGCCCAGTTCCCTCGCAACCGCCACACAAGCGCACTTGGGCGGACGCAACCACCTGGATGCGAACACATTCGGCAGCTCCGCCCGAATACGCGCATGCTGACCCCAATCTCTCGGCGCCGGGCACGCGCAGCTCTCGCGTGATGCACGCATTTCCCGGCCCGGGCGCGCACAACCGCCCGGATGCGCACGACTCTCGGCAGCTCTCGACCAAGTACCGCGCACCACCTCATTTTCTCGGCCACATGCCTCGGACACCTTTGGTCATGCATCTGACACCCATGGCCGATTCTAGAAATTCTAGGGCCCGAGTCGAGTTTAAAATTCGGCTCCTCATAATCTTTATGTATATAAATTAAAATATTATACAAATTAACTGTATTTCAAAATTTAAAAGTTGAATAATAATTGATAACATCATAATATAAAATGAAGGATTTGCAAAGATTTTATTATGTGTATGCAATAGATTTCATCGTTTCACATTAATTGATTGCCACTTTTGAGGTTTCTATAAAAATAAGATGCATAAAATTTTGATAAATTTTTCTTCCAATAAAAATAAAAGAGAGGAGAGAGAGTTTATGAAAGAATTTTTTTTTCATAATAAATTAATTTTTAGGGTAAAAATAATAATTGAGAATTGCGAAAATATAGCAAAAATGATATTCTTTTTTCGAAATAAAATTTATTTGGCTAGATTTTATACCCAAAAAATTGGAATAAATTTAATTATATGGATGTCATATATTTTAAGAGTTAAATTAAAAAGTTATGGACTTGTGGTGCTCAAATTTTATTTTGGATAAAGCATGGACTCAAAAATAAATTAAGAATTTGCATAAGGTGGGACTCGAACCCTAGACAAAATAGAATAAAACACTTGCTCTTTCCACTAAGACATTTCACAATACATTACTAATTTTCCAAATGTATACATATAAAATTTTGGGCCCCGAAAAATCGACACAATTTTCGGGCCTGAGTCGGACGACTCGTCCGACTCAAAAGAAGCACGGCCCTGCGGACACCCTTACGCCTTGTACTAGGCTCATGTACTGGATCCCCCTTGCTTCTCATCGGACCTATTCGGACCACACCCGACATACTCTGTCTTGCATTATCCGCACATGACTCAGCCCACTCAAGACTCGGACTCCCTCAAATCCTCGTCCATGCATCGAACAATTTGTCCCACATTTACTAAGCATCGCCACGCACGACACTGAACTAGGCCGGGATGCAACCCGCCTAGACGAGTACCGTGCCAATACTCGACACGTCTCGGAACCCACATTTTAGGGATGTAACACTAGTTCAAGTAATCAAGCCTTTTCCAAACCCCTAGGATAATGTGTCGACTCTTTTAATGTTAAAATTGCATGCATGACTGGATTATTCTAAATGACATCTCTTATTATTAAGTAAATTAAACATACTTATTATTAAGTAAATTAAACATACTTACATGCATATAAACTTACTTTTGAAATTGTCTTATTCAAGTAAGTGTTTGACTTAGAAATGTGGATAAGATACGAATTAGACACAAACATGATCAAAGACTCTTTCTTAAAAAAAAAAAGACTTGTGTTTTCATGATTTGTCCTTCCGCTTTAATCACTTTAAATATAAAACATAAAATTCTTTCAACGACAAATGAATTCTTCACCTAATTATGGCGGCACCGTTTTAGAGGCGTCACATGTTTTTTAATTGAATTTTTTATTATAACTTATGGATTGAGCTGATGTTATTTGAATTAGTGTTTTGTTACTTAATTATATTAAATTATTAAAATTTGTTTAAATTTTATGTGAACTACAAACATTTCATATATTAATTTTAAAAATTATCGCACCTTTAAAAAATTATACACCTGTGCAGGTATCTTATCACCCCTGCACTCGGACACAATGTTTTTAAACCCAGACTAGACAGTGAACCGGATAATGAACCGAGTCACTGGGTCATTGGTTCAATCGGTTGAACCGTCGAGAAAAAACCAGATGACTCGAATACTTATTTATATATATCATATTATATGTAATATATACCCGTTGAAAAATCTTTGGAGAGCAGCCACTTGAGGTAAGTTTTAATTATTTAATTATTTAGTATTAGTATATTATGTATGTAATATTAGTTGTTTATGTATTTAGTATTAGTTGTATTAGCTTAAATTTGCTTGATAACTTAATTTTGTATAATTTAGTGTATATATATTATTTGTACTATATATTTTAGCTTAATTTTACTTTATAATTGCATGTTTAGTATTATTTAGCTTAATTTCTAGCTAATAGGTGTACATTAATATTATTTAGCTTAATTCGTAGCTTACTTTAGAATTATTTAATTTAATTTATGTTATTTGTGTATATATAGTATTAATTAGTTGTTCAATTATTTAGTATTATTTAATATATTAATTACGTTGGATGTTGGAGTGGAGGGATCGATGTTGATGAATGTTGGTTATTGCTTGTTGTAGAACATGTGCGTTCCGACTCGATTGATTTTAATTGATTAAGTCGGAAATGGATGCATGTAGGATCTTGATTAATTTGGGAATACGATAAAATAAGACGAAATTCTGCCGAAGTTTTTAGGAAATATTAATTATTAATTAGACTTTTGAATACTAATTATTTCGTAAATGTGAAACAGATAATTGATATGGATTATTCCATCCATTTACGTTGGATGTATGGTCCTAAATCGATTAATGGCAGTATATCTCTTGAATTCTACAGTGGACTCGAATCTTTTATAGATTTCGCCACTAGTAATGGGATGATTCAGGGAAAGATTAGGTGTCCCTGCAACAAATTTAGATGTCGGAACAATAATACGTATCATGAACCTGATGAGGTGAGAGCACATTTGTATAGAAGTGGGTTCATGCCCAATTATTGCAATCGAATTTATCATGGTGAGGAAATGTGGGGTCATGAATACAATGATCATCCGTCTGCGTCGACTTCACACGGGCCGATTGACGAGACTTTTGCATCTAACTCGTGCCACGATATGATGACGGACTTAACCTTTGGTCCCCACTTAAATGTGGATGATGAGCCCCTTAATGAGGAACCTCCTAAAGAGCATGCTGCACATTTTTATATCATGCTTCGTGCAACGAATCAGGATATAATGCCTGGTTGCTAACCGCATTCACAGCTGTCATACAATGCCCTATTGCTGAACATTAAAACTGAAACCAGACTGTCAGAAAGGGGCTATAATCAAATGGTTGATGCGATTCGTGTTCTTTGTCCGAATATTCTGGTGCCCAAGAAATTTTCAGATAGCAAACAACTGATGAGTGAGATGGGTCTTCCAGTGGAGAGGATTCATTGTTGTGCACATAACTGCAGTTATATTGGGGTGCAGACGTCGAACTTGAAAACTGTAAGTTTTGCAGTCGGCCATGATTCAAACCTGCTAGACGTGACGTGAATGAGCGATTGAAAAAGAACCGTCCTTTTAAGGTGGAGGATCAAAAGGAGCGGTTGATTTTGCGTATGACTTTGTAAGTAGTTTTTGCACCTCCACAAATCGATATTTTAAATTACTTTAATACATAATAATTAATAATAATTAACAAAATTATACAAAATTGTCAGTGGCAGAAACATGGACGCCTCTCAACGGCATGAGAAGTGGGAACTCAAGAATTATTTTCACAATAAAAATGCCACGTATGCTGAGATGAAAGTCGTACTTGTAAGTGTTTGAAGTAACGTTGTTTATCCAATATATAACTTAGTTAATTAATAGTATATCTTATTTTAAATATCAAAATATTTGTATGTCAGCGAGACATGGAGGCACAGATCAATTCTAAGGTACCAGAGGATGCAGACTAACACGAGCGCAGTAAACAAGCCAGCCAGTTCTATACACAGCAAGTGTCGTACTCCCATGAGAAATTCAGGAGTTTGGGGCAAATGTCGGAGTTGGGGCACATTCAATCTGGCCCAGGCGGGACATTTGGGGGCACCTCTATCGGCGGTTACTCCCAATTTGATCAAAGCGCTTTTTGGCACAAGAGCGTGCTCTCTCGAGAGAAAGACAACAAAGAGAGGAAATGGCTAGACAGATGTCACAAATGCAAAGTCAAATGAACCAGATGAGCCATTTTTTCTCGATGTGGCAGGCAACTGTTGGTCCCCAGGTGCCGTGGCAAGGAAACGGTGGTCCTCAGCAACTGTCATGGCAAGGAACTGGTGGTCCCCAGAGCGTGGCGAGAACGGTGCTCGCGATATGGGTGTTACTCCCGGCAGGGGTTTGAGGAATCGGTGGTTCCCAACAGTGGGGTTAGTCCCAACCGGGCCGGTATTTTTAACACCGCTTCCCTAGCCGTTGGTGGTTATTCGATCCCGTACCACATCCTGGTCTTTTTGTTCCCCATTCCCCCGGCCAGGTGCTCTATAGGTCGATGGTTCTCTTTTGTGTTCGATGTCGTTCCATCGACTCTTCCGGCAGTACTCAAGGTCTCACTCAAATGCTCAGAGGAACCGGTACATTTGATCCCAATATGTTTCCTCCTAATCAATTTCCCCAAGCACATGACAATGATGATGATGGTGATGATGTGATGCTTTAAACATTTGTGTGTGTGTTATACATTAAACATTTGATTGAATATTTTGTTATGTTTTATGTTAATTTTGAACGCCACATATTTTGTTATATTTTATTTAGAATATTTGAATGTCACATGTGTGTTTTATGTTTATTTGTTATGAATATTGTTGATTAATCTCTACTATTAGTTTGTGAGAATGCTTTAAAATTTTATTAAAAAAAATTATTATAGGTGCATGTATATATATATGTACACGTGTTAGTAAATATTGAAAATTAATACAAAAGTAATAATTTTGCAATTTTATTGAAAATATTTAAAAAATAATAATCATGTACATGTGTTAGAAAATACTATGTAAGGATGATTATTTAAATTTTTATTGAAAATAGTTTAATTCAAACGTATACAAATTGTATTTATTGTACACTTGTTAGTATTGTGAAAAAGAATATAAAATTAATTATTTGAAAATTTTATTGAAAATATTTTAATAAAAATAATTAATATAAGTATATATATAAATGTATTCATAATAATAAATAGTGAAAAAGAATATAAAATTAATTATTTTAAAATTTTATTGAAAATATTTTAATAAAAATAATTAATATAAGTATATATATAAATGTACTTAAAATAATAAATGGTGCAAAAGAATATAAATTATTTATTTCAGAATTTTATTATAAATATTTTAACTAAATTAAAGTATATATGCATGACAAACAATTAGATTAAATGATAAAAGAAAAAAAATTAATAAAACACAATATATAATACCTATACAATTAAAAATACATTCCTAATGAATAACTCGTCTAGCCCAAACGGTTAGGCGGTACACATAAGGGCTCCATACACCGGGAGGTCCCGTGTTCGAATCAAATGGGGGCGAATTTAAGCCCATATATCTTCTTCTGATACCATGGCCACAACATTTTTAAAACCTGAATTAAATTCGCGAGGGCATATTCCCTCGGCAAAGAGCTTCCCAAATAGGCGAGGGCCACGTCCCCCTCGGTAAACCTGCGGTGCCAGAAGGCGAGGGCCAACTAGCCCTCGTTAAATTTTATGAGGGACTTGTCGAGGGTATGCTTGTCGGGAAAAAGGCGAGGGTTGCAGGCCCTCGTTAAACTGACATGTGTCAGGTCCTCGCCAAAGCCCTCGCTATTTGCCGAGGGATATTTTCCCCTCGTTAAATTGTTACCGACAAGCACTTTAACGAGGAATTTGTTCCCTCGTTAAAGCCCCCCCTAAACCCATTTCTCTCGTTAAAACCCTTTTTAAGGCCTCTTTAAATTAGATGTATTTTGTAGTGGACGTTTGGCAAGACATAAAAGAACTACAACCGGCCCGATGAACAAATTATACAGATTACACTACAAGAAAATGAAGAATTGCCTACCAAAATTTTCAAATGCCTATGAAATTTTCTTATAAAAATAATTTGGACCTTAAAAGTGACTATTGCCTAGGATTTGCCTACCAATTTTTAGAAAAATCTATGAAAAATTACCTACACAAAATAATTTCCTAAGCAAACAAATTACCTACCATAAAACAACCTACACATTCCTAATTTCCGTAGGCAAACTAATTAAATACAAAAGATAATTCTCTAGGCAACTTACAATTTTGTAGGCAATTATATTTGTGATTTAGAAATGACTTACAAATAAATTTACCAACGAATTACATTTTGTAGACAAATTTACCTATGAATAAAAATGTCTAGGCATATTGAAATATTCCCTAGGCAATCCTCTATTTTTTTGTAGTGTTACTATAGCGTTTGACAAAAGAATTCAGACTTCCCCCATGGGAATTGAACTCTGTGTGCACATTAAAGGAGGAAAAGAAGATCTTAGAATAATTTAAGTGTGTGAACTGAAAATTGTAAAGAATTCTAGATCAATTAATCATGGCCACAAATTTAAGCAGGTAATCATGCTTCAATCGACCTTGAGCAGTTATAAATAGGGAAGCGACTTGTGACTCTTGGTAAGAAATTTTTGAACAGATACTAGTAATTGAAACAAGTTTTTCACTAACATCATTATATAACCTAATACAGTCTTAAATTAATATAAACCCAAGCAGTTTGTAGTGTACAAAGTTAGTGTTCAAAATCTCTTATAAAAACTTAAAGTTAGAAAACAAGAGTCGTACACAAGAACCCTACGCGTGACACCCGAAAAAAAAACCCACACAAACCAGCTCAATATGTACCTTCTTGCAAACGATATACACACTCAAAGTGACACATGAAAAAACCCACCTCCCAATATGTCCTTCTTGCAATGCTTGATTTGAACTTTGAAGTAAAATAAGAATGAGTTTAGTATCACAAGTTTTATTAGCCCAATGGTAATCTCTCTAAAAAACTCAAACTTTGAAGTAAGATAAGAATAAGTTTTATTCAAACTTTGGAGTAAGATAAGAATGAGTTTATTTTTTGAAGTAAGATAAGAATGAGTTTGAAGTAAGATAAGAATTAGTTTAGTATCATGAGTTTTATTAGCCCAATGGTAACCCAGTAATCTCTCTAAAAAAACTCAAACTTTGAAGTAAGATAAGAATGAGTCTAGTATCACTGAGCTATATTCTTGTAAAAAGAATCCGCTGATTCTTGCTTGTAGAAAGAATCTGCTGATTCTTGATTGTCAAGCCTTATTAATACAATGTAGCTATCATTCAATCTCTCAGTAGTCGTGCATTACCTAAAATCATGACGATATATACGAGCAGATACATGTCTGCCACAACATTCATGAACCAACCTGACAATTCGCATTTCCAAGATATGTTCAATAAATGAGCCACAGAATTGACAAAAATCTGCATATGTCATGTGATTTGGGACACCATGCACAAAAGAAGAGGCTTCTCTCAACCTAAAAGACATTGAAGAATTATATGAGGATACTCCTTTGTCAAGTTTATATATATAATTGTCAAACTTTCAAATCTAGAAAAGAAAACATACACGCAGAACTTCTCAACAAATAGTCAACAAATTGTCATGAACAAAGAAAATATGCCCAGACGTCAACAGATTTACACGACTCCCTCATCTTTTGTTCATATTGCAACTTTATAATTAGTAATTGGAGTTTTACAGATTTATTAACTAATATGTAGTATGTGCTAAGCGTAATGCTGATAAATGAATTCATGAATTCAATAAGGGTAGGGTAATATTAACTACTCAAAATTACATCCTGTTGCGAGTCGTTTTTTATGGAGAATATTATGTGGCTAATTTGATAACAACTCACAAACAAAATAAGTACGTGTACAATATACAGTAAATAACAGGAATTTGTTGACCCAGTTCGTCAAGAAATGACTACTCTGGGGGCATTCCAAGCCAGGGATGTCATATTGCGAGTTTTACAAATACAATACACGATACTTCTCATGAGAAGAACTTCTATGAAAGAAGATGATTTGAAGAGTAAGTGTGTGAGTGCTAGGGATTTTTCTGAGTATGGATGATTTCTGAACGGGAAATTTCTGAACCTAAAATTTGTGAACCCCTCTCTTGTTCTTTTTTCTTCTATTTATAGTACTTTGACAAGCATGAGCTGGTTTGGCTAGCATGAGCTGGAGACTTTGTGTCTTGCAAGAACTCATGTGATGCTGCCACGTTTTCAACTTCGTCTTCCTGGTTGACCTTTGCATTTACTTGTTTATAAAGCACTCTTTTGGTCGTCCAAATCAATCTTTTGCTCGACTGATTGCCCTGTTCGCCCCTTTAACCATATCAATTTTATACCGGAACTCTGTCCTCATCGAGCATATCTGACCCTTCAGGTTATCTGAGCCCTCAGGTTATCTGAGCCTTCAGGTTATCTGAGCCTTCAGGTTATCTGAGCCCTCAGGTTATCTGAGCCTTCAGGTTATCTGAGCCTTCAGGTTATTGAGTCGAACAGAGGATTCAACGGCGAGCTGAACACGGAGTTCGACATCCCTGTTGGTCTTCCCCATAGCCCAACATATAGCGAGTATAATGTTCGTTATGATTTTGATTGGCCCGGACAACCTCATAGAACCAGGGTTGAGAATGAATATCTGGCGAGCAAAATTGCAAGCGTAATTGATGTAGATATGCTCGCCCAATTGTATAGGAATTATGAAACTCCGAAAGATGTATTTTTTTGGGCGCCTGGTCCCGATGAGCGAGCAAACCAACCTCCTAAGGGTTGTGTTGCTGTGAATTTGGACACGATGGAAGCGGGTCTTCGATTCCCACTTCATCCGGATATTACTCGTTTGCTCATAGAATGGAACATCACCATTACACAGCTAAAACCGAATGGGTGGCACATGATTATGAGTTTCTTAACTCTGTTCGGCAAAACAAAGCCCGTGTATTATCCAACAACAACAGAACTCTCTCGATTAGTGCATTTGACTTGACCCAAGGGCGAATACGGATGGTTGTTCATGCAGGAAAATACCAAATTTAAGGTCATTGAGGATGTGCCGAACAAGATTACTGATTAGAAAGAGAAGTTTTGGTTCGTCGGGGGCGATTGGAAAAGCCAAGCTTCTGGATGTGAACCAAATGCTCGCTTAGTATCCCCACAGATTTTGGGATTTGCCGAAGTAAGTATTTTTGTGTTTTTGCTCTTCACCATGAACTGATTTTAACTTATTCTCAATTTCAGGAATTCAAGCAGCAACTGACAAAGAGACCAACAATGGTTATTTCAGCAGCATCTGACAAATCGATCTCGAGCCTTACTCGGAACGATCAGTGAAGACTTTGAATACTGCCGATCAAAGGAAGAATGGAGGCTTGTACGTGCCCCCTCCCCATTTAGTTGCTGTCAATCCAGCTGGTAAGGATTGTTTTTTGTATTTGCAAATATGTTGTACCCTTTATTCGCGGTTTCTCTTTCTTTTTTAATGAATTCTTTTGTCTACAGCTTTTCCTGCCGTCACTGTTGCTGTAAGCACCTCCGAGCATACTGAAATGGCTCGAACTAAGAGACCTCAGGAGCTTGCTCGAATTCAAGCCGAGAGAGATGTCCAGAGAACAAATAGAGGGAAGGCGAGCAGAGTGAGAAAGGCTAGCAGACCAGCCGCGTCCGGACCAGGCGATTCGAGTCGGCCGAAGAGGACAACTCGTTCGGTCGAGCAGGGGGCGAGTGACCAAGCTCCCTCGCCAAAAAGATCCAGGAGGGCACCTGACGAGCAAAATCTGATAGCTCAGACGAGCATCGATGTCATTGAGGAGACCCCCACTGTTGAAGCGACCAGAATAATTGCCTCTGTAGTCGGTCCAGTCGCACAAATCATCGAAATGGAGGTCGGTACATCTTCTCCACCTCCCGCAGGACCTCGAACCTGGACCCCTATGAGTTCCCAACTCCGTTCTCCCGAAGACAAATCATTTTTGGGATGGGACCCTGCTCGGGTGAACATGTACGTTTGCTAGCTTTTTAGAGTATTTCTTTGTTCGATTTGATTTGGTCGCTTAATCACATTTGTTTGCTCGGGTGAACATGCAGGTTGAACAGATTGGCGCCTCTGATGCCAGAATTGAAAAATTATTACTGCTCTCCAAGCGTGCGAGACCCACATCCGAGCTTGGACGACTGAGCTCAAAGAGGCCACTAAGGGTCCTACGCCTTTGGAAACCATGCGACTTGGCCTAGTGCACCATGGCCAATCTTTGGTTCTCTTGAAAAGCTTATCTTTGAGTCGTAATCTTCATGCAAACTACGGTGGCTCTTATCAAAAGCTTGAATAGAAGGTGAAGCAGTGAGCAAAACTCAAGATGAAGTGAAGTTGGCTCGAGGTCAAGTATCCCTCGGCCCGAGGCTCGCAAAGCTCGAGAGGATGCTCGTCAAGCTCGGGGAAGATGCACGCCAGGCGAGGGAGAGCTAGGCCTTCTTTCGGGGAGGAGGTGGTCGGTATTAGGAGAGTTCGGGGCCCGAGTGAGCGTTGAGCTTAAATAAACTCGAAATGGCATCGAGGCCAGTAGAATCGAAAAAGAGTCTCGCTGTGACAACAACTCTTCTTTGAAGAGACTAATACTCGTCTCAGGTCTTGAAAATTCAAAATTGCTAATCGAGGAGTATGTTGATTCAATGTCGATTTTCTCTTATATATGTGCCTTTGCCGATGCCATTCATTACGCTAGACAAACACTACTTTATTGAGCAGTTGCCCCATTTCGTAACCCGTCTCGAGAAGTGCACGATCGACAACCCCCGAATCGCAACCTTCCAATATCGATTTGGGTGATGCGTGCGATTTCTCTAGTCTTCACGATGGGATTGAGATTGATGATCCTATTTTGGATGAGGAAGATGATTGACGCAAATGTTGAAGGTATTGTCGATCAAGCTTGCCGAGGCGAAACGCGGGTTCGTCGGTGCAAAGCGAACAAAGTGGTCCTCTCGAAGACGAAAGCGAGAATCGCTACTGGCGAAAGGCCCAAACGCGGCGATCTTTGGAGGAGCCGCTGCTCTGAAGGTGTCGGCGGATGAGGCGGGGATTTGTTCGATACATCGATTCCCCCCCCGATAATGAATTTGTTCTTAATTTTGCTTTTTGCTTTGTTGAACAATTTCTTACGAACTATTGTGTAATTTTTGTCTTCTTCTTTCTTGTTTGAACAATTTTCTTTGTTGAATGGTTGAATTTGCTTATTGAACAATTTCCTCTAACTTTGATCGTTGAGGATGAATTTTGTTCAGCGATGAGCGGTTGATGTTTGTCTTGTTTCCTAGTTTATACCTCTTTTCTTTGAATGAATTTGAACATGATCGTATGTCATGTTCCACCACGACTTCTTTGGTTTTTGATTGTCTTCTTGAGATGCAATCGGGTTGATCATCTTATTTAGGCTGCTGACGGATGGGTTAACTTATATCTGAACCCCTTTCTTGTTACGTGATCGTCTTATTTAGGCGCGATCACTATTCATTTCGAATTCGTCTTATTTAGGCTGCGACCGTACTCATCACTTTCAAACATGCTGAGTCGTCTTATTTAGTTCTTGTTGTGTACCCATCACTCACTTTACTCTGGTATCGAGTCTGTTGCTTTTTCGTCGGTGAACATAAACTTGACTCGTTCATCTTTGTTCGGTCGTCCGCTTAGGTGCGACCTCGATGAGGCTTCAACTAGAAAAACATAACAAACAAAAATGTTTTTGCAACCGTTGTATTCTATTACAACTTTTACATTTGAAAAGGTATCTATTACACATAACTATAGACATCGGACTATGGTTTTGAATTTAAACCTTGTCTTTGAAATAGACCGAGTACGACCTCATCTCGTCCAGGTGGAATTGATGTTGACAAGCATGAGGGTGGATCGGCTGTCTACCCTTCTTTAAGTAACATGCTCAGCGGCCCGACAACATAAGCGTTTGTCCCTCTTGGACAAGTTGTGATTATCGCGCGGTCCGCTGCGGACATCAAGCATAATGGCGAAACACGCTGCTTTCGCCTATATCGAGCAGCGGGCAAAAGCCTCTGCTCGCGCTTTTTTGTCCCATACGTAGATGCACGAGCATCGGCATCCAGCGTCTTGTTTCGGCGGATACCGCGACATCCCTCCCGCCGGAGGAGATTTTGGGGATGCGTAGGGGACTAGTGATTTACTACTGCATAAGCAGTGAGCAACGTGGAGTGGCAACCATGACTCTGCCGAGCATCTTGAGTCTGTAACGAGCACCAACCTTTGCTCGGAGTGTCAAAAACTTCGTCTGGAGGCATACCTCCCGATAACTGAATTTTTTCCTACTATGTTTGCAGTATTTTTTCCTTTTTCTCTGTTTTTCTTCCGCTTTCTTCAGCTATCAATATGCCTATTTATACTACTATCCCAAACAAGAGCTGTCATATCTAGTTGGTGTTGGCCTTCTTGCTTTGAATCCTCCTTTTGACATCTGTCCGCTTTGAATCCTCCTTTTGACATCTGTCCTGGTTTTTGTCAGTTCTTATTCAAGGATTGACAAGTTCCTTTTTTGGTTGCCACCACTTCTCAACTTTTTTTGACACGTATCTTCTATCTTTCAATAGTGCTGACCAAAATTTTTTCTTGAAGATTTGTGTCAGATACGGTGTGTTCAACCTCCACGTTTGTCCTGCTCATCTTAGCTGAATGGCTGATTATGCTCGGGTTTTTTTTTTACCCCAATATGCAGCCAGTTTTGATCGTCGTTACTGTCCAACCAGTTTTGCTCGTCGTTACTGTCCAGCCAGTTTTGCTCGTCATTATTGATAATATTTTTTCAGATTTGACGCATTCCACGAGTAAGACAATGGGACTCCATTCAGGTCTTCCAAATCATAAGCCCCGTTTAACAAATGTTCTGTAACTCTGAATGGATCTTCCCATGCTCGACCGAACACACCACTTGGCACCCCCATTGCTCGTCTTAGAACCAGCTCGCCCACGTTGAACCTGCGTGTTCGGACTTTGGAGTTGTAGAACTTTTCCAATCTTTTTTTATACATGGCGTTCTTGAAATCAGCCTCCATCCTTCTTTCTTCTAACAGGTCTGCACTTAGAGAGAGCGCCTGGTCGTTGATGTGCTCTCCAAAAGTCATTGTCCGATGGCTCGGAATCTTGACTTCTGCGGGTATAACAGCTTCCGCACCAAATGCCAAGGCAAAAAGGGTTTCGCGATTGATGTTACGAAAGTAGTTCGATAGGCCCATAATATTTCGGGCAACTCTTCAGCCCATCCCCCCCTTGGAATTATCAAGTCTAACCTTAAGGGTATGCTTGATAATTTTATTGACAGCTTCTACTTGTCCGTTTGATTGGGGTAGTATCTGGAGTAGAGTAATGCTTTTTTTATGCCCCAACGAGCACAATTTTGTCGGAATTCACTTCCATCGAATTTATTTGCCATTATCGTTACCAATGATTGGGGAAGCCCAAAAGCGACAAATGATATTTTTCAAAAAAATTCCACATTCTTTGTTCGGTGGCTTTAACAATAGCCGAACTTCCGCCCATTTAGTGTAGTAATCAGCAAGAACCACAACATATTTTACTCCCGATGTGCGGTAGAGGAAGCGGGCCGATCAAATCGATTCCCCATTTAGCAAATGGCCCACGAACGTCAGAACCCGACACTAGTTCTTGGTGGACTATGGATAAGTGGGGCATGTACACGACACTTGTGACATCTTGTGAGCATCTTTAATTTTTTGAGGGTCGGCGGTAATAACCTTGTCGATAATTTTATGTGCGGGACAGCCAACTTGTATGGTTTCGCATACTCCATCATGAATCTGTTCCAGAATTACATGACCCTCTTCAGGAGTAATACACTTCAATAATGGAAAAGAGAAACTTCTTTTGCATAAATGCTCGTCTAAGATAGTATAACGAGCAGCTTGTAATCTGAGGCGAGTAGCTTGTGCTTTATTTTCAGGGAGAAGTCCTTTTTGTAAGTAACTTAAAATTGGAGTCATCCAGGTTTCTTGCTCGCCTGTCACATGGGCGACCACAACTCTGGGGATTGATGGCGAACAAGTTGTGACGACTACAATGTCCGTCGTCTTTCGTCACTCCCTGCTTTGTTACCCAAAAGCGTGCCAAGAGCATCGTGAGCGAATTACCCAATCGTGGTAATTGTTCTATGTAAACTTGTTCGAATTGTTCAAGCAACTCCTTTGCTAGTTGCTGATATTGTGCCATTTGTTCGCCTCGGGCCTCGTACTCGCCTATTACTTGGTATACGATTATTTGAGAATCGCTATAAATCATCAGCCTCTGAATTCCTATTGTCATAGCCATGTGTAGTCCAGCGATCAAAGCTTCGTACTCGGCTTCATTATTTGTAGCTGAGAAATCAAAACGGATGACTGTTGTGAAAGTTTGTCGAGTTGGGTGATGAGAACCACGCCTACCGCTCCATTTCTTGAACTTGTTGATGAAATTTGTCTACATACATATGCCATGGTTGGTCGACACCTCTTTCGGGGCATTTGTGGATATGTCAACTTCGACCATGAAATCGCCATAGCTTTGGCCCGCCATTCTTTGTTAGAGTGGGCGAACGTAATGCCAATTAGCCTAACTCCACCGCCCACTTGAGTAATCGCCCCAGTGTATGGGTCGATTGGAGAACTTGTCGCAATGGGAATGTGGTTAACACCTCGGAGTGATCGAAAAAGTATGGTCATGAGTTTTGAAACACTCATGCGAGAGCATACACGAGTTTTTTCAGTGGAGGTACTCGAGCTTCTTTGAGCACCGACTTACATAATAAATAGGAAAATGTATCGCCCCCTCTGCCGGGGACGAAGCCTGGCGCTAATTGCATGCTCGGATGCAAAGAAGATCTGAATAAAGTTGTTCGCCTGGAACATGCTTAGATAATGTTTGTGTATCTGCAAGGTACTGCTTTAATGACTCGAATGCATTTTGGCAATGCTATGTCCACTGGAATTTCCCTTTCTTTAATGCGTCAAAGAAAGGTTTGCATTTGTCTCCAGTTCGTGATATAAACCGCTTATATATAAAGCCAAAGCGTCCGATTAATTTTTGGACTTCTTTCACACTTACGGGGGAACTGCGTATCGAGCATGGCTTGAATCTTTGATGGGTTTGCTTCAATCCCCCGTTGACTGACCATATGTCCTAGGAATTTTCCTGAGTGAACCCCAAAGCTGCATTTCTTCAGATTTAACGTCATGTTGTACTCCCTGAGAATATCGAACGTTTGTGCTAGGTGGGTGATGTAGTCTTCCTTGTGCTTGCTTTTTACCACAATGTCATCAATGTACACCTCAACTGTTCGACCTATGTGTTCGTCGAACATTTTGTTCACCAAACGTTGATACGTTGCTCCAGCATTCTTTAATCCGAACGACATGCGTTACCAACAATACATATTCTTTTCGCTACAGAAAGATGTACTCTTTTGATCGTCCGGATGCATGGGTATTTGGTGATAGCCAGCAAATGCATCCATGAAGGTCATGAGCTCATGTCCTGCTGTGTTATCGACAAAAATATTCAATATGTAGCATCGGGAAATTGTCTTTCGGGCATGCCTTGTTTAAATCAGTGAAATCTATGCATAACCTCCAAGTTCCATTAGATTTGCGGACGAGCACAGGGTTTGCAAGCCATCTTGGGCATTTTACTTCTCGAATCAATTTATTGTCGAGCAATTTTTTAATTTCACTATCCATACTGCGATATCTTCTCCGATTTGAATTTTTCGCGCTTCTGGATTATTGGAATTTGTGTTGGGTCAAGATTAAGAGAATGACATGCATGTTTAGGATCAATGCCAACCATGTCTTCATGTGACCAAGCGAACACATCCAAGTTTGCTCGAAGATATGCAATCACTTCTGTTCGGAAAGGTTCCGGTAATTCCGAACCAATAAACACTTCTAATTCTGGTCTGTTTGGGTCGATATTGACAGACTTTAACAGGCATTGCTCGCCTATTTTTTAGCTTCCATCGAGGATCTTCAATCGACCCCCGGTGTTCGTCATCTACCTCCATAGGTTGAAAACCTACACGAGGTTCTAGGTCCGGTAGCTCGTTTGGCGGATCAATGTTCATCAAATCTGGAACATGGGCTATCATCCCAGGTTCTATGTCCGCCCGTGGAGATGTGCTCGTCAAAAGGGGGTATCTTGGCAACGTATTCGCCTGTTGGCTTGATTCTCCGGTCTCCCATGTTTGCTCCATCATGTTAATGATATTTTGTTTTTCTGGCGCACATGACAGCAAACAATCTCGAGCTTTTTTCTGGTCACCTTTTACACTACCCGTTCCCTCTTGAGTTGGAAATTTAACACAATAGTAATAAGTCGAACAAGCAACTTTAAATTCCTGAATAAACGGGCGACCTAAAAACCCGTTATAAGTAGATAGAGCATCGACGATTACAAAATCTAGCATTCTAGTTCGTCGGATCTCCGGATTTAAAGTTGACTCTAACTCGACTCCTAACCTGATCATACCATAGGGTCGGGTTACAGATTCTCCGAAACCCATGATGGTGTGTTCACATGGTTCTATATAACTACTTAAGTCCCCAACTTGCTTTTCCATTTGGTGCAGAGTGTTGATGAACAAAATGTTCGTATATGTTCCGGTATCGACCAGGAGGCGATGCACCTTCAAATTGAGAAGACGAGCGCTGATGGTTAGAGAGTCATTGTGGGGGGTGATTATGCCATCAAGATCGTCTTTTGAGAACATGATTTGGTGAGAGGGTGGCGTGCTAACTAATGTCTTTCGCCAGCCCTTCCTGATGGATGCTTTGCATAGCACGCATCTCCATCTTCTTTCGCTGTTTGATAACGTCGGTGCACGATAGCATCCACCCTTTGGACCATAATCGGGGCCGAATCATGTGGATTTCTTGACTCTTTAGCGACCTCTACTCATGGTAGGTGCCCTCTTTTGGGTAATTTAGACCCTCTACGGGATTCCTCGGGATCTTTGTCGGATGTTTCTTGACCTTTCGCTTACCCTACGATCACGACTTTTACGTTAGGAAGTCTCGTTGTTGACTTTTTAGGAAGCTGCGTAAAGGCGATTCTCTTCATATAACTTCCAAAGTTGGCCGAAGTAAATCGTGATAATCTTGATATTATGTCCGATGTACTCGTGATAATTACAATACTTGGAAGCATTAAGCGATTTTTATCTATTATGATTCTTCGTGGCTTATCCAACATGTCACGATCTTTAATTTGATTAAATATTTTTTTCTTTGAACGCATGAGAAGACTTAAAGTAGGGCATAAACCACGCTCCTTCTTCAAATGGTTTAAAAGATCCTGGGGGTTTATACCCCCCCTCATTCATTACTTTTTTTACCAAAAACTTTTGTTGTTGTTGTTTCCTGACCTAATCGTGATTGGGCGGCGAGATCTGCATGGCGATAATCTTTACGCTTTCGCCCTCGATTCGGCATATGTGTTCGGCCAATCCTGATGCATGGCTTTTCACATATGTATTCAGGGTCAGGCCTCCGACCACCGTGAGGATCTTGACATCCTCTTCAACTGGGGCTCCATCGTACAAACATTTATCAAATATTTCGATGTATGCTCGATCGATTTCGCCCCTTTAATTTGGGAAAAATGTGCTGACCTTTGTTTTTGGTCTTTGGGAGAGCACACATGGATGAGAAATGGGATAAAATTTCTGTTCTTTTGGGCGAAAAGGCGTGATGGACGCGTCGGACGAGTGAAAACCATATGTGGGCACACGGTCGCCCCAGCGTCATGGGGAATGATCGACCTTTGCGTCGCGTTGGTAGCGCCGTGGCAATCATAAAATCTGAATATTCTTTGAGGTGAACATGTGGGTCGGACTCAACATCGAACATAAAGGGATTGGTGGTCGGATCTTTGCCACTTTCTCTTATATTTAATTTGCCATGATGGCGGTGTTAGTGGCGGCGAGGGCATTGTGCTTTCGCCGGGGAGTCCTTTCGTTGCGGCGGTCGGCTGTAAACCGATTGGTTTTTGCATTTTTTGCAAATTTCGTGGAGGCCAGCAGAGACTTGGATTGGGTGTGTCCCATCATGAGGACCGGGGTCATGCTCGTGATAGGGCGGTCCCTTTCCATGTTAAATCCTTGGCTACCCAATCGATGATGGATAGACAATTTAGTTCCAATGATTTTGTTGTTCTTCTTTGTCTTTTCGGGATCGAGGGCGATCATGAGGATCTGCGAGGATTTGGCATGTTTATCGGTTTGTTCCCTCCGGGATCATCTTTATAATTGCCGGTCGGTCTTTGCGGAGAGTCTCAAGCGTCAAATGCCAATGGCCTAGACCATGAAAGGTCGTCGTCATCAGAACATATCAACAACCTTTTTTGTTGGTTAAAACTTCGTATGACTTTCAACTTAACTTGCTCACTATCGGTGTATCTCGGCGTCGATCATCATCATCTTGAACTTTCAACAGGCCAACTCTTTTTGACCCCTCTCTTTATGTGCTGCAACAACAAAGTGATGGCCTTTGTTTAACCCACGGATCGTTGGCAATATCTTCAAGATTGATGGTTTTCGTGATGCGATCTTTGTGAGGCGATCTTTGAGACTCTTTTACGTCGTGAGGTCGGCTCTGTCCCGACCTCTGTCAATCGAGTATTCTAGATTGAGGCATTATATTTCTTTTTTACGCCTCGGTATCTACGGGATTGTGTATGGGTTGGTTTTCTACCCCTCCTTCTAAAGCGTCAATTATTTGCGAGTCGTTTTTTTATGGAGAATATTATGTGGCTAATTTGATAACAACTCACAAAAAAAAAATAAATGCGTGTACAATATCACGATAAATAACATGAATTTGTTGACCCGGTTAAATCAAGAAATGACTACTCTCGGGGGCATTCAAGCCGGGGATGTCATATTGCGAGTTTTACATATACAATACGATACTTCTCATGAGAAGAACTTATGAAAAGAAGATGATTTGAAGAGTAAAGTGTGTGAGTCTTTAGGGATTTTTTACGAGTATGGATGATTTACGAACCTAAAATTTGTGAACCCCTCTCTTATTTTTTTTTCTTCTATTTATAGTACTTTGACAAGCATGGCCCGGAGACTTTGTGTCTTGAGAAGAACTCGTGTGATCTTTGCCGCGTTTTCAACATTGTCTTCTGGTTGACCTTTTGCATTTACATGTTTATAAGGCACTCTTTTTGGTCGTCAAATCAATTTTTTGCTCGTGATTGTCTGTTAAGCCCTTTGACCATATCAATTTTATCACAGGAACTCTGTCCTCATCGAGCATATCTCGAGCCTTGGTTATCCGAGCCCTCGGGTTATCCGAGCCCGCCGAGTTATCGAGCCCTCGAGGTTATCCGAGCCCTCGGGTTATCTGAGCCGCCGGGTTATCTGAGTCTTGGGGTTATCGAGCCCTCGGGTTATCCCGACGCCCGGGTTCTTCGGGGCTTCTTGAGTTCGGCTCTTGAATTCGGACATCGACCCTCGGGTCACTTATTTCGAGGCTATCGATTTCTTCTTGCACGATATGATCATTCAAGTGATCGGATCAACATATCTTGAGGATCATCTCGGGGATAGCATCGGTCGTCATGCGAAGTGGCGGTGGCGAACAAACTTGTTTGGTCGACAGCGGCGGCACACCTTGTCCATCGAGCATGGTTATTTTAATAGTTGAATAATACAAGTGTCCCTCTGACGTGTACGATTAATTTGAGTAATTGTATCGAACACAACACATCATTCAATACCTAACATAATAGATTCACACAAAGAAAAGAACTATACAGAAGTGAAGTATTAATAATCTGCTACTGATAACATTTTTAACAATTATAACCTTTAAAATCGATATTATTGCTTGTAAATTTTGTAGTCGCGGGTTCAATACTTCAAGCCCCAATAATCTCTCTATTTAAAAAAAAAAATAAAAAATTCAGCTCTTCTTTGGAATTGAACATTGACAATAGCGGGTTCAAGCCCAGTAATCTCTATAAAAAAACAAAAAAAAGAGTTCAAACCCAGTAATCTCTCTAAAAATAAAAATAAATTAAAAAATCAGCTCATCTTGGAATTAAAGCCCCAATAATCTCTCTTTAAAAAAAAAATCAGCTCTTCTTTGGAATTGAAGCTCACCGTCGCGAGTTCAACCCCCATTAATCTCTCTAAAAAAAAAAAATAAAAAAAAATCAGCTCTTCTTTGGAATTGAACCCTGATCGTCGTGGGTTAACAATTTTTTTTAATATCAACTCTTCTTTGAAATTGAAGCCCCAGTAACCTCTCTAAAAAAACAAAAAAACAAAATTAAAATATCAACTCTTCTTTGGAATTGAAGCTCCAATAATCTCTCTAAAAAACTATAAAAATTTTAAAAATCAACTCTTCTTTGGAATTGAACCCCCAATAATCTCTCTAAAAAACAAAAAAAAAATAAAAAAACCAGCTCTTCTTTGAAATTGAACCCTATGCCCCAGTAATATCCCTAAAAAATAATTTTTTTTAAAAAAAAAACCATCTCCTCTTTGGAATTGAACCCCCAATGCAATCTCACTAAAAAATAATTTTTTTTAAAAAAATCAGCTCCTCTTTGGAATTGAACCTGATCACAAAAATATTGTAAAAATAACCCTACCACCATGACACATTAAATATTTATTAAATAATTTTATCACTAATTTATTTACCTAGGTAATCTTACATTATTATCTACATAAGTTTGAAGGGTATATGTAAAATTGAAGCAGTATTACAAACAAATCGTAACAGTATTACATGTAAAAAATATAAAAGTATTACATCCAAATACAAAAAAAAATAAAAAATTATAATTTTGAAGTGTATTAAATGCATAGCTAAAGCCGTATTACAATTCATAATCGACAATCATTAATGCCTTCAACTTTCATTTCAAATAAGAAATTGACGCCTTATTACAAGCAAAACATTACAATATTGCCAACAATACATAACAGTAATACATGCAAATATATAACAATATTACAAGAAAAAAAATAATGATATTTTAACCTAAACATAAGGAAATTAAGGCAGTTATGAAGGTTATCTAATCAAAACGGAACAATATTACATGCAAAACGTAATGATATCACAATAAAAATACGATTTTAAATTTATTGTACGTACAATTTGTAAATATAAGTAATAATGAATTAAAATTTCTTCACATATTTAAATCCACTAGATAACAAAAGTTACTTCTATTTATTATTTATTAATCAATAATTAAATATACATATTTAATTAAAATAAATAAATACTATGTATTATATATAAAGCCTCAATCTTGAACATTAAATTGTTCCAATATATTAGTTAATATTCCTACATGTTATGTTCATTGGATTGGGTTCGAAATTTTCACATGATTTTTTGTTTGATCCAAGGGAGTTTGATATAAAAATTGGTGGGTTTGGCCTATAACATTGAATAATATTCTCAATTTCTCATTTCCAAAGTTCTCGAATCTCAAGGGATATGCAAAAAAGTTCTTCATTCTTATTAAAAAAAATAAATAAATTATGTATAATACTAATATATATTACGAATATTGAGTTTTGCAAACGGTAAGAACGTTAAAATTGTGTGATTAAGAAAAGAACTAATATTGAGTTTTGCTAACTCTAAACGGCAAAAGTATAGAGTGAACAAATTTTACGGTGAAACTAGTTAAGGAATGTGATTTATATTACTAAAGAGTGTGATTTTTTACTATAAAGGGTGTGACTTTTACTATACACTACAAGAAAATAGTGCATTGCCTAGGAAATTTTTCAATATCTTTTCAATATGCCTACAAAATTTCCAACGAATATAATTCGTCTTTAAATAGTAAGGTTTACTTACGATTTTTCTACAAAATTTTCTAATTATATAAGCTACCTCCTACCAAAAAATGAAATAATAATAAGTAGTAATAAAAGAAAATAAAAACTGGACATTCAAGAATCAAGATAGACGAAGCTCACCATTAAACCTTTCCAAAACCTCACCATTCTATCGAAGTGTTGATTGTTTGTAGTCTTCATCAATCCATCACTTTCTTAATCCTTTCTTCCCCAATTTGCTGTTCGTCAATTTCTCATCTGTATTTGCATTCTCAAATGTACTCATAAAAAATGCGAATGGCTGTCATGCCCACCTATCAATTTTATCCACAGAACTCTTTCTTGATGGATTCCTTCTCCAAATTCCACGCCACGAAAACCCTAACCTTCTTCAATTACACTTCAATTCCTCCCAAACAACAATTCTTCTGTACAAACAATCGTCCCACCAATTCCGAGTTCAAACAACAGCAAAACCCGCGTAAAAGATTCAATCAGTTGCGGAAAAACAATAGTGGTGGATTGAATTTGTGCACCGCAGCACCAATTTCGCAGTCAAGTAACGGTAGAGTGATTTCGGCTCGTAGTTCTTGGTTGGATGATTGGAATGTAACAATGAAGCCAATTGGGGGGAAAAGGCCTCAAGCAGTGATGAATTATAGGAATAGAGGGGATGTTTCGAGTTCGGATTCGGAAAAAGGGACTAGTACTAGTACTGGTGGTAGCACAATGGAGAGAATTGTTGAAAAGTTGAAGAAATTTGGGTACATGGATGATATAAGTGATGAGAGTGAGAATAAGGGAGCAATTGAGAAAGGATCAATTGAGGATATATTCTATGTTGAGGATGGGTTATTGCCTAATACGAGAGGCGGGATTTGAGTGAATTCCTTTTGGGGGGATGAGAGTGTTTCTGGGAGAGGTAGTGGGGAGGTGAGATTTCCGTGGGAGAAAAATGCGCCGATTGAACAAAATAGTAGTTTGGAAAGTCGAAAGAATCGTAGTTTGGCTGAATTGACACTTCCAGCTTCAGAGCTTACTAGGTTGAAGAATTTGGCTCTTAGGGTGAAGAACAAAATGAAAATTGGTGGAGCAGGGGTGACAAAACAGGTTGTGGAGACGATTAAAGAGAGGTGGAAATCGTCTGAGGTTGTGAGGTTGAAGATTGATGGGCCTCCTGCTCTTAACATGAAACGTGTGCATGAGATTTTAGAGGTGAGTTTGTTGTGTTGTAGTGTCGATTGTTGCTCTTATGATGGTGTTATTCTGTATTCACTACTTAAATTTTTAGTGACTAGGGATTTTATAGCACAAAAGATTACAGATTATGAATTTACTAGTTTGAAAGAATGAAAACTTCAGCCCTTGGACATAGTTGTGATAATCATTGTAAATAACTTGTGAAAAATCTTATGTAAATCAATTAGGGTATGTTTGATTTGGGATTTAGTGTATATTGATATCTGGATTTCAGAATCCTGAAAAATAGTAATGGTGTGTGTTTGTTTTGAGATTTAAGTAGGGAAGGATTTACTTTGTGTAAAATTTGTGCGTAAGAGAGTGTGATGTTGTATTGTTATATTATGTTGGTTGTAATTGTAATGATCCAATGATGATGTAATGATTTGTGTGTTTTATTGGAAGTTGTAAAAGTGAGGAAATGTATGAAAATTGATAAATACAAGAAGAGTGGGAGTACAAAATCATATTTGCTTAAATAGTTAATTGGGGAAAGTGTGATGGAGAAATATGGTATGTGTAGGATTGGTTATATTTGTAGGGTAAGATGTATTTAGCTTTTAATAACCGGATTCTAAAAGCTCAAAGTAGAACTGGATTTTGATTTCGAATTCCCAAATCCGGTTTTGCAATCCCAAATCAAACATACCCTTAGAAGTTATTTTGTGTTCTTTGGGCTGCAAAATATGGAAGGTCATATGTATGATCATAATACTTACTGAGTTAGTGTCATTCTGTCTCATAGTTTTGTTGTATATTTCCTATATTCTTTATTGAAGCTTAGAAGGTTCAGCTTTCTCTCAACATTAACTGAGCTTTGCTTTATTTCTTAGTAGTTTGAGTGTCCCCAAAGTGCATAGTTGAATTTTCTGAGTCCTTAGTTCGATTATGGTGCTATACTTCGATGTTCTTATCTGAATTGATTACACCATCTGTTTGTATCGTTGTTCTAATTCAACTGTTGATACTGTATTCTTTTCCTTAGAGAAAAACTGGTGGGTTGGTTATCTGGAGATCTGGCACTTCCATTTCACTTTACAGAGGCGTGACTTACGAAGATCCTGCACTAAAATTAAAGAAAAACATATTCAGAAAAAATGATTTACCTCAAAAGCCCCCTCCTGCCCCTGAGAAGACAGGTCAGGACTCTCCCCAGTTAGGTCCTTTAGCTGACTCAGATGAAGTGGAATCAGTTAGCATCGAACCAGATAAGTCAAATCTTGAAACATCTACTGAATTGAAGTACGAAGATGAGATGGACAAACTGTTAGAAGGGCTAGGCCCGAGGTATGAAGACTGGCCCGGAGATGGCCCGCTTCCAGTAGATGCTGATTTGCTCCCCGGAATTGTTCCTGGTTTTCAGCCTCCTTTTAGATTGCTTCCTTATGGTGTTAGATCAACAATTTCAGTGAAGGAGGCAACTTCGTTACGAAGGCTTGCTAGGGTGCTCCCACCACATTTTGCACTAGGTATGCAACTATTCACATAAAAGCATTCTAGAATTAGGGGTTATATTGCTATATTGATGATTCAATATCTTCAGGAAGAAGCAGGCAGCACCAGGGATTAGCTGCAGCCATGGTGAAGTTATGGGAAATAAGTTCGATTGCGAAAATTGCACTAAAACGTGGGGTTCAGCTAACTACAAGTGAGAGAATGGCAGAAGATCTGAAGGTAAAAATGATATGCTAATCAGGTCAAGTTTATTTAAACTCCTTAAATAAGAAAGATATAATTAGCTAAATAATCAATCACAAATGTTGAAATTTTTTTACATTTGCAAGGGAAATAGTTTGTTTTGGCAGCTAGCATGTTTAGGCCATTTTCATTGTTTTAACGTCCAAATCCTGTCATCACGGAATATTTGGTTCAACCGTGCTGCTTTAGAAAACTTCTGGAGACATCATGATTTATTTGTTTTGGTATTAATTTATATTTAGCGGGGTAGATTCTTAAAGAGTTTGTACCAGGTTTTGTGGAACAGAAACTGGCAATTTGACCTGTTCAACCAGAACCAGTCATTGGTCCAGTCCAATTATAGGTATATAACCAGAAATATGGTTTAACCGGAAAACTCAGATAAAACCGGTAAAAACTTGAAAAACCAGGCAACTAGGGAATTGTAAAAAACTGATTATTAGAGTAATTGGGAGGTTGTTGATGAAACCTCTTGCGAGGCGTGCTAGGAATCTCGAATGAATGCACGAAATATACTAGCAAAACACAGCAAATCGCTGCTAAGTTTCAATATCAGAATTCAGCGTAAGGAAAAAGAACAAGAGTCTGAAACCCTAACTAATAACACACGCCCGGCAAAACAAGCTCGTGGGCTGGGCCGATCAAAAGTCTAATTAAAACAAATATGGAAAGAATTGAAGTAATGAAACAAATATGGAAAGAACTGAAATAAAGAAACAAATAAAAGTCGCCTTCAATTCTTCATCTCTCTTCTCCTGCGACGCTCGTATGTGTTGCCAAAACGCCTC
This sequence comes from Stenogyne calaminthoides, assembly GCA_037126765.1. Classification (NCBI taxonomy): domain Eukaryota; kingdom Viridiplantae; phylum Streptophyta; class Magnoliopsida; order Lamiales; family Lamiaceae; genus Stenogyne; species Stenogyne calaminthoides. The sequence goes on along the minus strand of JBBCBC010000003.1, from coordinate 44,449,385 downwards.
AACGGCTCAACAGGGGTTCCATCAGTTGATGACATATTCAATAGGTGGTCTCATGAATATGAGAAATCAACTCAGCATAGATCTTGTAATTTATCCTTAGTCATTGTTCCGTTATGGAACCTCCATTTAATACTACTCCCTCCGTTTCATATTTATTGTCTTTTTAGAGGTTAAATTTTGTTTCAAGTTAATTGTCGTTTTTAGCTCTTTCTCCATATCTCTTCCTAGTTTATCCCCTTATGTATCCCTAAAAGCTCCCTTATTTAATGAAGAATATATATTTCCCTCACACTTCTTTTAATTCTTCCACTCTCTCGTCCCTAAATTTGATTGAGAGTAAATATGTCAAAATCTTATGTTAATTTTATGCAAATTCTCTAAAATGAAAATTAATATGAAACGGGGGGACTATTGTGGTAAAAACCAACATTAACAATAGAATTGGAGTTGGTCTTATGTAAAACAGTTTTACCGTACAACTAGTTTGCAACTAATACTTTATAGTAAAGCAACTAATACTTTTTAATAAAACAGCTAATACTGTCAAACTAACACCTTTAATGAAACAACTAATACTGTTTAAAAATACACACCAAATGCAAACCAGTTATACGGTTAAAATGGTTTACACAAGAGTTTGCCTTGAATATTGAGATAAATGAAAGTAGATAGAGATTTCCCAGAAGATCCTAACTTTGTTCATGACGCAGAGATTAACAGGAGGTTTGCTGCTCTCAAGAAACAAGGACTACCTGGTGTATTATAGAGGAAAGGATTTTTTGTCACCAGATGTTTCCGAAGCATTACTGGAGAAAGAGAGGTTAGCAAAGGCCTTACAGGATGAAGAAGAAAAAGCACGTTTGAGGACATCACCCTTGTTCACAACAAGTACAGAAACGATTCATGAATCTGGAACTGCTGGTACGCTTAAAGAAACATTAGATGCAGACACTAGATGGGGCAAAAAACTCGATGAAAAGCACGAGGATACTATGATGAGAGAAGCTGAACTTTTGAGGCATGCTAACCTTGTTAGGAAGCTCGACAAGAAACTTGCTTTTGTAAGTTCCATATTCTTGGCTTAAGATGATTCTGACTCAATTCCATTTTGTTTTGGCATAATGCATTAAAGGTTCCTAAACTTTCAACTTTTGTTTCTACAGGTCCCTAAACTATCTTTGTATGAAAATAAGCCCTTTAAGTATCAATTTTTTATTTCATGATTTCCCTCGAAACTGAAATTGACTGTTTTTTTTCTTTTTTCGATTCACCTTAGAGGTCCCATTATATAATTTTTAGTTTTTTTATACACAAGTAGTTTTTTGCTAGCCATTTTGCAGACACCCATCCTCAAGTATGGGGTTAAAACGACTTGCACAAAACAAAATACATCTGGATATTAATAATGTTAATGTATATATTATTTAACGGTATCATTTCGATAAATCTAAAAATTCCGTCAATTCTCATATCGAGGGAGTTCTGAAATAAAACTTTAGTACTTGAAGGGCTTTTTATAACAAAAAGTAGTTTAAGGACCTAAACAAAAGCTGATAGTTTAGGAATCTGTTGATCCATTATGCCTTTTGTTTCACCAAACAATGGAAATTAATGGTAAAGTATTTTGTTCGCATTCATCATCTTTTCGTTCTCATTCCCTGCACGTTGGACTATGATTTTTTATTCAATTTCCTACTATCTTTGATAACTTGGAGATTCTCTGAACAGGCAGAGAGAAAGCTAATGAAAGCCGAACGAGCCTTGACAAAGGTGGAGGAGTTTTTAAATCCAGCCGATGGTACAGAAGACCCCGAGAGCCTTACCGATGAAGAAAGATTCATGTTCCGGAAACTTGGTTTAAGGATGAAAGCCTTTTTACTTCTTGGTACAAACTTATTACTTTTATTTGTATACCACAATTTATTTTAAAAACTTATGTAGAACAAATTTGTCTTGAGAGTATTTTTTGGTTTTATCTACAAAGTTTGTTGTTGAGAGATCTCGTTTTTCAGGTAGGCGTGGAGTTTTTAGTGGCACGGTGGAGAACATGCACTTGCACTGGAAATATCGGGAATTAGTCAAGATCATTGTAAAGGCGCCAAACATTGAGGAGGTCAAGAATATTGCACTCTCACTTGAAGCTGAGAGTGGTGGTGTATTGGTTTCAGTAGACAGAATATCTAAAGGGTATGCAATAGTTGTTTATCGAGGAAGGGATTATAATAGGCCTAAAATGCTGAGGCCTAAGAATCTATTGACAAAGAGGAAAGCATTGGCTCGTTCGATTGAACTTCAAAGGCGCCAGGTACATGAGCTCGATTCTCTAACTTTTTATGCTTCTAGTGTGTCATAAATTAGTTTTCATTGGTATCGTTCATGTAACACAATCCCCCTTTTTTTCCCTCTCGATAAGTAAGAATTCAATTTATCTCATCAGTTTCAGTCTTCAAGTTAATGCCTACTCTAATAACAAAATGAGAAAATATTGCCTTCTATTGATTTTGTCACGTTACTATAAAAAATTGTGTACACCGAAAATTCTGGAATCTGCACGTGGAAATCATTAGTATTTTTTTGTCTGAGTAAAACTTCGGCACACTACTTGCGCCATGCAACTGGTGCTATTTTGACTAAAAAATTTCAACCAAGTTATTTTTTTATATTTTTATGCGAATCATTGAAAATGCGGTTGAAAAATATGATGAAAAATATTAATTGTATATTGAAAAAGTACTAATGTTGTTCAGGCTACAAACTAATTATTTCTTTTATATGAACTAATGCTTTCTTTTTTGTATAATATAATAATTTTCTTCATATAAACTAAATACTTTTTCATTAGATATTTCAGTTTCTTTGAATGAATCAAATTTTCGTCAAAATTGAGTGAAAATTGCACCAGTTTTTGCCTTTCTTGTTATGGCTCAGAATTCTCACACATGTTTGCATTGTTTCACAGGACCTCCTGAACCATGCCTCAACCTTGCAAACAAGAGTTCACCAGCTGACAAGTGAACTTGTATGGCTTTTATACTTATTATCTATGTCAACTCGACGTTCTATACCCACCCTCGAATGTTACTGAAATTATTATCCAACGATTGTAGGAACAAATGGCCGCTGTCAAAGAAAAAGGTGACGAAGAACTGTATAATAAACTGGATTTAGCTTACCCTACTGAAGATGACAGCGAGGTTCGTTCTTAGCTTTAATTCCGAATTTTCAATTGGCTGATGGACTATTCATATCTAGAAACACCCCATTAACAAAAAACTCGTTTGGTTACACTCTGTGCTATCTTTCCCAGGGGCGGCGAAGATGGTGATTACCTCGTGAATACTGACACCAGGAAGGGCGTGATTGATGATAATAACGATCCAATTCACGATTCCTATCTTGATACAAATTTTCCTTATGATTTTGAAGATGAATCAGATGCAGTATCTGCTGAGATAAAGAGCTAATGATACTTATAACTGACATAGGCAGGAGGTATGATGCAAGAAAAGTTGATCCATATTTAATTGAAGATTGTGAAAGGCCAACACATATACTGAGGTATGCAATATGTAAACATTGTTAATGAATGAACTATTGTGTTCTCTTATGTTGAAGAATGAGGTTCTGCTATACTGCTATATATGGGTAATGGTATTGGGGGTGATTCATCCCGGGCGAACACTGTTCAAACGTGTTAAATTACTTTTGTACCCTTAATTAAAAAAGTGATGTAAAAATTGTCACTTATTTCATTAAAGTACAACAATCATTTTATTATATAAAATGACTGAAATTTCATTATATAAAATGACTAAAACACTCTCATCGTCCCCGAGGTGGTCATTTATCAGCGTCTACAAGTCCTAGAATTTGACTTTTTTTCTTTTTTCGATTGAATATTGTACGGTACCTCGAAAAGGAGAACAAACCGAGATTTGAAATATTGGTATGGGATACATTGAAGTTATGATAATGTGGGCGGATATCGGTCGGTATTTGGATATTAAAAGGATAATAAAAAAATCACATGTGAAAAAGGTCTTTATGATTCCCTTTAAAAAAAAAAAAGTATTTGTGATAAGAATACGTACTTATGAACAATCAGGAATGAAATTAAGATGAAATAGAATTTAGATATACAATAACAAAAGTATCATACGAAAAATAAACACTGCACTTGGCTGGTGTACATAAAGTATCTTAATTCAATAAAAAAAAAGGCGATAGTAATATAAATAGGAGACCAAGATTTTACTTGTTAGAAAATCCTCAATATTTATAATAATACAATCCTATTTCAATTTAACCGTTGCTTTAGAAAAAAAAAAAAAAACTGCTTAAAAATAGCTAGTGCTTTTGATTTTCCAAATTAAATTATTTTTTAACTTTGCCCTTTTCATTAATTTATTTATTTGAAAACTTTGAATTTTCAATGTTATTAATAATGTTATGAACCTTTGTAATCGGGCTAAGTGTGGTATGCATCCAGTTGCACCATGCAGTCATATTGCATTTTAAAAACAAGCACTTGTTATATTAAAAGATAGGGGAAGGGAGTTTAAGGTACAAAGTCACTCCTCAAGTGACTCTAATGTACAAAGTAACTTTATTTTGATTCTAAGGTACAAAAATATGGTTAAAAAGTCTAAGTTTCTTTCTTAATGCATTTTTTACAGACTTCTAACACGTTTTACAGATCTTGACGCATTTTTGAAGTGCAGTTTTTTTAATTTTCTGCACTACTAGGCCAATTTTGGAGTGCAGTTTTTTTTAATTTTCTGCACTTTCGTCTTTTTTATTCCACTTGTTATTAGTTGTAATTTTTTATATAATTTAATTTAAATTTCAGATTTTATAAAATTTGTATTTCGAATCTGCATTTTCCCAAAATAATATGTACTTTTCCAAAATGTGTACTTGATCAAAACAAAAAAATAAAATTACAAATGCATAAGAAAATGGGATAAGAGGTATTTTTGGTACAAATTATATCTTAGAGTCACTTTAAAGATACTTTGTACCTTAGAGTCTTTTTATTAGAAACTTTGTAGTGGAGAGTCATTAATACTCCACGAAATCGTCAATCCACCTTATAACTCTCATAACTCCAATTCATTTACAGAGGAAATCGAACTTTGGTCTCCCATTCAAATGAGGAGCCCAGTGGTCAAATGAGGAGCCCAGTGGTCAGGTGGGCTAAGTCGCCTGATTTATTCTTTAGTCATCATATATTTTATCATTGTATTTCTAAAGTTTAAAAGCACACTTATAAACTTCAATGTAATTATTAAAAGTACATAAAAAATAGATTAATTTACATTTGAGTTTGTACGTTGTAAAACTTGTTCACCGTGAAACTAGTTTCTTTTTTATAAGCATGACCCTTCTGTTATCACGATTAATAACATTTTATAATTTAAATCACATCCTTTAGTTATCACTACTAATACATCTGTTGTAATATAAGTCACACCCACCCTTCAATATTATGAATAATATCTTTTACATTCAAATAATCACAAATAATACTCTTTAATAATATAATTCATACTCCTTAATCAATTTCACAATTTTTTGTGAAACTTGTTCACCCTATATTTTATCTTTATGTTTTATTAAATAATATTTTGAATTTTGATATATAATAAACTACTCCCTCTGTCCCAAACTTGTTTTTCTGTTTACCATCATACCCTTTCTCTTGTGAGCGATTTTTGTATTAGTAAATGAAATAATTAGCTGACATGTTAAGGAGGGGTAAGATAGATGAACCTCTTATCTATCATACCCTTCCTTTAAAATTAATTTATCATTTCAATTATTAATACAAAAATCGCTTATAAAAACATGTGCAAACAGTAAACAGAAAAACAAGTTTGGGACGGAGGGAGTAATAAATAAGGAAATTAGGAGGAGGGTTCAGGGCCTCCGACACTCCCTCCCCGACTAATTTATTGAAAAGAAATTGTGGTACTATTGAAATAGACATCCATTGTGATAGGAGGGATGAAATTCATTAAATTGAAAAGAAAATATTGTCCTTGATAGGTTTAAAATTTTATCACTTTATTAGAAAAGAATAGGTAAAGATTAGTGAATGAAAAAATAAATAATTTAGATCTGTCTCAAACTTTACAAGCTCAAAGATTACATAAAAAATAAAACTATATTGATTTAAGACAAAAATTTGTATAGACATGGTTAAATGCTTTATGAACTTCGGTTATTTAAGTATCATTGTTACATACAAAAACTCTCACTGTTATATATAAAAATTATCACTGTTATGCACAAAAACTTTCACTGTTTAAAAATATATAAAAGCAATTTTTAAATAGTGATTATTTTTTTTCATAACAGTGATAATTTTTACACATAACAATGATAGAGTTCGTCGTGAACCTGGGATTCACATGAATGTTACTCTGGATTTAATTCAGATTGATCTCATAACACATCTCGTAAGAATTTCTCTTATTAGATGTACTATCACATGACCGTGTCACAAGAGGGGGTCGAATATCATTAAGTAATTAAAAGAAAAAAATAACTACATATCAGTGTATAAATGGATAAAGAGAACAATAATACATTTAAGTATGGATTTGTAACACACAAAAGAAATTGTGTTGTTAGAAAGGCTAAATTAATGTACCTTAACTCCCTCATTCATACAATTCTCAAGTGTCAATTCAATAATATTCTCAATCCTATCTTTCTAGGTATTATAAAAGTTTTCATAATATTGCCTTTTATTTTAGATTGAGTCTTGTATGCATCCAGGAAGTGATGAATCCAGAAATATTTCATGGCGGGGCACAAAATAAATACAAATAATAAAATACATTAAAAAATGATATAGTCATATGAAAAAACAATTACAAATAATAAAATACATTAAAATGATATAGTCCTATTAAAAATAAAATGTAAATGGAAATTCAGGTGCCTACTGGGTTTCAAACTGTGTTTTAAAAAATCGGTCCGACCGGCCGGGTTTGACCGTGCGTAAACAAATCCCAAAGCGGCCCAATAGAGGTGTATAGAACCGCTATTGGACCGCCCACCTCAAAACCGGAAAAACCGTTTTAAAATCGGTGAAAATCAGGAAGGTGACCATGGGTTTTTTTGGTTTTCAACAAAAAAAAAAAAAAAAAAAAAAAAAGGGAAAAATCACAGGCATTTCAATGACAAGGTGGCAGGTGCGGTGGTGGGCGGCGGCGAAAATGGTGAATAACAGGTCAAATTTATATGTTCAATATTTTCGGGCTAAAAAAGAGAGAGAAGAGAGTTACCTGATAATCTGATATCTGGGGAAGAAAGAGAGCGGGTGGCGTGAGAGGTTGTCAGGTGGTGGATGGCTTGGCGGGCGACGGCGCCGATTGAAGAAGAAACTGGAGAATGATGAATATGAAGGAAGAGAGAAGATTAGGTTTTTAACCTTTTTTTTTTTTTTTGACCCATTTATCATTTTTTGGGCTTTGCTTTTCATTTTTCATTTATAAAATACAATTAATATGTATTTTTCTTAAAAAGAATTTAAGTGTGCTCCAAATTTTAAAATGTTATTTTAGAAGATTTCTAAAAAATTAAATTTAATGAATTCAAGTATAATTATAATATCATCTCCTCTGTCAAAAAATAAAAATAAAAATTATAATATCATCTCAATACTATTTTAGTATTGATCTCTGAAATTTTAAATATCAAGTAATTAAATATCAAAAAATAAAAATAAAAATAAAAATTAATACTTGTGACTTTTGTATTGTTGATGACATTTCTATTATGTTTGGAAATTGAAATTTGAAAGTTGGAACTATTTATGTTAATGAACATTTCTATTATGTTTAGAAATTTAAGTTTGAACTTTGAAGTTTGAAGTGAGTTTAGATACTTTATATTCACTTATCATACTCTATAGTCTATATTTTGATTTTTTTTAAAAATTATGCATATTATATATATATATATATATATAATATTTATTATGATGTCATACCGGCTCAATTCGGTCCGACCGATCCGACCCCGGTCCAACCTTTTTTTGGGGTTGTCCGGCTCAACTTCCGGTTCCGGTTTTTAAAACATTGGTTTCAAACCAAGGACCTGTAACTAAATAATAGGAACGCATGACCAACTCAGCTAGGCGACATCCAGTGCTAGCTTACAAGTATATATAAACTTATATAATAAGCATAGTAATATAAAAAAAATTGTGGGGGCATGTGCCCCCACCTGCAGCAATGTGCGTTCATCTCTGTATCCAAGTACACTGTGTATTTATAGTATATTTTAGAACACTGTAACTTGTTATACTAAAAGATGCAACTTATTTACACTTAACTGTGCAACTATTGATATGAAAAATAATTGCCCGGCTAAATATAAACAAGTTGCATAACTTTAAATTAATGAACTATGAATGCATGATGTACTTGAATGCTCATGAGATCCCCTCTTTATTTTAATTGTGGTGATGGGCAAATACTAAAAATCATGACATTATTACAATAAATCTTAGAATATAATGTGTGGTTTCAGGAAAATAAAAAAATAGTGGTAATGTGAATTCAATTATAATAATAAGGCACTGGAATTGTAAAAGTCAACCTTCACATGTGCTAATGTGAACTATGGGTGAATGACTGACACAGCTAATGTGAACCATATCCACAATACATGGCATATAAAAACTCTATTCTTCTGACAGTTTTTTAATAACCTTTACAGAAACCGTTTGAAATTTAGCCATGGATGAATTCTTTGAACTCTACAATTTTTGGTTTGAAGAGGCCCCAAAAAGTGCTTTTCAGACATACGCAAAGCAACCCTTTGTTGGGGTTGCATGTCCTGAAAATACAAACAAGAAAATGATAGAGTTGTTGAGGAAGAATTGGAAAATGGAGGTGGAAAGAGGTCAAAATGTGAAGCACAAGATGATTGAGAGGATGCGAAGAAAGAATCACAAGCAAATCTATCAAGCATTGCATGAGTTATTGCCTTATGGAACCAAGGTTAGCTAGTAACTAATTTATTTTCCATTATTAATTGAGCCACACTTCTTTTAATCAGCACTATACATGAACTCTATCACTATTATGCATAAAAAATATTGTTGTTATGCATAAAAACTATCACTATTTTAAAAAAATAAAGTATTTTTTAGACAGTGATAGTTTTTATACATAATAGTTATAATTTCTAAGTATAACAGTAATATTTTTTGTGCATAACAGTGATAATTTTTATGCATAACAGTGATATTGATAAAATAAAGTTCACCGTGAACTCAAATTCACACAATTTTTTGCATTCTTCATTGTATAGGAGTAGTATTTTATCTATATTTTTTCATCATTACATGTCACGCGTGTACTAATTAATGATGTTATTTTGTACACGAGAAAATATGAGATGAATTATATACTATTTGGAACAGAGGATTTTGCAGGAATCTCCTATTTTATTTTGGTATTTCATCTTCTTTTGATGCATAACGATTGTAATAAATGATATAATTAGCAAATGACACTTGTTATGTATCAAAGCACTGCAAGAAAATTGATTGACATAATTCTGGTTAGTTGTCATTATAACTTTTCTAGTTGAAATGTCATTATGTCAGAATTTATATCATTATACGTTAATTTTTTTTTAGTGAAGATGATAAAACACAAGATGAAACAGTAAAGTGAAATAGGTGATCTTGATTGAAAATATCATGCCTGAACCAGTTAATTAACATTGTGTATGGTTGGTGTTCGTTAGAGCGATAAAAACTCGATACAAGAAATGGCAGCGAAGCAAATCGAAGAGCTGCGACGATACAACGAAGAATTGAAGAAGAAAAACAAGGAAATGAAGATGATTTTGGGAGGGTGGGAAATTGAAAAGGCAGAAATAAAGTTGACAGTTGATAATCCTGTTTCTGGAATTGATTCCATGTTAGAAGTTCTTCAATGTCTGAAAAATAGTGGGAGTACATTAACAGACATAAAATCAATATATTTAGAGCATGAATTTGCTGCAGAAATTGAATTTGAAACCAAGGTATTTCCCCTCTCTCCAAATCTTGATTATGATCCATTTGCAATTTGTATTATAAGTTTTTTTCAAACTTACAACATGTATAATTATTTTTATTTGTTTGCAATCTGTATTATATAAAATTGATCAATTGCAACCCGTTTAATATTTTGGTATTTTTTTGATGTGACATATAAATACCACAAAAATAGAATTTATGTTGCAATTGGTAATTTCGTACGGGTTGAAAATCGGATTTTTTTTAATTACAAATTACATATTAATAATAATCCAAATTAATAATGAGAAATATGATTTATGTTTGTCCAAATTTTCCATTTTTAAAATTCGATTTTCTCATTATTGTTTTCATTTGTATACCATGCAGTTGAGAGCAGCAGATGTTGAAAGGGCTCTCCAGAGAACATTGTCGGAGGCTGAGATGAGATTTCAAAGTACCTCTTAATGATATTTTATCCAGCACACTTTTCTTGAGATGAAATATAATTTAGGCATAATATTTTAATTTTTTTAAATTTTTTTAATAAATATTAATTTGTATAAAATTGTACTCCATCTCATAAAAAAAATTGATTGGCACAATATTAAATTAAACTTTTAATTTACACTTCAATGTTAGTGATAAGTCTTTTGTAGTTTTCTATCGGATTTGCAAAGTTGTGTATATTGAATGTGGTACAAGATGGGACAAAAATTTGTATCAACTTTACTTTTAATTCATTGCATCTGACTCTACTTATAGTATAATACGGGTCAAGTTTAGTAATTTAAAAAAATATGTTAAAAATGAGTGATATTGGTCAAATAATTCAAGTTCATAGTATAGACATAGTTCATGAGAGATCAACTCATAAGAAATAGTAGGTCTCATGTGCATTCAGGTGCATTGTACACTCATAGTGCATTTTAGAATTGTGCAACTTGCTATACTGAAAGATGCAACTAATTTATACTGAATCGTGTAACTATTTTTTCATATTAATAAATACAAATTTTAATATAAATAAGTTGCATATTTCAGTATAATAAATTACTCCCTCCGTCCCAATCTTTAAGGCAGTTTTGTTATTTTTTTTGTCTCAATCTTTAAGACATATTTCCTAAAATGGAAATACACTTTATCACTTTTTTTTTTAATTAAGAAATAAAGCAATTTTATTAAAAGATTAGCAACCAAGAGTATAAGGCATACTCTGTTAGCTCAAAGAGTAACAGTAGCTATACCATGCTTATACAGGAACTAAAATCTCCAAACCCAGGAATTAAAAACAGAGCAAATACTAATACTATATAGGCTGAAATCTCAGGTTAGTCACCCAAGCTCGAAACGAGACCTGATTGAAATTCTTGTCTTTCACTAATAACCATGACCACACTCTTCTTGCCTTTATCTCATCCCATGCTTTGTCCACATTGACTTCCCCATTATTAAAAATGCAGTCGTTACGAAAATTCCAAATTGATCATGCGATCCCGATCCACAAAGTGTCTGCCATTTTCGAAATCCGCCCATAGTCCAAAACTGTGTTGTGTTCACTTTATCACATAAAATACTAATAAATAACTCTTTCTACCCCTAACTACCAATCACTTTATCACATAAAATACTAATAAATAACTCTTTCTACCCCCAATACTTTATTCACTTTATCACTATTCCAATAAATCTTTATGAACAGTCAAACTCTCTTAAAAATTGGGACGGAGGGAGTACATGATTATAAAATGCATTATGAGTGCACGGTATAAGTGCATACAAGACTTGAGCCATATAAGAAAATTATGAGTTCCCGTGGAATTTTATGGGATTTGACAATATCAAATTTGACAACCTAAAATTAAGAAAATTATGAGTTCCGTTAGAATTTTATAGGATTTGACAATATCAAATTTGACAACCAAAATTTTGAATTTAAATATCCTTGAATATATTCATCCATATCTGTATCATTTGCTTTCCCAGATATCTTTCTTTTGCATAGTTGACAAGTCAAATGTCTAGTTTGTCGTTGTGACTAGTTTTGAGAATGAAAATGTTGATTTCTTAATAAACTACATCTAACTATAACCAAATCAAAATATTCCTGAATTATATCGGGTCTCTACTTGAAAAAATATTGTTGAATTCATTTAATAAGACTCGTCAATGCAAGTCAAGAACTCCAATTTAATAATATTTGATTCGTTAACAAGTTCGTTAGTAAGCTCGTGTAAATTATAATTAATTAATAAATTAACGTTAATATAAATATTGGTATGTTTTGCACTTTAGAATCACTCTATAAATTGTGTGCACTTTAAAGTATGTGTCCTACAAAAAGTGGACTTTAGAGTCATTATTTCAATATAAACATGCGTTAAACTTAATTAAATGAACTTCGGATGTGTTTGAACTTTGAATGGAGTCCATCGGCTCATCAAATCCGGCCCACTTGTTTGGGTTAAAAACAAAAGAATGGATTTTACAAATTGGACTTTTCATATTGCTAGATTTCTACTTAGATTTGACTAGTGTCTTTTTAGTTCGAGTTGAGGTATTCAGTATTGTGAATACTTTATTTTTTTATATCCTTATTTTCGCCCACAAAGGGGTGTATTGATCGTGGAGTCTGAAGGATTTTTTTAGACTTTTAAAATTTGGGGGTATTCAATCCGGATTTTTAAAAGTCTTTAAAAATCCTGAGGTATTCAATACGCATTTTAAAAAGTCTTAAAAAATCTTTATGTATTCAACAGTCTATGGATTTTAATACTCTATGGATTTTCTTTGATTCTCTTCCAAAAATATGAATAAATTTCACTATCCAAAATCTCTTCTAACAACCAGAGATTTCAACGTATTCTTTCAGAGGACTCTGAAGATGAAAGGTCAGAAGAAAAAAACATTTGTAATACTTTTCATTTAAACAAGTAATACTTTTCTATTTAAACAATTTATATTTTTCATCTAAAAAAGTTATACTTTTCTTTTAAATAAGTAATACTTTTCTATTTAAATAATTTATACTTTTCACCTAAATAAGTTATACTTTTCTTTTAAACAAGTAATACTTTTCTATTTAAAGAAGTAATATTTTTCTATCTAAACAAGTAATATTTTTCTATTTAAACATGTAATACTTTTCATTTAAACAAGTAATATTTTTCTATTTAAATAAGTTATATTTTTCATCTAAAAAAGTTATATTTTTCTTTTAAACAAGTAATACTGTTTCTTTTAAACAGGTAATATTTTTCTATTTAAACAAGTAATACTTTTCTATTTAAACAAGTAATATTTTTTCTATTTAAACAAGCAATACTTTTCAGTTAAACAAGTAGTACTTTTCATCGAAACAAGTTATACTTTTCTTTTAAACAAGTAATATTTTTCTATTTAAATAAGTAATACTTTTCTATTTAAACAAGTAATATTTTTCTACTTAAACAAGTAATACTTTTCATTTAAACAAGTAATACTTTTCATTTAAACAAGTAATACTTTTCTATTTAAACGAGTTATACTTTTCATCTAAACAAGTTATACTTTTCTTTTAAACAATTAATATTTTTCTTTTAAACAAGTAATATTTTTCTATGTAAACAAGTAATATTTTTCTATTTAAACAAGTAATACTTTTCATTTAAACAAGTACGGAAGCTAACTTCAACAAAGAACGGAATTGCTTTCTCAAACCCAACTACAACAAAGAACGGAAGCTAATGCATGAAGAACGAGTATTGCTAATGCTATGTGGGAAATGAAGCCGAGGTATAATGGTGATGAAAATGAAGATGAGAATGAAGATGAGAATAATAATGATGAATAATAATGTTTTTTTTTTTAACTAATATATTTTTGGTATTTTTCTAAACAATTTGGATAACTTTTTTTATATACAAGTGTGTTCCATATACATTTGCATCAATAGTTCCAGCGTCGGAATCTATGGAAATCCTGGTAAATCAATAAAAAAAATGTATTCCACAATCCTGTCAAGTCTATGAAAATCCATGTAAATCAATAAAAAAAGTCAGTCAAACTCTGCATGGAGTCTATGGATTTTCTAAATCCACATACTTTTTAAAGTCCAAAAAAATCCAATAGAATCTCAATTGAATACACCTCTCTAAATGTACTTGTCTTCTCTTTGTGATTCCTCTCAAATTCGATTACATCTCTAGTTACTTGATGTTGTGATCCGGATGACACAAATCCCCCTATAATATGGGGTTAAATATTTTGTAATTTAGTACTATAATTTTGTATTGTTTTGAAATTGGTTTAATTTGTTTTGAATTTTTATTTTGATTTTATAAGTTTTCAATTTTTTTAAATTGATCTTTTAATCTGCTGTAACAGGAATTTAGGCTTGACAGCGGGGCGGGGACTCCCTATTCCCCACGGGACCATCCCGATCAGGGCGGGGATTCCCATGAAAATTCTCAAATGGGGGGGGATGGGAATCTTTCCCCGAAGGTCGGATCGGTCCGTATGGGGTGGGACCGGGGATAGCATTCCCTACCCCGCGGGTATCACCACCCCGTTTCCCGTGGGCCCCAATTTTTTATAATTTAAACTGATACATACATATATAATTAAATAATACTACCTCCGTTCCAAGATCACATGAACGCTAACTTTATTATATAATTTTTGCAAACGAGTTGTTTATTAGTATTTGAAATGATAAAATAACTTTTAAAGAGGGGTATGATAGAACTACCACTCTTCTATTATATGCATCTTTAAAAAATATTTTATTATTTTAAATACTAATAAAAATCTAAGCTTAGAAAAAAGCAAGAAAAAAAGCGAGAACGTGGGCGTTATCCCCGGGCCGGAGAGGGAATATGTTTTAAAATTCTAAAGCCCAATCTTAAAATTATAGTTTACTAATATATATAATATTGAAATTATTTATATTTTTTGAGAAGGAGCTTATGGATGCACGTGAAACGAAATTTGAAGTTATTTAACTATGCGAGATAACAAATGAGATGAACAATAAATTATTTTTAAATTTTTATTTATGTTATATGCTTAATTTTATAATTTGAATTTTTGTTGATGTTAAACTATTTTTTAATTTTTATTAATGTTGTTTAATTTATGTTTTGTACTTTTATATTCGTATTAAAATTGTAAAAATTTATATTTTGTACTTTTATATTCGTATTAAAATTATAGTTTAGGAAAACTAGGAGAGAAGTTGCGGTTTTAATGATAGAAAATTTACTAAAGAATATAACTTAAGAGAGAATTAGAAAATTGAATAAGAGGATATGTAGTGTTTAAGTAGGATGACAAAGTTTGAGAAATAGATGTAAGGGAAGATTTGAAATAGAACTAGTTTAGAAAAATTATGAGAGGAATTGTGATTGTAACGATAGGAAGTTTAATAAATAATTTAAATTTGAGATAAAAATAAAAAATTGAATAGGAGGATTTGTAGTGAGCCAAAGTGATAATATTTTTTTTAAAGAAGTCAAAGTGATAATTTGAAATTTGAAATATAAGTATTTTAGAAAAATTAAGAGATAAGTTGTGGTTTTAGTGATAGGAAGTTTAATAAATAATATAAAATTAAAAGAAAAATTAGAAAATGTAATATGAGGATTTGTAGTGAGCAAAAGAGATAATTTGAAATTTGACATAGAAGTAGTTTAGAAAAATTAGGAGAGAAGTCGAGGTTTTATTGATAGGAAGTTTTTTATATAATGTAAAATTAAGAGAAGATTAGAAAATTGAAAAGGGGGATTTATAATGAGCAACATAGGATGAGCAAGATATAGAAATACATGTAATGGGAGATTTGAAATATAAGTACTTTAGAAAAACTAGTTGCGGAGTTGCGGTTTTAATGAAAGGAAGTTTAATAAATACTAATGTAAAATTAAGAAAGAAGTAGAAAATTGAGTAGGAGGATTTGTAGTGAGCCAAAAAGTTTTTTTTTTATAAGAAGCCAAAGTGATAATTAAAAATTTGAAATAGAAGTAATTTGAAAAAAAGTTAAGACAAAAGTTGCGTTTTAATGATATAAAGTTTATTGAACAAAATAAAATTAAGAGAAAATTAGAAAATTGAACCGGATGATTTCTTAGTGAGCAAAAGAGGTAAGTTGAACTTTGAAATAAAAGTAGTTTGGAAAATTTGAAGAGAAGTTGTGTTTTTAATGATAGAAAGTTTATTAAATATTATAAAATTGAGAGAACATTAGAAAAATTAAATACGAGGATTTGTACTGAGCCAAGTAGGATGACAAAGATTAAGAAATAGATGTAAGTGGAGATTTTTAATAGAAATAGCTTAGAAAAACTTATGAGAGGAGTTGCGCTTTTAACGAAAGAAAGTTTAATAAATAATATAAAATTAAAAGAAAATAGAAAATTGAATAAGAGGACTAGTGAACCATAAAGATAATTTGAAATTTGATATAGAAGTAATTTAGAAAAATTAGGAGAGGAGTTGCAGTTTTAATTATACGAAGTTTAATAAATGAAGTAAAATTAGGAGCAAAAAAGAAAATTAAATAGGAGGATTTGTAGTGAACAAAGAGATAATTTTTTTTTTAAGTAGCTTAAAAAATAATTTGAAATTTAAAATAGAAATAGAAATAATTTAGAAAAATTAGAGGAGAAGTTGCTGTTTTAATGAAAGGAAGTTTAATAAATATTGTAAAATTAAGAGAAAATTAGAAAATTGAATGGTGATTCTTAGTGAGCAAAAAAAAATTGTTTTTGGAATTTTAAATAGTAATTTAAAAATTTTTGAAGAGAAGTTGTGTTTTTAATGATAGGAAGTTTATTAAATAATAAAGAGAAAAATAAAAAATTGAATAGGAGGTTTTTGTATTGAGCCGCCTAGAGGAAATAGATTTAAGGGGAGATTTTAAATAAAAGAGTTTAGAAAAACTAAGAGAGGAGTTGCGATTTTAGCAATAGAAAGTTTAATAAATAATGTAAATTTAAAAGAAAAATAGAAAATTCAATATAAGAATTTGTAGTGAGCCAATGAGATTTTTTTTAAGAAGCCAAATAAATAATTTGAAATAAAAGTATTCTAGAAAAAATAGGAGAAGAGTTGCGGTTTTAACGAAAAGAAGTTTAATAAATAATGTAAAATTAAGAGAAAAATAGAAAATTGAATAGGAAGATTTGTAATGAGCCGCCAAAGAGATTTTTTTTTAAAAAATTTAATGAAGACAAAGAGATAATTTTAAATTAATAATAGAAGTAGTCTAGAAAAATTAGAAGAGTTGTTGCGGTTTTAATAGTAGAAAGTTTAATAAATAATATAAAATAAGAGAAAATTAGAAAATTGAATGGGTGGAGTTTTAGTTAGCAAAAGAGATAATTTGAAATAGAAGTAGTTTAAAAAAAATTGGAGAGAAGTTGCGGTTTTAATGATAGGAAGTTTAATAAATAATGAAAATTAAAAGAAAATTTGAAAACTGAACCGGAGGATTTGTAGGCAAAAGTGATAATTTGAAATAGATATATTCTAGAATAACTAGGAAAGAAGTTGCGGTTTTAATGATATTAAGTTTATTAAATAATATAAACTTCAGAGAGAATTAGAAAATTGAATAAGAAGATTCGTAGTAAGCCAAGTAGGATGACAAAGTTTGAGAAATAGATGTAAGGGAATATTTGAAATAGAACTAGTTTAGAAAAATTAGGAGAGGAATTGTAATTTTAACGATAAAAAGTTTAATAAATGATGTAAAATTAATAGAAAAATAGAAGATTGAATATGAGGATTTGCATCGAACAAAAATATTTTTTTTTTTAAGAAGCTAAAAGATAATTTGAAATAGAAACATAAATAGTTTAGAAAATTTAGGGGAGAAGTTGTGGTTTTAATGAAAAGGAGTTTACTAAATATTGTAAAATTAAGAGAAAATTAGAAAATTGAATGGGAGGATTCTTAGTGAGCAAAAAAAAATGTTTTGGAATTTTAAATAGTAGTTTAGAAAATTTTAAAGAAAAGTTGTGCTTTTAATGATATTAAGTTTATTAAATAATGTAAAATTAAGAGAAAAATGAAAAAATGAATAGGAGCATTTGTATTGAGCTGCCTAGGATGACCAAGCTTGAGAAATAGATTTAAGGAGAGATTTTAAATAAAAGTAGTTTAGAAAAATTAAGAGAAGAGTTGCGACTTTTACGATAGGAAGTTTAATAAATAATGTAAATTTAAAAGAAAAATAGAAAATTGAATATAAGAATTTGTAGTGAGCCAATGAGTTTTTTTAAAAAAAAGAAGTTAAATAGATAATTTGAAATAAAATTATTCTAGAAAAAATAGGAGAGGAGTTGAGGTTTTACCAATAAAAGTTTACTAAATAATGTAAAATTAAGAGAAAAATAGAAAATTGAATAGGAAGATCTGTAGTAAGTCAAATAGATATTTTTTTTTAATTTAAAGAAGCCAAAGAGATAATTTGGAGAGAAATTGTGGTTTTAAACTTTTAATGATAGGAAGTTTAATAAATAATGTAAAATTAAGAGAAAATTAGAAAATTGAATTGGGGGAGTTTTAGTGAGCAAAAGAGATAACTTAAAATAGAAATAGTTTTAAGAAAAATCGGAGAAAAGTTGCAGTTTTAATGATAGAAAATTTAATAAATAATTAAAATTAAAAGAAAATTAAAAAATTGAATCGGAGGATTTGTATTGAGTCATGTAGAATGACAAAGTTAGAGGGAAGATGTAAGGGGAGATTTTAAATATAAGTAAGTAGTTTAGAAAAAAAGGAGAGGAGTTGTGGTTTTAACGATAGGAAGTTTAATAAATAATTTAATATTAAGAGAAAAATAAAAAAAATGAATAGGAGGATTTCTAGTGAGCCAAAGATTTTTTTTTTTAAGAAGCCAAAATCATAATTTGAAACAGAAGTAGTTAAGAAAAAAATAGGAGAGAAGTTGCGATTTTAGTGATAGAAAGTATTAAATAATGTAAAATAAAAAGAAAATTATAAAATGGATGGGGGAATTTGTAGTAAGCAAAAGTGATAATTTGAAATAGATATAGTTTAGAAAAACTAGAAGAGAAGTTGCGGTTTTAATGATAGAAAGTTTACTAAATGATATAAACTTAAGAGAGAATTAAAAAATTAAATAAGAGGATTTCTAATAAGCCAAGTAGGATGACAAAGTTTGAGAAATAGATGCAAGGGATTATTTGAAATAAAATTAGTTTAGAAAAATTAGGAGAGGAATTGTGATTTTAACGATATGAAGTTTAATAAATAATTTAAAATTAAGATAAAAATAGAAAATTGAATAGGAGGATTTGTAGTGAGCAAAAGTGATAAAAAAAATTGAAAGAAGTCAAAGTGATTTGAAATAGAAGTATTTTAAAAAAATTAGGAGTTAAGCAATGGTTTTAATAATAAGAAGATTAATAAATAATATAAAATTAAGATAAAAATTAGAAAATGTAATATGAGGATTTGTAGTGAACGAAAGAGATAATTTAAAATTTGACATAGAAGTAGTTTAGAAAAATTAAGTAGAAGTCGAGGTTTTATTGATAGGAAGTAAATTAAATAATGTAAAATTAAGAGAAATTTAGAAAATTGAAAAGGAGGATTTATAATGAGCAACGTAGGATGACCAAGATATAGAAATAGATGTAATGGGAGATTTGAAATATAAGCACTTTAGAAAAATTAGTTGCGGGGTTGCGATTTTAACGAAAGGATGTTTAAAAAATAATGTAAAATTAAGGAAAAAAATAAAAAATTGAGTAGGGGAATTTGTAGTGAGCCAAAAAGTTTTTTTTAAAAAAAAAAAGACAAAGAGATAATTAAAAATTTGAAATAAAAGTAAATTTGAAAAATTAGGACAGAAGTTGCGTTTTAATGATATGAAGTTTTATTAAATAATATGAAATTAAAACAAAATTAGAAAATTTAACCGAATGATTTCTTAGTGAGAAAAAGAGATAAGTTGAAATTTTAAATAAAAGTTGTTTAGAAACTTTGAAGAGAAGTTGTGTTTTTAATGATAGGAAATTTATTAAATATTGTAAAATTAAGAGAAAATTAAAAAAATTAAATAAGAGGATTTGTAATGAGCCAAGTAGGATGCCAAGATTAAGAAAGGGATGTAAAGGGAGATTTTTAATAGAGTAGTTAAGAAAAACTTATGAGATGAATTGCGGTTTTAACGTAAAGAAGTTTAATAAATAACGTAAAATTAAGAGAAAAATGAAAAATTGAATAGGAAAATTTGTAATGAACCAAAGAGATAATTTGCAATTTGATATAGAAGTAGTTTAGAAAAATTAGTAGAGGATTTGCGGTTTTAATGATAGAAAGTTTAATAAATGATGTAAAATTAAGAGAAAAATAGAAAATTGAATAGAAGGATTTGTAGAGAACCAAAGTGATAATTTTTTTTTAAGAAGCAAAAAAGATAATTTAAAAAAGAAATAGTTTAGAAAAATGAGGAGAGAAGTTGCGGTTTTAATGATAGGAAGTTTAATAAATAATGCAAAATTAAGAACTTGCGGATTTAATGATAAGAACTTTATTAAATAATGTAAAATTAAGTGAAAATTAAAAAATTGAAAAGGAGAATTTATAATGAGCAACGTAGGATGACCAAACTTGTGAAATAAATGTAAGAGAAGATTTGAAATAGAAGTAGTTTATAAGAATTAGGAGCGGAGTTGCGGTTTTAACGTTAGGAAGTTCAATAAATAATGTAAAATTAAGAGAAAAATAGAAAACTGAATAGGAGGATTTTTAGTGAGCCAAAAAGATAATTTTATTTTTTAAAAGAAGCCAATGAGATAATTAGAGATACAACAAATTTAGAAAAATTAGGAGAGAAGTTGCAGTTTCAATAATAGGAAGTTTAATACGTAATGTAAAATTATGAGAAAAAATAGAAAATTGAATATTAGGATTTGTAGTGAGTCAAAGAGATAAAAAAAAAATTGGATAAAAATTACAGTTTTAATGATAGAAAGTTTAATAAACATTATAAAATTAAGAGAAAATTAAAAAATTGAATCAGAGGATTTGTAGTGAGCCACGTAAGATGATAAAGTTAGAGGGGAGATGTAAGGAGAGATTTAAAATATAAATAGTTTAGAAAAAATAGGAGAGGAGTTGTGGTTTTAACTATATGAAGTTTAATAAATAATTTAAAATTAAGAGAAAAAATATAAAAGTAAAATAGAAGGATGTGTAATAAGTCAAAGAGATTTTATTTTTTATTTTTTTTAAAAGAAGCCAAAGAGATAATTTGAAATAAAAATAGTTTAGAAAAATATAGGAGGGAAGTTGCGGTTTTAATGATAGGAAGTATTAAATAATGTAAAATTAAGAGAAAATTATAAAATTGAATATGAGGTTTTGTAGTGAGCAAAAGAGATCATTTGAAATATAAATAGTTTAGAAAAACAAGGAGAGAAGTTGCGGGTTTAATGATAGGAAGTTTATTAAATAATATAAACTTAAAAGAGAATTAAAAAATTGAATAGGAGGATTTGTAGTAAGGGGAAATTTGAGAAATAAGTTTGAGAAATAAATGTAAGGGGAAATTTTAAATACAAGTAGTTTAGAAAAATTTGGAGAAAAGTTGCAATTTTAATGATAGAAAATTAACGCAAAAATGTAAACTTAAGAGAAAATTAGAAATTTGAATCGAAGGATTTGTAGTGAGCCACGTAGGATGCCAAAGTTAGATGGGAGATGTATGAAGAGATTTGAAATATAAGTAGTTTAGAAAAATAGGAGAGGAGTTGTGGTGTTAAAGATTGGAAGTTTAATAAATAATTTAAAATTAATAAAAAAATGAAGTGAATAGGAGTATTTGTAGTGAGCCAAAGAATTTTTTTTTTTTTTTGTGTTTATTTAAGAAGCCAAAGTCGCAATTTAATATTTGAAATTTGAAACAAAAGTAGTTAAGAAAAAAAAATAGGAGAGAAGTTGTGATTTTAATGATAGAATGTAGTAAATAATGTAAAGTTAAAAGAAAATTATAAAATTGAATAGGGGGATTTTTAGTAAGCAAAAGTGATAATTTGAAATAGATATAATTTAGAAAAACTAGGAGAGAAGTTGCGGTTTTAATGATAGAAAGTTAAATAAATAATGTAAAATTAAGAGAAAAATAGAACATTGAATAAGAGGATTTTTAGTGAGCCAAAAAGTCAATTTTTTTTTAAAAAAAAAGCCAATGAAATAACTAGAGATATAAGAAATTTAGAAAAATTAGGAGAGAAGCTGCAGTTTTAATGATAGGAAGTTTAATAAGTAATGTAAAATTAGGAGAAAAATAAAAAATTGAATATAAGGATTTGTAATGAATCAAAGAGAAAAAAAAATTCTAAAAGAAGTTAAAGAGATAATTTGAAATAAAAGTAGTTTAGAAAAATTAGGAAATGAGTTGCGGTTTTAACTATAGGAAGTTTAATAAATAATGTAAAATTAAGAGAAAAATAGAAAATTGAATAGGATGATTTGTAGTGAGCCAAAGGGATAATTTGAAATTTAAAATAAAAGTAGTTTAGAAAAATTAGGAGGGAAGTTGCGGTTTTAATGGGAGATTTGAAATATAGGTACTTTAGAAAAATTAGGAGTGAGATTTGAAATATAGGTACTTTAGAAAAATTAGGAGTGGGGTTGCGGTTTTAACGAAAGGAAGTTTAATAAATAATGTAAAATTAGGACAAAAAAAATAGAAAATTGAGTAGGAGTATTTGTAATGAGCCAAAAAGATTTTTTTTTTAAAGAAGCCAAAGAGATACTTAAAATTTTGAAATAGAAGTAATTTAGAAAAATTAGGACAGAAGTTGCGATTTAATGATATGAAGTTTATTAAACAATATAAAATTAAGAGAAAATTAGAAAATTGAACCAAAGGATTTCTTAGTGAGCAAAAGAGATAATTTTAAATTTTAAATAAAAGTAGTTTAGAAAATTTAAAGAGAAATAGTTAAGAAATATTAGGGGAGAAGTTGCGGTTTTAATGATAGGAAGTTTAATAAATATTGTAAAATTAAGATAAAATTAAATAAATTAACAGGAGGATTCTTAGTGAGCAAAAAAGATGTTTTCGAATTTTAAATAGTAGTTTAGAAAATTTTGAAGAAATGCACTTTTAATGATAGGAAGTTTATTAAATAATGTAAAATTAAGAGAAGAATAAAAAATTGAATATGAGGATTTGTATTGAGCTGCCTAGGATGACCAAGATTGAGAAATGGATTTATGGGGAGATTTTAAATAAAAGTAGTTAAGAAATATTGAGAGGAGTTGCAATTTTAACAATAGGAAGTGTAATAAATAATGTAAATTTAAGAGAAAAATAGAAAATTGAACATAAGAATTTGCAAATGAGCCAAAAGAAGATTTTTTTAAGAAGTCAAATAGATAATTTGAAATAAAAGTATTCTAGAAAAATTAGGTGAGAAGTTGCGGTTTTAACGATAGGAAGTTTAATAAATAATGTAAAATTAAGAAAAAAAAATAGAAAATTGAGTAGGAGGACTTGTAATGACCAAAAAGATTTTTTCTTTTTTTTTAAAGAAGCCAAAGAGATAATTAAAATTTTGAAATAGAAGTAATTTGGAAAAATTAGGACAAAAGTTGTGTTTTAATGAGATGAAGTTTATTAAATAATAAAAAATTAAGAGAAAATTAGAAAATTGAACCGAAGGATTTCTTAGTGAGCAAAAGAGATAATTTGAAATTTTAAATAAAAGTAGTTTAGAAAATTTAAAGAAAAGTTGTGTTTTTAATGATAGAAAGCTTATTAAATATTGTCAAATTAAGAGAAAATTAGAAAAATTAAATAGGAGAATTTGTAATGAGCCAAGAGGATGACCAAGATTAAGAAATGGATGTAAGGGGAGATTTTTAATAGAAGTAATTTAGAAAAACTTATGAGAGAAGTTGCGGTTTTAACGAAAGGAAGTTTAATAAATAATGTAAAATTAAGAGAAAAATAGAAAATTGAATAGGAAAATTTGTAATGAACCAAAGAGATAATTTGAAATTTGATATAGAAGTAGTTTAGAAAAATTAGGAGAGGATTTTGCGGCTTTAATGATAGGAAGTTTAATAAATGATAAATTGAACATGAGGATTTGTAGTGAACCAAAGAGATTTTTTTTAAGAAGCAAAAAAGATAACTTGAAAAAGAAATAGTTTAGAAAAATTAGGGGAGAAGTTGCGGTCTTAATGATAGGAAGTTTAATAAATATTGTAAAATTAAGAGAAAATTAAAAAACTAACAGGAGGTGTTGGGAGATGGATTTAATAAAGAATGATTTTGATTAGATCCCAAAATCCCTGAGTATGACATGTTCAGGATAATCTTGATAGTTGAGTCAGGATTCAGTTTTAGAAGTATTAGGATGTTATCCTGACAATGTATAGTCGCCAGATATAGATCGGGATAGGTTCTCAAGACTCAAGTAAGCCAAGAAACCAAGTTTCAAAGATGAAATCGAAGTTTCAAGTTTCAAGATGAAACCGAGAATCAAGACTCAAGAGAAACTAAGAATCAAGACTAAAAGGAGAAACCGAGAAACCAAGACTCAAAGGAGAAATCGAGATATCAAGACTCAAGGAGAAACCAAGATATCTGTGAAGATTCAAGACATCAAGACTCGTAAGACTCAAGACACGTACATGAAGACCAAGGATACCGAAGGCACAATAATTATCAAGACTTCAAAGAATGCATCGAATGCTCAAGATAAACCTCAATGTTCCGAGGCACCGAAAATATCTATCCAAGGATACAACATCGGTGTTAACGCGATTCCTTAGAAAAATAGATATTGCTCAACACATTCTCATGCATAAAAAGGAACTAAGACAAAGTGTTGTTAAGGTTATATCACTCGAGAGATGTAACCAAAAAGAAAATTGAGTTTGTCTACCTTTAACCGGAGACAAAAGTCAAAAAAAAAAGACAAAGATTGTACCTTCATCGACATCGACAATGACAAAAGTCATCGAAACATGTCGATAGTACTATGTTCCGATCGCAAAAAAGTGATGACAAATTTACATGAAAAGCGGTTTACCTAAAACGTCTTTAGAAGTCTCAAACCCTAAATATAGTCGTTTATCACACACCATAAGAGGAAACTCACGAAGCTATCTCTTCCAACGGATAGTTTTTCAAGAGTGACCTTGATGTATGCCTATAAATACTTGTGACCCTCTACATTGAAGGTTACGGGAAATTTGTAAGCAACTCAAGAGCTCAAACTTATTATTGCAAGTTGAAGCACTCGAAAACCCAAGAATTTCCCAAGTGCTTTATATCGAAGAGAGCTCATTCCACTAAGCATAGTTTGATAAGATATATCCAAAGCTTAGTCGAGATATCCTAGCCTTTGCATTGTTCTTATTGTAAAGGATATCTCATCCTAGTTGGAAACCAACCAAGAAACCCCAAACCCTTTGTAAGGTAGTTTGAGTGTGATTGTTGGTAAGATTGGAGTTGTAAAGAGTTAGTAAACTACATTGGCGTGGTGTAAAGCTCTAGAGAAGAAGTGGGTAAACTATCTTGGATAGTCAGAAAGCTTGTGTGTGTTTTGAGTTAGTAAACTACAGGGGTAGTCAGAAAGCTCAAAATAGAAAGGTTAGTAAACTACAGAGGTAGTCAGAAAACCTTAGGAAATGATTAGTGAATTTCTCTGAAGAGGTCAGAGAGAGTGGACGTGGGAGCTTGAGTCTCTGAACCACTATAACTTGTTGTGTTCTTTGCTTTACTTTTGCTTTTGATTGATTAAGCTTTGCATACCTTTAACTGAAAAGCATATTTTCACCGATACTCGGTTGGAATCAATCAATGAAGTTGCATCTGGCGAATCACGACCTAATCACTATTCCATTAAAAGGAAGGTTTTCAGCAAAGCATAAAACGAGTATAAACTTAGGGCCAACCATTCCGCACATCTGAGTGGTTATTCAAGCAACTCAGTAACTCTGAAAGAACTCAGGATCAGTTGGGATTATCTGAGGTATCTGAAAGCAGCTCAGGATCACTGTCTCAGATAGACTTTGACTCAGGGCGATCTGTGACCAAATCATCAGGACAACTTGACCCAAGCTGGCCTCAGTAAAGAAAAAGTTTTAAAATCACTGAACACATGTATTCCCCCCCATACACGTGTAAGACTCGTTTGCACCGGGACCAACAAGAGGATTCTTAGTGAGCAAAAAAGATGTTTTGGAATCTAAATAATAGTTTAGAAAATTTTGAAGAGATGCACTTTTAATGATAGGAAGTTTATTAAATAATATAAAATTAAGAGTGATGGTCCCGTTTTGAAAACCCATTTGCACGCGGAAGCAAAACGTTTCGATTCGGTGCATATAAAAAAAAAGGGGCGAAAAGGCAAGATTGATTCATTTTTTTTTTTTAAGAACGATGTGTGTTATGCTTATAAACGAATGCATAAGGCAAGTAATAACATAAAGAAGAAAGAACACACAATTTTATAGTGGTTGGACAACGCCCCTACATCCACTCTTCCCTTCATGGGGCACCAACTAAACCAACTTAACCAATCGGGACTTATCACCCTCATGGGATTGCCGACCCTCCTTTCGGGATTGCTAGATGTTTCCGAGTTCACACTCAAAACGGGACTTATCACCCTCACGGGATTGCCGACCCTCCCTTTCGGGATTGCTAGATGTTTACCGAAGTTCACACTCAAACGGGACTTATCACCCTCATGGGATTGCCTACCCTCCCTTTCGGGATTGCTAGATGTTTACCGAAGTTCACACTCAACCTACAAACTTATCCTACCAATGGTTTGGGTATAAGGTTGTTTGGTTTCAACTAGGGTGAGATTTTCCCTTACATTTGTTTAATTTCAATCTTTAAGGTTGGGAAAATCTCTCTAAGCTTAGGATATGGCATTTTTGCTTAGATACAATGAAGAACACTCTTGGGTAAATTTGGATATGTAATGCTCTGTGTTCTTGAATGGAGTTGCTTGAATATTTGGCTTTTAATTTCACTGCGCAGATCCTCCATCTTCTTCTTTTTTGAAGATAGTGCAATGTATTTATAGTGTGGATTTGAATATTACCGTTGGAGAGTAATATTCAAATCCATACTAATAATCTTCAAACTTTTCTTTGTTCTTTTCCTTTGTTGTTTTTGCGAACTTTATGTCCAAACCATATATGTTGTTATCTTCTTATTGATCACCGCTTTTGTGTGTCTAACGGATCCGATCATTTCACGGACATCGTTCATTGCTACGATTCGGTCACCGATCGGTCCATTTGAAAACTGATCCAGATTTACGGTGTCTTTGAAATCTTCGTTCATCGATCTTTGAAATCACTTGTTCATCGATCTTTGAAATCATTGTTCATCGATTCTATGAAATCTTTCGTTTCATCGAATCGATTTTTTCTTGTTCATCGGTCCGATTTCATTTAACCGATTTTCTTTGTTTCATCGGCCCGATTTCACGAATCGATTTTTCTGTTCATCGGTCCGATTTACGTCGCCGATTCGATCATTTCCTTTGATCGAATCAGTCAGATCATCTGGATCTGATGAGCAAATCGCATCGAAAAACAAGCTAAAGATGTCGGTTCTTCTGATGATCACCAGCGTTAGAAAAACGCATTGCAGGTCGATTCAGACGCCCGGTTATTTCGGAACTCATCCTTTCATCGATCTTGATCGACCTCGTCGATCTCGATCATCTTCGCCGATTTCATGAGTTCCCCAACTTGTTCTTAGTTTCCTCAACTTGTTATCTGTAAATTAGCTTCCAAGAAACACAAGTTGATAATGTTTTGGCATAATTAAACAAAACTAAAATATCCCAACAAAGAGAAAAAAAAAAAATTGAATAGGAGGATTTGTATTGAGTTGCCTAGGATGACCAAGATTGAGAAATGAATTTAAGGGGAGATTTTCAATAAAAGTAGTTAAGAAAAATTAAGTGGGAGTTTCGATTTTAACAATAGGAAGTTTAATAAATAATATAAATTTAAGAGAAAAATAGAAAATTGATTATAAGAATTTGCAGGTGAGCCAACGAGATTTTTTTTTAAGAAGCCAAATAAATAATTTGAAATAAAAGTATTTTAGAAAAATTAGGAGAGGAGTTGTGGTTTTAACAATAGGAAGTGTAATAAATAATGTAAAATTAAAAGAAAAATAGAAAATTGAATATAAAGATTTGTAAGGAGCCGAAGTGGTTTTTTTTTTTAATTTAAATAAGTCAAAGAGATAATTTGAAATTGATAATAGAAGTAGTTTAGAAAAATTATGAGAGAAGTTGCAGTTTTAATGATAGGAAGTTTAATAAATAATGTAAAATTAAGAGAAAGTTAGAAAATTGAATTGGTGGAGTTTTAGTGAGCAAAAGAGATAGTTTGAAATAGAAATAGTTTTAAAAAAAAATTGGAGAAAAGTTGAAGTTTTAATGATAGGAAATTTAATAAATAATTAAAATTAAAAGAAAATTAGAAAATTAAATCGGAGGATTTGTAGTGAGTCACGTAGGTTGAAAAAGTTTGAGGGAAAATATAGGGGGAGATTTTAAATATAACTAGTTTAGAAAAAATAGGAGAGGAGTTGTGGTTTTAACAATACGAAGTTTAATAAATAATTTAAAATTAAGATAAAAATAAAAAAAGTGAATAGGAGGATTTGTAGTGAGCCAAAGGATTTTATTTTATTTAAGAAGCCAAAATCATAATTTGAAATTTGAAACAGAAGTAGTTAAGAAAAAAAATAGGAGAGAAGTTGCGATTTTAATGATTGAAAAATAATGTAAAATTAAAAGAAAATTATAAAATTGATTGGGGGATTTATAGTAAGCAAAAGTGATAATTTGAAATAGATATATGTTGTGACCGGTCAAAGTATTTCAATATCTTATACAGTTGGATGAACGGGGGGATTATTAAATTATAGTTTATTTTTTCAAAGTTCGCAGAGTATATGCTCGCCAAATGAAAGCATGAAGTTATGCTTTCATTATGATAGGCAAGTCATGGAAGCTCGAAAGCGAGAATAAGGGCATTATGTTCGACATTTAAGAACGAACAAAGCAACCCAGTTAAATACACCTGATAAGCAGGAAGCACATATCCGAATCATCTCTCCACTCCTAGTCACTTGGACAACAAGTACAAAACTTCACAACGGTATGTATGCGTGTGTCGGTCGGGGAGATGATGTAGGAAAACATGGCGATACCACATAAAGTCTTGCATGCCACAAAATCGCCAGCTCGTGCTTACTAAACCAGCACATGCTTATCAAAGTACTATAAATAGGCCCTGAAAAATCATAAAAATGGTGAAGAAAAATTCCCAAGTACTTACACATATATTCTCCAATTCACCATCTTTTCGAGAAGGAAGTTTTCACCACGAGTAGTATTGTGTAATTGTATACTTGAACCTCGCAATATAACATCTCGGCTTGGAATGCCCCAGAGTAGTCATTTATTGATGATTTGGGTCAACAATTTCTTGTTCTTTACTGTAATATTGTACACATACTTATTTTGTTTGTGAGTTGTTTTAAAATTAGCCACATAGTATTCTCATTAAAAAACGACTTGCAACAATTGGCGCTAGAAGAAGGGTGGTAGATAATGCGAGGAAAAAAAAATATAATGCCTCAATCTAGGAATACTCAAGCGGAGAAATCGGACACTGACCCGATTTCACAATTTTAAAGAAATTCAAGCACAACCTCAAGAAAATGAGGCGGTGGAAACCATCAATTTGGAAGAAATTGCCAAATGATCCAACAAAGAACGACAAAAACCATTACTTTTTTTGCTAAAAGCAAAAAAAAAAAAGAATCGATAAAGAGTTGGCAAGTTAAAAGCTCGAATGATGATGATCGGCGATCAAAAACTTTTGATAGCGATCAAGTCAAAAAAAAAGTTAAGACAAACGCAGTTGAAAAGAGGCGCAGAAAGTCGATCGGATGGAGAACAACCCTAAGCTTCCAGCAATCGGCGTTTGAGCGTCCGAGAGTATTAGAAAAGAAAGCGTATTGGCGAGCATAGGCGCCGAGATCCCGGAAAGAAATATCATGCAAAACACAATGACCCAAGTGGAACATTATGATCACCCACTACATAAACGACCACAAGATTCCCAAGTGGAACATCATGATCGCCCACTACATAAACGACCACAAGATTCCCCAAGTGGAACATTATGATCGCCCACTGCGCATAAACGACCTCAAGATTCCCAAGTGGAACATCATGATCGTCCACATCATGAAACGATCTCGTGATCACGAAAAAGTCGATCGAACTAGATTGTCTATTCATCATCGAATGGGTAATCGAGAATCAATACGGAAAGGGGATCGTCCCATCTCGAAAGCATGACCGACTGTGTCCTCAAGATGGAATCGGCCTCGTTCGGTCAATCAGTTCCGAAAAATGGCGAAGATGCAAAAAGCGATAGAGAGTTTGCGAGCCGATCTTGCGATTACTAAAGGATCACTCGAAAGGAAGGCGATCCCCATGCTCGCCGCTTCGCCCGGTATATCATGTCGCAGAAATACAAGAAAAAGGTGGCAAAGAATCGGCCACCCATACCGGAAATTCGATCGCGGTCGGATCCTTATGTTCACCTTAGTAAATATTGATTATATGATCATGAATGGGTGCCAGCCTTGTAACTTCGGTGCGGTCTTTTCCCATGACCTTGGGTGGCCGGGCACACGCGTGGTTTTCAACTTTGTCCGCTGCGTCCATCCATCACGCCCTTCAAGGTGGGACAAAAATTTCAATCCCACTTTTCATCCATGTGTGCTCACCCAAAGACCAAAACAGAGGTTGGCACATTTCTCCCCAACTAAAGGGTGAATCGGATCGAGCATATATTGAAAGATTTGACAAATGTTTATATCGATGGAGCCAGTTGAAGAGGATGTTAAAATCCTCACGGTGGTGGGGGCTTGACCCTAAATACGGATATGTGGAAAGCCGTACATCGGGATTGACCGAACACATATACCGAATTTTGAGAAATGCGACCAAGATTATAGCTATGTAGAGGATGGGCTTGCCCAATCACGGTTAGGCAAGTAGCAACAAAAAAGAGTCGTTGGTAAAAGAGTAATGAATGGGGGTATAAACCCCGGGATCTTTCAAACCTTTTGAAGAGGAGGTAAGTACATACGACTTACGAAGTCTTCTAGGCGTTTATTGAGAGACGATATTTAATCAAATTAAGGATCGGGACATATTAGATAAGCCACGAAGAATTGTAAGAGATAAAAATAAACTTAAATCTTCCAAGTTTTGTAATTATTATGGGTACATCGGACATAATACCGATGAATGTCGATTTCGCTTCGGTCGACTTTGGAAGTTATATGAAGAGAATCGTCTTACTCGAGTTCCTCAAAAAACCGGCGAACAAAGACTCGAAAAAAATCGGGTGATCGTGAGAATAGCGTAAAGCGGAAAAAGTGTCGATAGTGATCCCGAGGAATACCGCAAGTTGGAATTACCCGAGAGAGCTCTCTGGCGGAGGTCGAGAGAGTCAAGAAATCAACATGATTCACCCGGACTATGGGCGATGGGTGGATCTTTATCGAGTAACCGAGCGTTATCAAGCAAAGGAAGAAGATGGAAATCTGGCGCCATGCAAAGCATACATCAAAGTGAGCGTGGCGGCACCTCGTGAAGCATACCACTCTCTCTCACCAAATTTTGTTTTTGAAGGCGACCTTGATGGTATCATCAACCCTCACAATGATTAAGCTAACGATAAGTGCGGCTCATGGGTTGAAAGTGCATCGACTCCCTCAGAATCTTAGGGGCATATCACGAACATTTTGTTCGTCAACACTCACATCGGATGGAGAAACAAATGGGTGATCTAAGTAGTTATATCGAGAGCCACGTGATCACACCATAATGGGTTTCGGGAATCTATAACTTCGACCATATGGAATGATTAGGCTAGGAGTTGAGTTAGAGTCAACAAATAATCCGAAGATTCGACGAACTAGAATGTTAGACTTTGTAATCGTCGATGCTCCGTCTACTAATAACGAGTTTTTAGGTCGCCCGTTTATTCAGAATTCAAAGTTATGCATTCGACTTATTACTATTGTGTTAAGTTTCCAACCCAAGAAGGGGCGGGGTAGCGTAAAAGGCGACCAGAAAAAAGCTCGAGATTGTTTGCTGTCATGCGTGCCAGAAAAGCAAAATATCGTTAACATGATGGAGCAAACATGTGAGACCAGAGAATCAAGCCAACATGCGAACATATTACCGAGGGGACGCTTTATACCTCCTATGTCGAGCACATCTCCACGGGCGAACACGTAAACCGGAATGATTACTTTCATGTTAGGATCTAATGAACATTGATCCACCAAATGAGCTCTGGGACTTAGAACCTCGTATATAGGTTTTGATCCTATGGAGGTAGATGATGAACAGGGGGTTGATCGAAGATCTCGGCGGAAGCAAAAAAAGAGGCGGAGCAAGCGCTGTTGAACAATTGAGTCTGTCAATATCGACCCGATCGGACGAATTAGAAGTTTCATTGGTTGAGTAATCGGAACCATTCCGAACGAAATGATCGCGATCTTCTTGAGCAAATTTAGATGTGTTTGCTTGGTCACATGAGGACATAATGGGCGTTGATCCTAAACATGCATGTCACTCTCTTAACCTTGACCCAACACAAATTCCAATAATTGAAGCGGAGAAAATTCATCAGGAGAAATATGCACTATGGATATTGAAATTAAGAAAATTGCTCGATAATAAATTGATTCGAGAAGTAAAGTGCCCAAGATGGCTTGCTAACCCCGTGCTTCAAATCCGCAAATCTAACAGAGCTTGGAGGTTATGCATAGATTTAATCGACTTAAACAAAGTATGTCCGAAAAGACAATTTCCGATGCCACATATCGATTATTTGGTCGATAATACAATGAGACATGAGCTCATGACTTTCATGGATGCATTCTTTGGGTATCACCAAATATCCATGCATCCAGACGATCAAAACAATACGGTTTTCTGCAGCGAAAAGAACATGTATTGTTAGCAACGCATGCCGTTCGAATTAAAGAATGCTGGAGCAACGTATCAACGTTTGGTGAACAAGATGTTCGACGAACATATAGGTCGAACAGTTGAGGTGTACATTGATGACATTGTGGTAAAAAGCGAGCATAAGAAAGACCACATTACCCACCTGGCACAGACGTTTGATATTCTCAGGGAGTATAACATGAAGTTAAATCCGAAGAAATCTCGGTTTTGGGGTTCATTCGGGGAAAATTCCTAGGACATATGGTCGGTCGGCGGGGATTGAAGGAACCCATCAAAAATTCAAAAGCTATGCTTTCGACACGCAGGCCCCAAAAGTGTTAAAAAGTACAAAAATTAACTGGACGTTTGGCTTCTGTAAACCGATTTATATCACGAAGTGGAGATAAATGCAAATCTTTCTTTGACGCATTAAAGAAAGGGAAATTCCAGTGGACAGTGTTGGGGAATGAGTTGCACAGATCTATTCGGGGTGAATATTTAAATACAAATTTAATTCATTAATTATTACTAGCATGAATTAATCTATATTAATTCAAATAATAATTGCAACAACATATCATGCATATAAAAAGCCACGTAAAACCTACACGACGCGGAATCTACGGGGTTTACGTGAGCGTACCCTCTCCCGGGATGGCAATTGGCTTTGGTCGGACGGACTAACCAAAAGGACTTCCAAGTATTCCCTTAGCCCCTTGTTCGACAATCCAATTGGAAGGATACTTTCATGAACAATTAACAAAAGAAAAAAAAAAAAACTTTGTTGCACCACTTATGTGGATTTCTTTAATATTTCAAAGACATGGAATTGTACTTGGGAATGAACTAATCATCCCCTATATATATAGGAGGGAGGGTGAACGAAATTTGTGTGTTTTTTCAATGTGGGAAAAAGACTTTTCGTCACCAAGAAATCTTGAATATATCCCATATATTCTTTTTTCCCATAATTAAAATATTCCACAAAAAAAAATCCACCTCCTCTATTTTATGGAATTTTCGAAAATATTAGTGTGCAAGAATCCAAGATTTGGATCTTCTTGAATTTATGAGATATTCTTGTATTTCAAGAAATACATATCTTCCATAATATCTTTTCAAGAAAATCAAGAAAATCTTTCTTGCCAATTATATTTCCAAAATTTGAAATTTCACTATGTATAACCAAGTGGGAGATTTCTTGAATTTAATGAGATAATCTTGTATTCAAGAATACATATCTTCATTCCATAACAAAATTCAAAAAAAATCTTTCTCCTTTTTTTTATCCATAATTTTGAAAATTTAGAGAAAATATAAGCAACAATATTTATTTTATTTTAATCATCTTTTAGGTTATTGGACTATATGTTGGGCTACTCGGGGGGCCTTTAGGAGAATTAAGATTGGACCTTCTAATGGATCTTGAATATCTAATATTGAGCCACAATATAATTCAAGCCCATAAATATTAATTAATCTCACTACATAATTAATATTGCACCATCCATCTTAACCCATATTACAGTCAATATGACTCCCGGTTATTATTTCCGTGTTTAAGATTATTTAGCCCATTAATTAATTCAAGCTTTTGAAATAGCTTTCCGTTAATTAATATCTTTTGTCCTTGGTAGAGAGCGGTTCAACATTATTATCCATACCGAAAACTAATTCCACTTGCAAGATTTGGTATGATAAAACTTATGAACCTCCCAAGGGCAAATCAAAACAAAGCGTGCACACGCGATTCTTCGTATTAAATCTTAGCAATCACACGTGACCAATAATATTGCCCAAGATAAAAAGTATTGAATCTCTCTCCGATTCGCTACCCATGATAAGTCAAAAGCAATAGTTACCGATCCCACGTGATCCTATTTAAGCGGACGAAGGTTAAGAAACAACGAACCACCGAGGTCTAATTCTTCCTTGTTCGATTCTGAAGAATTTATCCTCCATAGAAGTCCTATTCAAATAGCATCGATCATGCACAAAGTGTAATCTCTTGGTCAAGACAAACCAATCTGAGCCTTACACCTCAACCTTTTCGCGATGGTTGTTCATTTCCATCTAGGTCGTGAAATGGCGTACTTATAGTTACATGCGGATTGTTAATTTAATCTTACGTGATCGGGTATCACTAAATTAACTACTGATGTAACACGCATTTAATTATTGAACAGTTATGCAAGTAAATATATATAACATTCAATCATATTTAAAGCATCGATGATAAACAATTTATTTGATAAATAAGTCTCGAAAATTCGGTTTCGATTATACAAAAAAAAGCATAATGTTCAAGATAATCCCAACAATCTCCCCACTTATACTCAAAGTCTGCTTTTTAAGTATACTACAACACGTCTCGAGTAGTCCGTGACATCTAATGTCACCTACACGAACCTAATAATTTCTCCCACTTATACTCAAAGCAGGTCGGTCTTGACACCCATTCCACTCCACATGTCTCTCGAATGTATTGAGAGGCGCACGATTTGTGAATGGATCTATTAGGGTTGTCCTCGACGCTATTTATCTTTGCCACATCTATATCTCTCTCTTAACGATTTCTCGTATAAGATGTCTTTTCCTTTAATGTGTTTGTTTGACTCGTGGACTCTTGGTTCTCTTGAATTTGTAATCGCCCTCAGCAGATATTCTAGACAAATTCGTAACACCATCCAAGTCCCTTAAGAAGATCTAGAGCCCAATCGGTTCTTTCATCGCTTCACAAAGAACTACTTACCCGACTTCCATGGTTGAGTCGTTGATGCATTTTCGCTTCACTTTCGTCCATTGGATGGTTACACTTCCCAAATGGAAACACACTAACTGAGGCAGATAATTTCTGGAATCTAAATCTGATTGGAAATCCGAGTCCGTGTAGCCGATGGGGATTGGAGTATCTGACTGATAAATCAACATTCTATTTCGAGTTCTTTTCAGATACTTCAGAATGTTTTTAACTGTCGTCCAATGCGCTTTCCCTGGGTTACTTTGATATCTTTCTACCATGCCTACGGCAAAATAGATATCCGGTCTCGTACACAACATTGCATACATAAAGTTTTCCGACAGCCGAAGCACACGGAATGCCTTTCATGTCATCTATCTCCTTTTGAGTCTTAGGGGACATTTTCTTGGATAGATGGATTCCAAATCTGAAAGGTACGAATCCTTTCTTGGAATCTTGCATCTTTGAATCGTTTCAAGGCAATTGTACATGTATGAAACTTGCGATAACCCGATCATCATTTTCTTGCGATCTCGAGTGATCTTGATCCCAAGGATGTGTCCGGTTTTCCCTAAGTCTTTCATATCAAACTGTTTTGAAACCATGCCCTTACGTCTGATCACACCTTCACATCGTTCCCGATGATCACAATGTCATCTACGTATAGTACTAAGAATACCAATGCAGTTTCGAAACGCTTTTTATACACACAACTTTCAAACTTATTTTGATCAAACCCATAAGACTTTATTACATGATCAAAACTTTGGTTCCAAGCTCTGGATATGCTGTTTGAGTCAAGTAAATGAACCTCTTGAGCTTACAAACTAGGTGTTCTTGCCCGTTTCAATGAAACCTTGGTGTTGTTGCACATAGATCTCTTTATCAAGACTTAGTTAAGGAAAAGCCATCTTGACATCTATTTGCCAGATTTCAAGGTTAAAAATGAGAATCGATAAGAGAATACGGATGGACTTAAGCATGGCTCTGAAAAAAAAAGTTTCTCATGTCGATCCCTTTCTTTTCGAGTATAACCTTTTCGCCATTAGTCTTGCTTTTAAAAGGTTTCAACCTTTCCGGCGAACCGAACCTTTTTTTCTTATATACCCACTGCATCTAATGAGGTTTGACCCCATTAAAGTGGTTCGACTAGCTCCCACGCTCTATTATGAAATATAGAACCCAACTTGGCTTTCATTGTTGTTTGCCAAGAATCTGCAGATCCTTATCTTGGAGTGCCTCGTCATATGTCCATGGGTGCGATTAGGGAATCAAGTCGGAGGACTCTCCTATTCCATGAATCTCTCTTTTGTCTAACAACCCTCCCACTATAACGAGGCTCGGTTGTGAAAGCGTATCATTTGGTATATCATCTAAAATACAGATTGGCATTGAGGTTTGCCTTCTAAGCTCATTTGAGGTAATCTCACTTCTGGGTTTTCTTTGGGTTCTATAATTTTCTTCCAAAATCTAAAGTGGTGCGGATGTCCACCTTTTGAGCTTCGGAACTATAGAACATTCACCCTTTTGTTCCCCGAGGGTATCCTACAAAAAAAACGACTTTAATTTCGATCGAGGATCTAATTCTGGGTTTCCTTGTGTCAACACGTAGTGGCCGGACACCCCAAAGTTCTCATGTGTCTCATACTAGACTTGCGCTCGGTCCACAATTCTTTGGGGTTCTGGGAACTGATTTGGATAGCACCAAGTTCAGAATGTAAGTCGTTGTTTTCAAGGCATGACCCCAGAACGACTCGGGAAGATCCGTATAACTCATCATTGATCTAACCATTTCAAAAGAATTATGTTTGCCGCTCTGCAAACCCCGATTTTGTTGAGGGTTCCGGATGCGATGGTGGGATCAATCCGCTTCATCGGATAAGTAGTACAAAAACTCATATTTGAGGTATTCGCTTCCACGATCGGATCGTAGAGACTTGATCGTTTCTCCATATGATTCTCTGCTTGAGCCTTAAATTCTTTAGAATTTCTCAAAGGTCTCAAATTCACGCTCATAAGGAAAATGTACATTGAGTAATCATCAATAAAATTACTCATAACCTCCTTCTTGCTTTGGTTGACATTGACTACATACATCCGTGTGAACGATCTCTAACACTTCTTTGGCCCTATTCCTGGCTCCAAATGCCCTCTTGGTCATATTACCATCCAAACATGATTCGCGAGGTTGGAATCGATTCAACTTGGAGACGCATTCCAGGTGAACCATCTTTCACCAACATTTGGATCCTCTTTGGATTTATACGACCTAATCTTAGATGCTTAGAAAAGAAGTGTCTCGTTCACGTCGATGAGCGTTTTTCTTTTCTCGAAAAGCAGTTGATGTGTTATAGGATACATTTTAAGTGGCGCGTGCGAGTTAATTGTATAGAGATTTTCCATCAATGTCCCGTAATGATACACTCATCATTTCAAAATTGATGTCATTCTTATTAGAAGAAACTTAGTGTCCTTTAATCGAATTTTTAGAAACCGAAAGTGAATTCTTTCTAAAAACGGGAACACAAAGATAATCTCAAAAAACTTTATCTTCAAAAGATAGGTGCGCATTTCTCCCATCGCTTTTAATCATTGTTACTCGTGAAGCATTCGAATGAACGCTTCTTTGCGTGAGTATTGCAATAATCGTTACTACCGTAGCATTGCAATATCTCGCCACTTACGTAGCATTGCAATGTCTTCTACTTTCTTAACGTTGCCCGGTGTGATGAGGATCTCACTCCCCACTTCGTTTGCGAATCATTTAGAACCCGAGTGAAGCCAACATGATTAGTGGATCTCATTATCAACCACCCACGAATGAGAAGTATCTGCCCATTAAACAAGTTTCAACAACTAGTGTGTGAGAATTACCTTTCTTTCTCATCCTTTGGGGTTGGAACAAACAAAACCTCCATTGTCCTCTCTCTCACCGCAACCACTTCCTCTTTGAATTTTCCTCGACTCAACAAGCATTCTCATCTTACCATTGCTCTTGCAACAATTGAGTTTTTTATCTTATGGTCTTTGATCCTCTTCTTTATCTTTGCGCCGCTTGCTTTAGAAGATGAAAAGACGGACCACTTTGATCAAAGCTTGAGTTTGGTGCCTTATCATCATTTCGCCGAGTCCAAAAGTTTGCAACAAATTAGCTACGAGGCCAAAATGCTCAAAAAACCTTTCAGGCGAGAGAATGAAGTACCAAATTCATCCGAGTCTCTAGATCGAATCTCAAGTTTGTTCGGATGGGCCATCTATTTTGAGGACGTAATCCTTACGGGTTTTTTTCCTCCACCATTTTCAAATGACGACATCTCTCATAAAGGTGATCGACGAGTCCCACATGTTTTGACTCGTCGGTTGGCTCATCGATTTTTGTGTGTCAAAATCCACTTGTCTTTTTTGTGCAGTTAGAACAATTATAATTTTCCAATCAATATAGTTTCCATACATATTGTATTGACTTTTAAGTATAATAACAATGGTGGATTAAAAGGTAGCGACACGCAGAATGAAATAAAAACAACTATATGCAATTGCACAAGTATATCACAAGGTTCGATCACATTCATCATATTTTAAAATCTCAAAAAAAAATATGAACATGCATCAGCCAACATCTCAAAACAGTTTAAATAAGCCACGTTGGGTGGGTCATTATTTAAACACATTCAGCGAAAGTTACAAACAAGACCGATTACAAACCTTTAATATCCAGATTAATAGTTGGCTCCCACGACCAATATAAAATTCGACGGGGACTCTGGGAGAAATATATGCATATCAATTTTATACCTAAGTAATAACCATGATTAAATCTGAGAACTACTATTTCGCTTTGATCGAGCCTCGTTGGGAGGGTCATCGTCACCACTAGTAATAACCCACAATCATCCGTTTGGAATTCATTCATGTGAAACCTATCTTTTGGCCAATCTGGTTGGAATTTCTCCAAAAGAATTCACAAATAAATAAATCATGGAGGTCAAAATTAATTCAATTTTATTATCAGGAATAAAATTGTCAATTAATTATTTAAAACATACTTAGTAATTTTGAAGTTGAAATTTTTCAATTTGGCAACCCTCATGCAAACACATTTAAACAAATTAAATAAAGCATAAGATAAAGACAAATTAAATCAAAAAAAAAAAAAAAACATATTGGGCACAAATTATCCAATTGTCATGGTTTGATTTTTCTTCGCTTGATCTTGAAAACACGTCTCGAATTTCTCCCACTCGTTCGTCTCGAAAAATACTTGTCTCGAACCGCCACGCCAGCTAAAAGGCGGATGGGATCGCACGCCAAGATCCGGCCGCCACTTGCTCGGGATGTAAGACTGCCAGTTACGCCTTCGCTGCTGTTTCGACACGCAGTGTTTGTTAGGGCTTAGCGACAGAGTCCGCTCGGGCCTGGCCAAGGTTCACAGATTCAAGGTTGGGCGTCACGGTGATCCGCCTCTGGCCTGGCTGGAAGCTGGATACAGACTCGGCCATGATTATCTCGGTGACGCCTGCCTTGCCTGCTGCGCTTGAAGGCACATAAGGGCCAAGGGCCACTGTTCTCTTCGATTTTGGCCTTTAATTCTAGTTTTTTCGTTTCCCGATCAGGATTCTAATTTATTTACAAAAATAAATAAACCCAGATCTAGAACTAATTTATTACATTGATCAAATCAAACAAATCCTAGTCTACTCGTGGATTTTCTCACGAGGCAAAAACAAATCCAAGCGAATCGAATTAAAAACCACGGTTTATATCATGCAAAATAAAACATTAAAATCCATGACAATTGGATACATCAAAACAGATCTAACAGTTCTACTATCAATTTCAAATTTAATGTCCATTTAATTAAATTACAATTTAAAAAATTGAGCAAACATTGGCTCGATGCGCTTGTTGGGGAATGAGTTACGTGATCTAGATCTATTAAGGTGAATATTTAAATACAAATTTAATTCATTAATTATTACTAGCATGAATTAATCCTATATTAATTCAAATAATAATTGCAACAACATATCATGCATATAAAAAAGCCACGTAAAATCTCGACGCGAAATCTACGGGTTTACGTGAGCGTACCTCTCCGGGATGGAAATGGCTTTGGCCGGACGGACTAACCAAAAGGACTTCCCAAGTATTCTCTTAGCCCTTGCTCGACAATCGATTGGAAGGATACTCGCGAACAATTAATAAAAAAGAAAAAAAAATAACAAACTTTGTTGCACCACTTATGTGGATTTGATAATATTTCCAAAGACGTGGAATTGTACTTGGAATGAACTAATCATCCCCTATATATAGGAGGGGAGGTGAACGAAATTTGTGTGTTTTTCAATGTGGAAAAAAAGACTTTTCTTGGTCACCAAGAAATCTTGAATATATCCCATATATATTTTTTTTTCCCATAATTAAAATATTCCACAAAAAATCCACCTCCTCTATTTTATGGAATTTTGAAAATATTAGTGTGCAAGAATCCAAGATTTGGATCTTCTTGAATTTATGAGATATTCTTGTATTTCAAGAAATACATATCTTCCATAATATCTTTTCAAGAAAATCAAGAAAATCTTTATTGCTTCAATTATATTTCCAAAATTTCGAAATTTCACTATGTATAACCAAGTGGGAGATTTCTTGAATTTAATGAGATAATCTTGTATTCCAAGAATACATATCTTCATTCCATAACAAAATTCAAAGAAAAATCTTTTCCCTTTTTTATCCATAATTTTCGAAAATTTAGAGAAATATAAGCAACAATATTTATTTTATTTTAATCACCTTTTTAGGTTATTGGACTATATGTTGGACTACTCGGGGGGCCTTTAGGAGAATTAAGATTGGACCTTCTAATGGATCTTGAATATCTAATATTGAGCCACAATATAATTGCCCATAAATATTAATTAATCCCACTACATAATTAATATTGCACCATCCATCTTAACTCATATTACGGTCAATATGACTCGGTCATTATTTCCGTGTTTAAGATTATCTAGCCCATTAATTAATTCAAGCCTTTGAAATAGCTTTTCCGTTAATTAATATCTTTTGTCTTGGTTAGAGAGCGGTTCAACATTATTATCCATCTGAAAAACTAATTCCACTTGCAAGATTTGGTATGATAAAACTTATGAACCTCCCAAGGGCAAATCAAACAAGCGTATTTGCACACGATTCTTCAGATTAAATCTTAGCAATCACGTATGACCAATAATATTGCCCAAGATAAAAAGTATTGAATCTCTCCCGATTCGCTACCCATGATAAGTCAAAGCAATAGTTACCGATCCCACGTGATCCTATTTAAGGGGACGAAGGTTAAACAACGAACCATCGAGGTCTAATTCTTCCTTGTTCGATTCAAGAATTTATCCTCCCAGAGGTCCTATTCAAATAAAGACGGGTCATGCACTAGTGTAATCTCTTGGTCAAGACAAACCAATCTGAGCCTTACACCTCAATCTTTTCGCGATGGTTGTTCATTTCATCTAGGTCGTGAATGGCGTACTTATAGTTACATATGCGGATCGTTAATTTAATCTTCGTGATCGGGTATCACTAAATTAACTACTGATGTAACACGTCACGAATTATTGAACAGTTATCGCAAATAAATATATATAACATTCAATCATATTTAAAGCATCGATGATAAACAATTTATTTCAAATAAATAAGTTCGAAAATTCGGTTTCGATTATACAAAGTAAAAGCATACTTTTCAAGATAATAATCAACAGAATGAGCATTGCCAAAATGCATTTGAAGTCATTAAAAGCAATACCTTGCGGATACTCAAACATTATCTAAGCCTGTTCCAGGCGAACAACTTTATTTGTATCTTGCCGCATCAGAGCATGCAATTAAGGTTGTGCTTTATTCGAGCAGAGGGCAACACATTTCGTTTATTTATTATGTAAAGTCGTACTCAAAGTCGAGCTCCGGTACCCTCCATTGGAAAAACTCGTGTATGCTCTCGTTATGTGTGTCCAAAAACTACGACCATATTTTTTCGATCACTCAGTCGAGGTGCTAACCACGTTCCCTTTACGACAAGTTCTCCACCGGCTTTGAAATTTGCGGGCGGGCGTTGTTACTCAAGTGGGCGGTGGAGTTAGGCAATTTGGCATTACGTTCGCCCTAACAAAGAATGAAGGGCGGTATGGCGATTTCATGGTTGAATTGACATATCCGCAAATACCCGAAAGACAATTCATCAACAAGTTCAAGAGTCGGAGCGGGCGTGGTTCTCATCAGCCCAACT
Organism: Stenogyne calaminthoides; assembly: GCA_037126765.1. NCBI lineage: Eukaryota > Viridiplantae > Streptophyta > Magnoliopsida > Lamiales > Lamiaceae > Stenogyne > Stenogyne calaminthoides. Next base: position 44,406,273 of record JBBCBC010000003.1, on the reverse strand, counting down.
CGACAAACTTTCACGACAGTCATCCGTTTTGATTTCCCAGCCACAAATAATGAAGAAAGTACGAAGCTTTGATTCTTTAGATTACACATGGCTATGACAATGGGAATTTGAGGTCGATGATTTATAAGCGATTCCCAAATAATCGTATACCAAGTATTAAAGTAGTACTGAAGCGCGATACGTAACGGATGACACAATATCAAGAATTAGCAAAGCGAGTCGCTGAGCGGTCGAACAAGTTTACATAGAACAATTACCACGATTGGATAATTCGTTTCTTGATGTTCCGCACGATCGGGCAACAAAGCAGAATAGTGGCGATTTAACACGGACATTGTGGTCTTCACAACTTGTTCGCAATCAATTCCCGAGTTGTGGTAGCCCGTGTGACAGGCAAACAAAGAAACCCGGATGACTCAATTTTAAGCTACTTACAAAAAGGATTTCTCGCGAAAATAAAGCAAGCTTTACTCTCGCCAGTTACAAGTTGCTCGATATACTATCCTAGCGGACATTTGTACAAAAGAAGTTTCTCACTTCCATTATTGAAATGTATTACTCCCGAAGAGGTAATGTGATTAGAATGATTCATGATGGGGTATGTGGAAACCATACAAATGGACTTGTCTCCGCATATAAAATTGTCGAACAAAAGGTTATTATTCGCCTACTCTCAAGAAAGATTTCGCTCGCGTATGCTCGCGTACCATGCCATAATGTATCGTATCGCCCCACTTATCCATAGCTCACCGAAGAACTAGTATCATTTCTGACCCATGACCATTTGCTAAATGGGGAATCGATTTGATTGCCCGTTTTCTCTTGGCACATCGGGAGTAAAATATCGATGGTTGCCGTTGATTCTTTGACTTAAACGGGCGAGAAGCTAAAGCCATTGTTAAAACCCGAACAAAAGAATGTGGAATTTTGTTTGGAAAAATATCATTTTGTCGTTTTGGGCTTAGGTCATTGGTAACGAGATAATGGCAAAGCGGTTCGATGGAAGTGAATTCCGATAGAATTGTGCTCGTTCGGCATAAAAAAGCATTACTTCTACTCAGTATTAATGAAATAAAGCGGACAAGTTGAAGTTGTCGATAAAATTATCAAGCATAGCCTCAAGGCAAAACTTGATAATTCGAGGATAAATTTGAAAAAGTTACGAGAAATATTATGGGCATATCGTCTTACTTTGAACATCAAGCTCGGGAACCTGTTTGCCCTGGCATTTTAGCGGAGGTTTTATTATCTGCGTGAATAAAGATTCGAGCTATCGGACAATGAGTTTTGAGAGCACATTAACGACCGGTAGCGCCGCCCCTAAGTGCGAATCTGTTGGAAGAGGAAGGATGGAGGCCGATTTCAGAACGCTTATGTATAAAAAAAGAAAAAAAAGTTCTACAACTCAAAGTCCGAACACGCGGAGTTCAACGAGCGGTAGCCGGTTCTAAGGCGAGCAATAGGGGTACCAAGTGGTGTGTTCGGTAGGAAGTATGGGAAAAGGTCCATTCAGAGAATGTGAGCGTTTGTTAAATGGGGCATATGATTTGGAAGACTTGAATGGAGTTGTTGTCCTATTCGTGGAATCGTCAAATCTGAAAAAAAATATTATCAAGTGGCGAAGCACAACCGATAGTCGAGATCAAAGCGCTAACTAGTGGGTTGTAAAAAAAATATATATATATATAATAATAATAATAATAATAATAATAATAATAATAATAATAATTTGCCCATTAGAAATTTAAGACGAAGCGAGGAAATGAACACGGGCGACGAACACACAAACGTCGACCATAAATTTCGAAATCTTAGAAGGAGTTTTGGTCAAAGATTAAAAGATAGAAGATAACGTGTTAGAACAAGATGAAAGCGGTGGCAACCAAAAAAAAAGACGTGTCAATCCTTGAATTATAAGCGGCAAAGACAAGGACATATGTCAAAACGAGGATTAAAAGAAGAAGACCAACACCTATTGGTATGTCAAAGACTGTTTGGGATAGTAGTATAAATAGGATATTGATGGGAAGAAGGGGGAAAAAAAAAGAGAAAGGAAAAAAAATATCGCAAAACATATTAGAAGAAAATTAGGTTATCGGGAGATAGTTGATTTGGTATGCCTCAGGGCGAAATTTTCGACACTCGATTCAATTTATCATTTTGTCGACTCAATCATGTCCCCGCTTGCTTTCTAAGACGAGCTTTATAATTTATATCGCGATTATGAAGGAAAATACTTTCCCTTCGATTTGGGAAAAGCCAATCAAATCGGGAGAAGTATTTTTTCTAAGCGAGGTATCATCACTCCGAGCTGGAGTTGGTGCTCGATTCACGGACTCAAGATGCTCGACGAGTCATGGTTGCCACTCCAGCCTTATCCGGCTGCTTATGCAAATAGTAAATCACTAGTCCCCCACGCATCCCATAAATCTCCGGGAGGGGTGGGATGTCGTGACGTCTTGCGAAAAAAAATCGCTACGACGCCGATCTTTCGCATCCTCAAGGGATAGAATGGTGCAGCGAGAGGCTTTTGCTCGCGCTTTCGCCCTATATATGTCACATGCAGACGGCAATTCGCGTAATCCACAACTTGTCGGGAGAAGGGCAATCTCTGCTTCCGGCCGCCGCCGAGCATATTACTTGAAGAAAGAGTAGCGGAGTTGATCCGCGCCATACTTGTCAACATCAATTCGGCAGGCGAGATGAGGTCGGCTCATGTCTATTTCAAGACGAGGTTTTTAATATAGCAAAAACGATAGTCGATGTCTATAGCTATGTGTAATGTAAATGTTCTTCCAAATGCAAAAGTTGTAATAGAATAAGGCGTGTTGCAAAAGCATTTTTGTTTGTTAAGTTTTTCTAGTTAAAGCCTATGAATGGTCGCGACCTAAGTTAGGATGACCGAACAAAAGGCGAACGAGCGAAGTTTATGTTCACCGACGAAACAATTGAACTTTACGGATACATGCAACAAAAGCGAGTGATGGGTGCGGGTCATAACTAAATAAGGCGACCCGAAGGAATAGTGATCGCGACAAACATAAGGCGATCACGAAAAGAAAGAGGGGGGTTGCACATAAGTTAACCTATCTGGTTACAGCGAAATAAGACAACCAATCCAATCGCAACTAAATAAGACGATTGAAAAACCAAAGAAGTCAGGTTGAAACATAGGCACATATCATGTTCGATTTCATTCAGAAGATAAACGGCATAAAGTAGGAAACAAAACAAACATCATCTATTCATCAAAATTTGCCCTCCACGATCGAATCGGAGGGAACCATTCAACAAACAAACTGGCGGAAACACAAAGAAATTGTTGGAAGGAGAAGACAAAAATTACAAATGAAGAAAAAACTAAGGGAAAAATTCATTATTCGGAGTTGGTGGCAGGGATTGTGTGAGCATTTCATGTCTTGCGTGCTCGTCTACATTAAGACCATTTCCAAATCCGCTCGGCTCATCAACCGGTTCATTCCGCTCGCCATGACCTTCACCACCGTGCTCGCTTCTTGACTCCACTCCTCCTGTTCGTCTCGGACTTGCTCAACCTCAGACGTCCCGAGTGAGGTTCACCTATAACATGACCCACTATAGCATCATCTTGATCCTCTTCTTCATCGGACACTGGGTCCTCAATTTCCACCCCAGCTGGAAGCTTGGAAAAGTCACAGAGGTCTTGCGAGGTCACTCAATTGGCAAGTTTCGTCGGGAGGATTGTCAACCATATATTTCTCAAAGGCCATTCTTAGAGGGCAATTTGCTCGGAAGAAAAAGAGTCCGCTGTTGGTTCTTGTGAAGAGGCGTCTGCAAAAGCATGAGATATAGGAGTAGTTGGATATCGAGTCAACATACTCCGGGTGTGCATTTTGAGAGTTTACGGTAAAGGAGTGTTGTTTTTCTTCAAGAAGAAGTTGTTGGTTTGGCGGTGCCTTTCTCGCTTCAATACCTCGATTGTCGGTTTAAGCACCAATTTCAATAGTTTCTTTGAGCTTGGGTTTTTTTCATTCTCGAAGATCTTCCATTTCTTGGCGAACACTTCTCGAGCTTGATGCAATTCCTCTCTAACTAAGGTGTGTTTCTTTCTCTAAGGCGAATCTCCATTTGAAATTTGAATTCAACTTCCTACCTCGGGCCTTGTTCAACTCATCCATCTTCTCGCGAAGCTAGCGGTGGCAAGATATACTTGGAGTTAAGAGTAGCGTTTGGCCGAGAAAGTATTTTCAAAAAGTACAAGTGAGCGACCACGATGGATAAAGGCCCAATCGCATTTTCTCCATTCTTGAGAGGCCGTTTGCGACTTCTTCCCGGATCGTATCGAGGATCGGATGGGGGGTTTCACAGAGCTCAGACGCGTGCTCGGGCAATTCAGGGGAATATTGATCCATGTGGGAGGCGAAATAATCCTCAACTCTGGCGATGAAGCGGGTTCTCTTCCGAAATGAACACTGTTAAACCACCTGAGCATTAGGCGAGCAAATGACCCACGACTAAAATAATAGAGTGAAGGAGAACATAAATACTTGTTTGCCTTAACGGGATCCCAACCTAAGTAAGATCATCGTTAGGATCCGGGACTTGGGAGTTGAAGGGCCCTGCTCGAAGAGTCGGTGGGGGGGTATAGTTATGCTTGTTCACCAAGTCGGTCCTTCGATGGGTGAGATTGATGGAGAAGCAGTTATGATAAACTCAGGGTGGCTTTGGAACAACGACATTGGGCGCGCTTCATTTGGAGCAAAATAGCTTGATCATCCGATTGCTTTTCTAGTCCTTTTTTGGCGAGGGCCAAGACATTTCGATCTTGCTCATTTGGATTGAGTAATCCATTTTTGTTTGCTCGGCTTTCGGCTGCGGGAAGCTCGTGCGGCTTCCTGATTCGAACGAATCTCGCCATTTCGCTGGGTTTTCTCTTTCGAGTCATCTCGGTGTGCTCATTGTGCTCCTGGCGATAAGATGATTGGGGAGAGTGGGGCAACGAAGAGAACATTATGGAATGGATTATCAAGCCACGATACATGATCAAATAAAAAGAAAAGCTTGTTTATACGGATGGGTTAAGGCTACCAAGTGATGTGGGGACACGCATAATCCGCTCTCTTCCTTTATCTGCGGTGTTCAACGCCTTCTTCCTTTGGCCTTTCGGAGTAGGGTTCAAGATCGATTTGCGAGATATCGCTAAAATATCCATCTTCCGTCTCCTTATCAAAAGCGGCTTGAAGTCCCGAGATAGAAAAAGCGAAAGTTAAAATCGGTCTTACGAGAAAAATAAAGCAATAAGTTACTTACTCAAACCAAATTCCAAAGTCGGTGGGAATGTTCAGACGAGCATTGGGTTCACATCCGGGAGGCGGGGACTTTTCAATCACCCCAAAGAACCAAAATTTCTCTTCCAATCCGTGATCTTGTTGGGCACATCCTCGATGACTTTACACTTTCAGATTCGCTTTGCATGAACAACCATCCATATTCGCCCAGGTCGAGACAAATGGACTAATCGAGTAAAGTTCGTTGTCGTAGGATAAAGACTTTGGTCTCGTTTTTTACGAACAAAGTTAGGAAACTCATAATCATGTGCCACCCATTCGGCATCAAGCGTGTAATGGTGATGTTCCATTCCACGAGCAAGCGAGTAATACCGGTGTAGGGAAAATCGAAACCGGTATCCATGGTGTCGATTCACAAGAACACAACCTTGGGGCCGACGATCGCTCTTTTTCACCGGGACTTGTTCTTTAAAAAAAATACATCTTTTGGAGTTTCATAGTTTTTGGTCTTGATTAGCCGAAGCATATCAACATCAATTACACTTGAAATTTCGCTCATTGGTACTTTCGTTTTTAACTCATTTCCGATGAGATTGTTCGGGCCATTCGAGGTCATAACCGCACTATATTCAACATATGTTGGATTGTGGTGACGACCAGATGGAATGTCTTGAGTTGAATCTGCGCCAAACTCAATGTGATGCTCGGGTGCAGAGGAAGTACCATGTTCAACTCCAACTCTCCTGCTAGGTTCATTGGTTCTATTTAATTGGGACCCGGCGACATCACGATTACCCATAACCCTAAAATTTATTCGACATTGGGGACATTCTTCGTCGGGAATCGTCTAAAAAGTCGAGAATGAAGCTAGTCTTGATCTAATTCGTTGATAGCCTCAGCCGGAATCGGACGAAAAAGGATGGCGAATGGTTGTCGAATTTGCCATCGAGATTTTAACCCGAAGCGTCCACCATGTCGGAACATTACCCGCCACGGGTGTCGGACGGTGTGGACGACGAAAAAGACCCATCGTGTTTCGATTCTCTAATTAAACAATGAATCGATGGAATTTGAAATGGGCGTACATAATGGGAATAAAAATGAGAAGAAAGGAATTACGGATGGAATTTCTCGACGGAAAGAATACCATCTTCTTAGGAGATTTTCGAAAAGAAGGAATGGAGAGTGAAGACGGACGAAAAGAAAGAAAAAAAATGGTGGAAAATAGTATTTAAGGGTTTTTAATCAGGCGAATTTCTTGAAGGTTTGAAAAAATTCGACATAACTTTTTATTATTTGAACCTCAAAATCCGTGAAAACAAGAGCCTTTCCATCTTCACAAAAGATTATCTTTTTTAGAAATGTGTTATGAAAATCGAAGTAATGTTTGAAATTCTCGAAATATTGACGATCAGGCCCACATGATTGATACAAAGTGACATTGAGGGGTATTATTGCGGACGGTCAAAGTAATTCAATATCTTATACAATTTGGATGAATGGGAGGATTATTAAATTATAGTTTATTTTTTCAAAGTTCGCAGAGTGTATGCTTTCGCCGGTGAGAACATGAAGTTATGCTCATGCTATGATAAGCAAGTCATGGGGAAAGCGAGAATAAAGGCATTTACATTCGACATTTTCTGAATCGAACAAAGCAACCCAGATTAAATACATCCGATAAGCGGGAAGACATATCAGAATCATCTCTCATCTCCACTCCTAAATACTGGACAACAAGTACAAAACTTCACAACTGTGTATGTACGGTGTGTCGTCGGGGAGATGATGTAGAAAAACATGGTGATACCACACATAAAGTCTTGCATGCCACAAAGTTAAACCATTTCGTGCTTATTAAACCAAAGACACGCTTATCAAAGTACTTATAAATAGCCTGAAAAAATCATAAAAAGGGTTAGAAAAAATTCTCAAGTACTCACATATATTCTCCAATTCACCATCTTTTCGTAGAAGGAAGTTTTTACCACGAGTAAGTATTGTGTAATCGTATACTTGAACCTCAATATAACATCCCGGCTTGGAATGCCCCCAAAAATAGTCATTTATTGATTTAACCTGGGTCAACAATTTCTTGTTCTTTACTGTAATATTGTACACGTACTTATTTTGTTTGTGAGTTGTTTTAAAATTAGCCACATAATATTCTCATTAAAAAACGACTTGCAACAATATAGTTTAGGAAAACTAGGAGAGAAGTTGTGGTTTTAATGATAGAAAGTTTATTAAAGAATATAACGTAAGAGAGAGTTAGAAATCTGAATAAGAGGATTTGTAGTAGGCCAAGTAGGATGACAAAGTTTGAGAAATAGATGCAAGGGAAGATATGGAGTAAAACTAGTTTAGAAAAATTAGGAGATGAATTGTGATTTTAACGATAGGAAGTATAATAAATAATTTAAAATTAAGATAAAAATTAAAAATTGAATATGAGAATTTGTAGTGAGCAAAAATGATAATTTTTTTTAAAAGAAGCCAAAGATATAATTTGAAATAGAAGTATTTTAGAAAAAATAGGAGATAAGTTATGGTTTAATGATAGGAAGTTTAATAAATAATGTAAAATTTAGAGAAAAATTAGGAGAGAAGCTGAGGTTTTATTGATGGAAAATTTATTAAATAATGGAAAATTAAGAGAAAAATAAAAAATTGAAAAGGAGGATTTATAATGAGCAACGAAGGATGACCAAGATATAGAAATAGATATAATGGGAAATTTGAAATATAAGTACTTTAGAAAAATGAGTTGCGGGGTTGCAGTAATAACAAAATAAAATTTAATAAAAAATGTAAAATTAAGAAAAAAATAGAAAATTGAGTAAGGGGATTTGTAGTGGGCCAAAAAAAAATTAAGAAGCCAAGGAGATAATTAAAAATTTGAAATAGAAATAATTTGGAAAATTTAGAATAGAAGTTGCTTTTAATAATATGAAGTTTATTAAAAAATATAAAATTTAGAAAAAAATTAGAAAATTGAATGAGCAAAAAGAGATAATTTGAAGAGAAGTTGTGTTTTTAATGATAGAAAGCTTATTAAATATTGTAAAATTAAGAGTAATTTAAAAAATTAAATAGGAGGAATTGTAATGAGCCAAGTAGAATGACCAAGATTAAGAAATAGATGTAAGGGGAGATTTTTAATAGAAGTAGTTTACAAAAATTTATGAGAGGAGTTGCAGTTTTAACGAAATGAAGTTTAATAAATAATGTAAAATTAAGAGAAAAAAGGAAAATTGAATAGGAGGATCTGTAATGAACCAAAGATAATTTGAAATTTGATATAGAAGTAGTTTAGAAAAATTAGTAGAGAATTTGCGGTTTTAATGATAGGAAGTTTAATAAATGATGTAAAATTAAGAGAAAAATAGAAAATTGAACAGGAGTATTTGTAGTGAACCAAAGAGATTTTTTTTTTTTTAATATGCAAAAAAGATAATTTGGAAAAGAAATTGTTTAGAAAAATTAGGAGAGAAGTTGCGGTTTTAGTGATAGAAAATTTAATAAATAATGCAAAATTGAGAGCAAATTAAAAATTTTAATAGGATGATTTGTAGTGAGTAGGTAAAATAGAGAATTTTACTTTTGAAACAGAAGTAGTTTAGAAAAATTAGGAGAGAAAATGCGGTTTTAATGATAAGAACTTTATTAAATAATGTACAATTAAGTGAAATTAGAAAATTGAAAAGGAGGATTTATAATGAGCAACGCAGGATGACCAAGATTGAGAAATAAATGTAAGGGAAGATTGGAAATTGAAGTAGTTTAGAAAAATTAGAAGTGGAGTTGCGGTTTTAACGATAGAATGTTTAATATATAATGTATATTTAAGATAAAAATAGAAAACTGAATAGGAGGATTTTTAGTGAGCAAAAGAGATAATTTAATTTTAAAATAAGGCAATGAACTAATTAGAGATATAAGTAATTTTGAAAAATTAGGAAAGGAGATGCGGTTTTAATAATAGAAAGTTTAATAGGTAATGTAAAATTAAGAGAAAAATAGAAAACTGAATGGGAGGATTTGTAGTGAGCCAAAGGGATAAATTTTTTTAATGAATACAAGGAGCTAATTTGAAATTTAATATAAAAGTAGTTTAGAAAAATTAGGAGGGAAGTTGTGGTTTTCTCTTTGCCTTCTTTCAAAAAAATAATCTAAAATTAAGAGAAAAATAAAATAGAGTAGAAGGAGTATTAGTGAGTCATGTAGGATGACAAAGTTAGAGGGGAGATGTAAGGGGGGATTTGAAATATAAGTTGTTTAGAAAAATTAGAAGATGAGTTGCGGTTTTAACGATAGAAAGTTTAATAAATAATTTAAAATTAAAAGAAAAATAAAAAAAAAAGTGAATAGAAGGTTTTGTAGTTAGTCAAAGAGATTTTTTTAATTTTTTGAAAGAAGGCAAAGTGATAATTTGAAATTTGAAATAAAAGTAGTTTATAAAAAATTAGGAGATGAGTTGCGGTTTAACGATAGGAAGTTTAATAAATAATTTAAAATTAAAAATAAAATTTAAAAAGTGAATTGAAGGATTTGTAGTTAGTTAAAGAGATTTTTTTTTTTTTTTAAAAGAAGGCAATGAGATAATTTAAAATTTGAAATAAAAACAGTTTAGATAAATTAGAAGAGGAGTAGCGGTTTTAAATAGGAGAATTTGTTGTGAGTAAAAGAGATAATTTGAAATTTGAAGTTTAGAAAAAATAGGAGAGAAGTTGAGGTTTTAATGATAAGAAGTTTATTAAACAATGCAAAATTAAGAGAAAAATAGAAAATAAAAAAAGATGATTTTAATAAGCATCATAGGATGAAGATTGAGAAATGGATATATAAGAGTTGTTTAGGAAAATTAAGATAAGAGTTGCGATTTTGAAAATAGGAATTTTAATAAATAATGTAAAATTAAAATAAATTCGAAATTTGAATCGGAGGATTTGTAGTGAGTCACGTAAGATAACAAAGTTAGAGAGATGATGTAAGGGGAGATTTTAGATATAAGTAGTTTAGAAAAAATAGGAGAGGAGTTGTGGTTTAACGATAGGAAGTTTAATAAATAATTTAAAATTATGATAAAAATTTAAAAAGTGAATAAGAGGATTTGTAGTGTGCCAAAAAGATTTTTTTTAAAGAAGCCAAAGTCATAATTTGAAATTTGAAACATAAATAGTTAAGAAAAAAATAGGAGAGAAGTTGCGGTTTTAATGATAGAAAATATTAAATAATGTAAATTTAAGAGGAAATTATAAAATTGAATGGATGGATTTGTAGTAAGCAAAAGAGGTAATTTGAAATAGAAATAGTTTAGAAAAGCTAGGAGAGAAGTTGCGGTTTTAATGATAGAAAGTTTATTAAATAATGTAAACTTAAGAGAGAATTAAAAAATTGAATAGGAGGATTTGTAGTAAGCCAAGTAGGATGACAAAGTTTGAGAAATAGATGAAGAGAAGATTTGAAATAGAACTAGTGCAGAAAAATTAGAAGAGGAATTGCAATTTTAACGATAGGAAGTTTAATATATAATTTAAAATTAAGATAAAAATAGAAAATTGAATAGGAGGATTTGTAGTGAACCAAAGTGGTAATTTTTTTTTTTTTTTTTTTTAAAGAAGTCAAAGAGATAAATTGAAATTTGAAGTTTAGAAAAATTAGGAGATAAGTTGTGGTTTTAATGATAGAAAGTTTAATAAATAATGTAAAATTAAAAGAAAAATAGAAAATTGAATAGAAGGATTTATAGTGAACCAAAGAGATAATTTTTATTTTTATTTTAAAAGGCCAAAGAGATAATTTGAAATTGATATACAAGCAGTTTAGAAAAATGAGGAGAGTTGCGGTTTTAACAATATAAAGTTCAATAAATTATGTAAAATTAAGAGAAAAATAGAAAATTGAATAGAAGAATTTATAGAGAACCAAAGAGATAATTTTTTTAAGCAAAAAAAAAGATAATTAGAAATTTAAAATAGAAATAGTTTAAGAAAATTAGGAGAGAAGTTGTGGTTTTAATGATAGGAAGTTTAATAAATAATGCAAAATTAAGAGCAAATTATTAGAAATTTGAATAGGAGGATTTGTAGTGAGTAAAATAAAGAATTTTAAATTTGAAATAGAAGTAGTTTAGAAAAATCAGAAGGGAAATTGTGGTTTTAATGATAAGAACTTTATTTAATAATGTACAATTAAGTGAAATTAAAAAATTGGAAAGGAGGATTTATAATGAGCAACGTATGATCACCAAGATTGAGAAAATAAATGTAAGGGGAGATTTGAAATTGAAGTAGTTTAAAAAAATTAGAAGTGGAATTGCGGTTTTAACGATAGAAAGTTTAATATATAATGTATAATTAAGAGAAAAATAGAAAACTGGATAAGAGGATTTTTAGTGAGCAAAAGAAATAATTTATTTTTTAAAAAAAGGCAATGAACCAATTAGAGATATAAGTAATTTTGAAAAGTTAGGAAAGGAGATGCAGTTTGAATAAAAGAAAGTTTAATAAGTAATGTAAAATTAAGATAAAAATAGAAAATTGAAAAGGAGGATTTGTAGTGAGCCAAAGGGATAATTTTTTTTTTTTTAATGAATACAAGGAGGTAATTTTAAATTTAAAATAAAAGTAAGTTTAGAAAAATTAGGAGCGAAGTTGTGGTTTTAATGATATAGAAAGTTTAATAAATAATGTAAAATTAAGAGAAAATTAGAAAATCGAAATGGATGACTTTTAGTAAAAAATATATATATAATTTGAAATTTGAAACAGAAGTAGTTTAGAAAATTTTGGAGAAAAGTTACAGTTTTAATGATAGGATGTTTAATAAATAATGTAAAATTAAGAGAAAAATAAAATAGAGTAGGAGGATTATTAGTGAGTCATGTAGGATGACAAAGTTAGAGGGGAGATGTAAGGGGAGATTTGAAATATAAGTTGTTTAGAAAAATTAGAAGACACGATTTTAACGATAGGAAGTTTAATAAATAATTTAAAATTAAAAGAAAAATAAAAAAAGTGAATAGAAGGATTTGTAGTTAGTCAAAGAGATTTTTTTTTATTTTTTGAAAGAAGGCGAAGAGATAATTTGAAATTTGAAATAAAAGTAGTTTAGAGATATTAAGAGAGGAGTTGCGGTTTTAACGGTAAGAAGTTTAATAAATAATTTTATTTTTTTTTAAAGTGAATAGAAGGACTTGTAGTTAGTTAAAGAGATTTTTTTTATTTTTTGAAAGAAGGCAAAGAGATAATTTAAAATTTGAAATTGTAGTTTAGATAAATTGGGAGACGAGTTGTGGTTTTAAATAGGAGAATTTGTAGTGAGCAAAAGAGATAATTTGAAATTTGAAGTTTAGAAAAAATAGGAGAGAAGTTGAGATTTTAATGATATGAAGTCTATTAAACAATGCAAAATTAAGAGAAAAATAGAAAATTAAAAAAGAGGATTTTTAATAAGCAACATAGGATGACGAAGATTGAGAAATAGATATATAAGGGAAGATTTGAAATAGAAGTAGTTTAGAAAAATTAAGATAAGAGTTGCGATTTTGAAAATAGGAAGTTTAATAAATAATGTAAAATTAAAACAAATTAGAAATTTGAATCGGCGGATTTGTACTGAGTCACGTAGGATAACAAAGTTAGAGATGATGCACGGGGGGGTTTTAAATATAAGTAGTTTAGAAAAAATAGGAGAGGAGTTGTGGTTTAACGATAGGAAGTTTAATAAATAATTTAAAATAAAAAATAAAAAATTGAATACGAGGATTTGTAGTAAGGGGAAATTTGAGATATAAGTTTGAGAAATAAATGTAAGGGGAAATTTTAAATAAAAGTAGTATAGAAAAATTAGGAGAGAAGTTGCGATTTAAACGATAGAAAGTTTAATAAATAATGTCAAATTAAGTGAATAGAAAATTGAATATAAGGATTTGAAATGAGCCAAAGAGAATTTTTTTTTTAAAGAAGGGATAATTTGATATAAAAGTAGCCTAGAAAAATAAGGAGAGGAGTTGCGATTTTAACGATATGAAGTTTAATAAATAATATAAAATTAAGAGAAAAATAGAAAATTGAATAGGAGGATTTGTAGTGAGCCAAAGGGATAATTTTTTTTTTAATGAATACAAGGAGGTAATTTTAAATTTAAAATAAAAGTAGTTTAGAAAAATTAGGAGCGAAGTTGTGGTTTTAATGATATAGGAAGTTTAATAAATAATGTAAAATTAAGAGAAAATTAGAAAATCGAAATGGAGGACTTTTAGTAAAAAAAAAATAGATAATTTGAAATTTGAAACAGAAATTGTTTAGAAAATTTTGGAGAAAAGTTACAGTTTTAATGATAGGATGTTTAATAAATAATCTAAAATTAAGAGAAAAATAAAATAGAGTAGGAGGATTGTTAGTGAGTCATGTAGGATGACAAAGTTATAGGGGAGATGTAAGGGGAGATTTGAAATATAAGTTGTTTAGAAAAATTAGAAGACGAGTTGCGGTTTTAACGATAGGAAGTTTAATAAATAATTTAAATAAAAAAAAAATAAAAAAAGTGAATAGAAGGATTTGTAGTTAGTCAAAGAGATTTTTTTATTTTTTGAAAGAAGGCGAAGAGATAATTTGAAATTTGAAAAAAAGTAGTTTAGAGAAATTAAGAGAGGAGTTGCGGATTTTAACGGTAAGAAGTTTAATAAATAATTTAAAAATAAAAAATAAAAAAGTGAATAGAAGGATTTGTAGTTAGTTAAAGAGATTTTTTTTATTTTTTGAAAGAAGGCAAATAGATAATTTAAAATTTGAAACAAAAGTAGTTTAGATAAATTAGGAGATGAGTTGTGGATTTAAATAGGAGAATTTGTAGTGAGCAAAAGAGATAATTTGAAATTTAGAAAAAATAGGAGAGAAGTTGAGATTTTAATGATATAAAGTTTATTAAACAATGCAAAATTAAGAGAAAAATAGGAAATTAAAAAAGAGGATTTTTAATAAGCAACATAGGATGATGAAGATTGAGAAATAGATATATACGGGAAGATTTGAAATAGAAGTAGTTTAGAAAAATTTAGATAAGAGTTGCGATTTTGAAAATAGGAAGTTTAATAAATAATATAAAATTAAAACAAATTAGAAATTTGAATCGGAGGATTTGTACTGAGTCACGTAGGATAACAAAGTTAGAGAGATGATGTAAGGGGAGGTTTTAAATATAAGTAGTTTAGAAAAAATAGGAGAGGAGTTGTGGTTTAACGATAGGAAGTTTAATAAATAATTTAAAAATAAAAATAAAAAATTGAATACGAGGATTTGTAGTAAGGGGAAATTTGAGAAATAAGTTTGAGAAATAAATGTAAGGGGAAATTTTAAGTAGAAGTTTGAGAAATAAATGTAAGGGAAATTTTAAATAGAAGTAGTTTAGAAAAATTAGGAGAAAAGTTGCGATTTAAACGATAGAAAGTTTAATAAATAATGTAAAATTAAGTGAATAGAAAATTGAATATAAAGATTTGAAATGAGCCAAAGAGATTTTTTTTTTTTTTAAAAGAAGGGATAATTTGATATAAAAGTAGCCTAGAAAAATAAGGAGAGGAGTTGTGATTTTAACGATATGAAGTTTAATAAATAATATAAAATTAAGAGAAAAATAGAAAATTGAATAGTAGGATTTGTAATGAGCCAAAGGGATAATTTTTTTTTTTTTAATGAATACAAGGAGGTAATTTGAAATTTAAAATAAAAGTAGTTTAGAAAAATTAGGAGCGAAGTTGTGGTTTTAATGATATAGGAAGTTTAATAAATAATGTAAAATTAAGAGAAAATTAGAAAATCGAAATGGAGGACTTTTAGTAAAAAAAAATAGATAATTTGAAATTTGAAACAGAAGTAGTTTAGAAAATTTTGGAGAAAAGTTACAATTTTAATGATAGGATGTTTAATAAATAATCTAAAATTAAGAGAAAAATCAAATAGAGTAGGAGGATTATTAGTGAGTCATGTAGGATGACAAAGTTAGAGGGGATATTTAAGGGGAGATTTGAAATATAAGTTCTTTAGAAAAATTAGAAGACGAGTTGCGGTTTTAACGATAGGAAGTTTAATAAATAATTTAAAATTAAAAGAAAAAAAAAAAAAAATGAATAGAAGGATCTGTAGTTAGTCAAAGAGATTTTTTTTATTTTTTGAAAGAAGTCGAAGAGATAATTTGAAATTTGAAATAAAAGTAGTTTAGAGAAATTAAGAGAGGAGTTGCGGTTTTAACGATAAGAAGTTTAATAAATAATTTAAAAATATAAATATAAATAAAAAAGTGAATAGAAGGATTTGTAGTTAGTTAAAGAGATTTTTTTTATTTTTTGAAAGAAGGCAAAGAGATAATTTAAAATTTGAAATAAAAGTAGTTTAGATAAATTGGAAGAGGAGTTGTGGTTTTATATAGGAGAATTTGTAGTGAGCAAAAGAGATAATTTGAAATTTGAAGTTTAGAAAAAATAGGAGAGAAGTTGTGATTTTAATGATAAGAAGTTTATTAAACAATGCAAAATTAAGAGAAAAATAGAAAATTAAAAAAGAGAATTTTTAATAAGCAACATAGGATGACGAAGATTGAGAAAGAGATATATCAGGGAAGATTAGAAATAGAAGTAGTTTAGAAAAATTAAGATAAGAGTTGCGATTTTGAAAATATGAAGTTTAATAAATAATGTAAAATTAAAACAAATTAGAAATTTGAATCGGAGGATTTGTAGTGAGTCGCGTAGGATAACATAGTTAGAGAGATGATGTAAGGGGAGATTTTAAATATAAGTAGTTTAGAAAAAATATGAGAGGATTTGTGGTTTAACGATAGGAAGTTTAATAAATAATTTATAATTAAAAATAAAAAATTGAATACGAGGATTTGTAGTAAGGGGAAATTTGAGAAATAAATGTAAGGGAAAATTTTAAATAGAAGTAGTTTAGAAAAATTAGGAGAGAAGTTGCGATTTAAACGATAGAAAGTTTAATAAATAATGTAAAATTAAGTGAATAGAAAATTGAATATAAGGATTTGAAATGAGCCAAAGAGATTTTTTTTTTTTTAAAGAAGGGATAATTTGATATAAAAGTAGCCTACGAAAAATAAGGAGAGGAGTTGCGGTTTTAACGATATGAAGTTTAATAAATAATATAAAATTAAGAGAAAAATAGAAAATTGAATAGGAGGAGTTATAGTGAGCCAAAGAGATAAAAAAAAATTAATATAAAGAAGCTAAAGAGATAATTTGAAATAGAAGTAGTTTAGGAAAATTAGGAGAAAGGTTGCGGTTTTAATGATAGGAAGTTTAATAAATAATGTAAAATTAGGAGAAAATTAGAAAATTGAATTGGTAGTTTTAGTGAGCAAAAGAGATAATTCAAAATTTGAAATATAAGTAGTTTAGAAAAAACTTTGGAGAAAAGTTGTAATTTTAATGATAAGAAGTTTAATAAATAATGTAAAATTAAGAGAAAGTTAGAAATTTGAATCGGATTATTTGTAGTGAGCCACGTAGGATGACAAAGTTAGATGGGAGATGTAAGAGGAGATTTGAAATATAAGTAGTTTAGAAAAATTAGGAGATGAGTTGCGATTTTAACGAAAGAAAATTTAATAAATAATGTAAAATTAAGAGAAAAATAGAAAATTGAATAGGAGGATTTGTAGGGAGCCAAAGAGATAAAAAAAATTAAAAAAGAAGCCAATGAGATAATTTGAATAGAAGTAGTTTAGAAAAATTAGAAGAGAGGTTGCTGTTTTAATGATATGAAATTTAATAAATAATATAAAATTAAGAGAAAATTAAAAAATCAAATTGGAGGATTTTTAGTGGGCATAAAAGATAAATTTGAAATAGAACTAGTTTAGCAAAATTTGGAGAAAAGTTGCAGTTTTAATTATAGGAAGATTAACTAATAATGTGAAATTAAGAGAAAAGTTCAATTGAAAGAGTGGAGGTAGCATTTCTGTTTCATGCTATAGAAAAGTTTATACATACCTGAAACAACGTGACTTGAGGTGATAGAGTAGTTGCTTTAGTCTGTAAGAATTGTCCACTCCAGTTCACTCGTATAACGTGTTTCATTCTTTTCTACTTGCAAGTATCCTACAGATATGTATTGACCAATCATATAGGAAACCTGCTTGTCATTCAGAGAGAGAGAGAGAGAGAGAGATTTATTGGATGTTACAGACTAAAAGTGATAGTATTATTATTAGTCCCTAAAGTTTGTCTTTTTTGGGCTTTTAGTCCCCCTCTTGCTATCAAGTTTGGTCATGAAAACAAACATTTACTCCCACATTTGGTCCCACCATTAGTGACTGGCAGAATCAAATATTTGCGGGAGCAAAAGTGTGCTTTCAGGAAAAACTTGATGGTACCAAAATGGAAAAATGTAAACTTTAGGGACCAAAAATGATAGTATCCAAAATATGAAAGAAAGAAAGATTATGACCTTTTTGGCTGTTTCTGGCCATTGCATGTCCACGCCCTCTGTCAATTTTTTATGTGAAGTAATCATCTGAAGGGACACTCGTTTCCAGTCCCTAAAGCATTTACAAGGTAATATAATCATCCAAGTGGACATCAATGTATGGATTATAAACAAAATATTATAATCATGTCAAGAAATCATTGTCAATATTTCATCAGAGGATTAAACAATTTAGCATGTTGACCTTGAGAAAATTTCTGTCCTAAACATCATTTCAGAGTTCAAGTTTTCCTTTATTAACTAAGATCTAATTGTATCATTCCAACTTTACATATTGTATTCTCGTGTGTGAATTACTGATACAGTACCTCTTAGATCTCTTTATGTGGATACTTGTATGACTGAATAAGAAGAAATGAAAATTGAAATCTGTTCTCAAACTGCTAGGGTAAAGGCAAGTTTGCGAAAATTACAAGCCACATCCTACCCAGGTTAGATAATGATTCCATTTTACTTTCTAAGCACTAAAGCCTTTCAAAACCAGGTTTAGATAGAGTAAATTTACCGACTGTAAAAGAGAGGATTTTGCTATCCTCTGTTTCTGCTTTATAATGGACACTACTATTTTACATAAACATTTCTGAAATTAGAAACTATAAGTTAAAAGAATTCCTGACAAAGAAAACTAAATTCTGAAAAATCGAAAACAAAGTCCATCTGAAGGAAAAAGGACACAGTACCACAGAAGCAAAGTTCAACAAGCAAGATTATATTGTTAATTAGATCAATGTTTGATTACTGACCAACTAGAGAACTTGAGATATCCATATTTACACGATATTGCAGCAAAATGTTACTGTGGTTTTTCTTTTCAAAGCAAACCTTCCTACATGCCAATTGTGACCAGACCAACTTCCATGTGTAAGCGAATTGAACAATTAAGACTTTCAAGACAAATATAAGTGCAATGTCACATCCATATTTTTTCTTGTGCAGGCAAAGGAACCACCAAAGCAAGAGAGGGGAAAACAAACCTGTACTTTCTTGACTTCTTCAAGCATGCTAATCCCACTTGTATCAATACTTCCAACAGCTGTTATGTGATCATATTCATGACAATTCTTCAGCTTGTCCTCCTCATCATTTATCCATCTCGATATCCTGTTGCATAATTCGCTCAAATGAGTATTTTCGATTTGGACTTAACATATATGCATTGTTTATATACTCATGTACCTTTCTCTTAGGTAATTTGCGTTGGCGAAATAGACTCCCATTGATATTAAGGATGAGAATCCCGGGAGCAGAATTTGCCTTTAGGTATTGTTCGATGCTTCTGTAAGTCGTAGAATTAGAAATACTACCCATGATCGAAGTTCTTGGCCTTGCTACGAACAGAAGTACACGTAGCAGTGATATCACCACCTAATACATATACAGATAGACAGGTACACAGTGTAAATATAAACATTTAGCATTAATTGTAAATGGGCATATAATGTTCTAAAAGATGCATCTATGTAATAACTTAAACAAAACCTGGAGGCAAGACTAAACAGTAAATATATGGTTGAAGTTAGCTACTGCTAACTTAGAAAGAACGTGAGAGTATGAGTGGAGTCAATAAACACAGCATAGTATAAAAAAATTATTCTCATTTCATAATGAAATCATTTTATGAACTCCACTGAAATTCTTTAAATTCTAGGTGAATATAATAATGATAATTGAATATGGGCGTTCACGTTAAAAATATCTACATGTATGAACTGATACATGGATAGATAGAATAGTTTATGCAGAGAATTTGGTGAAAAAAATATGAGTCAACAATAATATGCTGGGGAAATCCTCACAGACGACAATCTTAAGATTTATATAATATATAGTCAAAGAAAGGGAAAAAGCAACTCTTACAGTTGGTTGAGATGCATGACTCTTGTGATATTCAGTTCGGAAGCTTAACTTCCCTTTCCGGGAAGAAATTACATTACCCCATAACTAGCGTGCCTGGAGTAACCTTTGCCTCTTTTTTATGCTTTGACATAAGATGTCAGCCTGAAATTATTTAATATGGAAAATTTTAAGAACTTTGACTGAAGAGGGAATGAGGGATATATATGCAAATGAAACCAGAAACTTGAGCAGCTACAATCTGTACTATATGTGCATATATGGGCTAATTACAAAAATGTGTCTCTTGAATATGTCGAATATGCAATATCATAAAGAAAACATACACACAATGGGCCTCCACTCCAGAAACAATAGGTGCAACCACTACAATTGACTAAAATAAAATTCATACATCTACCTCCATAGTTAACAATCCTATCTTTCTATAATCCAGTTGCAACAATCACATGCTTCTAAGTGAACCAACAACAAGCATATTCCTAAACGATTAGGAAATTTATGAACAGATCCTGAGTGTCTAGTGTATGCCACTATCATCAAAAGAATATTTTTTCAAAATTTGAAGATCGAAAAATAGTGTGATTGCCGAGTAGGGGAAGTGTGGAAAAGCAGCATATCCCTAAATAGGCAATAGATCTATGTTGTGGTTCATGTTCTACTTAAAGCATCTCAGATTGAATGTTTCCTCATTACAGTTGATTTGCAAAATTATTACTTAAAACGTACCGATGATACAACATATCTTTTTGCACCGCAAATCATACCGATCCAATAGATAATCATCTAGCATTAATATGGCCCCAATCATTAAAATACAAGCAGTTAGTAGCCGATAAGTTATTTGAACATAAGATGGAGCAGAAACACTAATGCCATTTTATGTCATATCCTATATGAGAGGAATTAAAGTATTCCAAATTACTATTCTGTCTGACTGGTACCAATCCTATTCTAGAAGGTAATATTTTCCCCATTATGAGTCAGTGCATAGCAAACGACATACACAGGGACTATCAGTATTAAAGAAAACCTACGTGTTATTTGAGTTATGAATGTGGTATAGAGATTATGATATTAGCCAGCGGACAAAGGGCTTTACCACCTCTTTTAAAAGTAGTTATTTCGTATCCACATACAATAGACATGTATAACGATAATAGGCTATAAATTTGGGGGTGTAGGAAAATAAGGCCACAGAAATCCATGTCTATGTGGTGTAGGTTCAACGATGCATTGCCTCAGAAGTAGTTACTGTACACACCTCATTATGTTGGATAGAAGTTTATTAACTGACAAACTTTAAATCAAGACAGATCACTATAACAATATACTGTAAATTTAATACAAATCTTGAAGCCAGCCACATTAAATGCACAACGATACGACTTAGAGCAATCACGCATAGAAGAAGGAAAGACAGAGGAACTAACCTGGAGAATGTCAGCTACTCCTTCAGGATAAAATTCTCTATGCCTAGCAGTTCCAGGGAGAGGATCTCCATCATCGTTTTGTTCAGCTTTATCAGTTTCTCCCTCGATTCCCTTGTCTGGCAATAGCATGTCAGTAAGTGCTCCCATCTCATGGAGCTTCTTGCAAGCAGCCAAACAAACAGCTTGCAAATTGCAAGAATTATCAGCTGATACTTCTATTACACTCGAGAGAAATTTTCTGAAGATTGAGACACATGAAGCACGCCTGCTGTGCAAGACGATCGACCTGCATGGAGGTCCCTCCAGTTTCTGGAATGGTGCATTACAGGGAAGTTGAAGCTTGCAAGAATACTCAGTGGGGCTTCCAGGTTTCTCATGGCGCTCCATAATAAACTCAGGATGAAGTATTGAATATCTGCATGTATTAGAAGCGAATAATTGTGTGAATATAGCATAAAACTGCAGAAACAGATGGAAATGAGTAGGCATAATACATCAAATGATCCCTAAACTATCAATTTCTGTTTAGCCCTAAATTTTCTGGATATTAGTAAAATTAACAAATACTATATTGTTTAATGGGACAATTAATACCAGCTGAAAAATTCTGTTAATTCTCGTCTTGATGGAGCTCGTGAAACAAAATTTCAATAATTGAAGGACTTTTTAAAACAAAAAAAAAAGTCAAAACACAATGGATGGTATATGGATCTGTTGATGCCTTATGCCAAATGAGTATAAACACACAATAAGAGAGAGAGAGACCTGTCACTTGGCAGCTGGGAGCAGTAAAAGTGGACAAGTCCAACAGCGGAATTTAAACTCACAACAGCACCAGTCGACTCCACTTTGTACAACCCACCAACTATATCCTCTCCAGAGTTTATGATGCAGCTATCCTTGAGATGATTGATATCAGTCCTCTCAATGGCTTCTTTCCGCAATGTCACTTCACTATTCCTAGCGTTCTTTAGAAAGGCGACATGGGACAAATTTCCTCTACAAATGGATCAGTAATGATTAAATAAGCTACCAAATATCTCTTAATAGATAAACCATCAGATGTTGAGGTCACATATCTACCTCTCAACCATCAAGATGTAGTCTGATCCAGGTTTCCTGGCACGACCTCTAGACTGAATGTATGCCAATACAGTTTTGGCAAGATCAAAGCGAATTACAACATTGCACTGCCGAATATCGACTCCCTCCTCAGCAACACTAGTGGCGACTAAAACAGTGACCTGAAAAGGCATCCTATTTCACATATAAAAAAAAAAATCAAGAAACAAGAAAGTGCTTTCTTCAAGCAGGAAACAGAGTTAACTCAAAAGCCCTAAAAATACTCAAATTCCACAAAATTCAATCTTCATCTCAATAAGAATTCACACACAGACATTATAAAAAATAAAATCAGACGAAACCGTCCTATTACACATTAAAAAAAAATCAAGAAACAAGAAAGTGTTTTCTTCAAGTCGATAACAGAGTTAAAGCAGAAACCCTAAACTCAAAATACTAAAATTTCATACAACTCAATGTTCATCTCAATATAAATTAACACACAAACACAAAAGTGACTCAATCGATTGTATGCTGGAAGAAAGAGAGTACCTTGCTGCTTCGCCACCGTATCAGTTGGTGTTGCGGGATATCAACGGACCTAATATTTATAACCTTGTATGCGGGAAAAACACGCTTTTAAGTTCCAACGGCACTTATATAACTATGTAGTTTTATGACCGTTTTCTTTCTATAATGAGTAGCCTAATTATGGGAAGTATCAAGATTTTAATTAAGGGAAGTATATGTTGAATAAGTGCGGGTGTCGCTGAGTTGTATGAAATTTGTTTACATATTATTACTAATTAGGGCTTTTAGTGTAATGGGCCACAGAGCTAGATAAACTAAAATGTGTAATGGGCTCATAGTATTTTATTTTAAGTAGATGCATGGTGTAACTAATTATATTATAAACAATTTAATAAATTATACTATAACTTTTGTAACATTATTTTAAAATTATTTATATATTTAATGTATTAAATTTATTTTTATGATTTTATATAAATTTCATTTTGTGTATATATTACATATAGTATGCATATATATAAATAAGTATTCGAGTCATCCAATTTTTTCTCGACGGTTCAACCGATTGAACCAATGACTCAGTGACTCAGTTCATTATCCGGTTCACTGTGCAGTCCGGGTTTAAAAACATTGTGTCCGGGTGCAAGGGTGTTAAGATACGGGTACGGGTGTATAATTTTTTAAAAAATTTAAGGTGCGATAATTTTTAAATTAATATGTGAAATGTTTGTAGTTCACATAAAATTTAAACAGATTTTTATAATTTAATATAATTAAATAACAAAACACTAATTCAAATAACATCAGCTCAATCCATAAGTTATAATAAAAAATTAAATTAAAAAACATGTGACGCCTCAAAAACAGCGCCACCATAATTAGGTGAAGAATTCATTTATCGTTGAAAGAATTTTATGTTTTATATTTAAAGTGATTAAAGCGGAAGACCAAATCATGAAAACACAAGTCTTTTAAAATTGAAACTAAAGTTAACCATGAACTACACCGAGCGAATTTGATCCCGGGTCAGGAAAAAAAAACACATAAAATTGAAATTAAAGTTAAAAGAAAATTGAAATTGAAAAAAAGAAAAAAAGTTAAAACTGAAAAAAATTAAAAAAAAAAAAACTTTTAAAATTAAATTGCATCAATTTAATTGGTGCATGTGGTGCACATGAGAATTTGACTTCTTTAATTATTGTTTTAGTTATTAATTTCTTTTTAAATTTTGAACCTTCTTTTTTATTCTAAGCCTTCTTTAATTTTTTTTATATTTTTAATTCTGAACTTTCTTTAATTATTAATTTATTTTTTAATTTTGAACCTTCTTTAATTTTTTTATTTTATTCTGAGCCTTCTTTAATTTTTTTCCCCTAATTTAGTCTTTTTTACTTTTTCTTTTAATTTTTTTGTCCAGTTACTTATTTTGATTTTTTTCCAATATACTTATTTATATTGAACATTATTACATATAAAAGTATAAAAGTATTACATTTAAAATATAAATTAAAATTATAAAGTATATTAAATAAATTAAAATAAATAATATTAAAATTCATAATCAACCATCATTAATGTCTTCTACTTTAATTTCGAATAAGAAATTGAAGTAGTATTACAAGCTAAACATAACAGTATTACATGTAAAAACATAATAGTATTACAAGCAAAAACATAAGAATATTACAATCTAAACATAAAAAAAATCTAGGTAAGTTTATGAAGGGTATCTAATCAAAACTAAACAATATCAATTATCACATACAATACATAACAATATTACAATTAAAAAATACGATTTTGAATGAATATACGTACAATTTGTAAATATAGGTGTTAATAAAAAAAATCTTTATATATATCTGAATCAACCAGATAATTAGAATTAACTTTGTCTTTATTCATCGATCAATTGTAAATGTAATCTACAAATAATTAAATATACATACCTAATTAAAGAGCGACTCTCATGTGCATCATTTGCACTAGATGCAATTGGTGCACTTGAATTCAATTTCAATTTGAATGAGACATTTACACCATAAATACTAAATAATGAATCATAAATCATGATCTATTCGAGCCGGGTCAATCATGAACCACTCGGGCCGAGTGAACCATAAACTACTCCGATCGGGTTTGGACCTGGTTCTCGAAAAAAAAACTCAACTAAAACTGAAATTAAAGTTAAAAGCAAATTGAAATTGAAAAAAAAAATAAAACTGAAAAAATTTAAAAAAAGAGTTTCTAAAATTAAATTGCACCAAATAATTTAAAATATGTATACTTAATTAAAATAATTAAATATCCTTGAGTTTCAATCTATGTCATAATTTGTGCATTGGTATTGGTTTTGTTGTCCGCCTTTTGACTAAGATTATATGGTTTTTTTTTTTTTGACAAAGTCTAGTATGAAAATTTTTATACATGAAAAAATTTTAATTTATAATTAAATTCTATAATTGATGAAGGTAAAATAAAATTGAGTGGTTCATGGTTCATTCGGCCTAGGTGGTTCATGGTTCATTCATTCGGCCGAATAGGTCATAATTTATGGTTCATTATTTAGTGTTTAGGGTGTAAATGATTGATTTAGGACAATTTTATAAATTTTCATATATAAAAATTTTCACATTAGACCTTTTTTTTTAATATATATATATATATATATATATATATATATTTGACATGTGAGTCAAAGGCTCAAACTATATTAAATTATTATTTTTATGGGGTAACAACTAACAACCACAATTGCTTGATGTTGTGGCTCTCACGAGTTGCCATGTCATTGCACAAGTGCACTCGCCTGACCCACCATGACAAATCACCCTTAAATTTTAAGCCAAACAAAATACTTGCAGGGCAACCCATTTTAAATTGGTGTCGAAAATATTTTTTTGATTTGCATGTATATATCTTATCGGATTTGATCATATGTCAGCAGGTGGACACAAATTTATATGCCTACCGCTTATGTGGCGTGTCACATATGCAATTATTTAATTAGTTTATTTAATTAATTCAATCTTCTCATTAATTATATAAACATAAACCCTAAACTATGAACCCTAAATCATGAACCATTCGGACCGAGTGAACCATGAACCACTCGGGTCGGGTTCGAGTTTGGGTCGGGTTGAGTCCGGGTCGGGTAAATTTTTAATAAAATTAATTATATAAACCTAAACCCTAAACTATGAACCCTAAACCAAGAACCATTCGGGCCTGGTGTTGAGTCCGGGACGGGTAAAGAAATTTAATATAATTAATGAAATTGAGTAAAATATGAAATATATATAAATGAAAAGATTGAATTAATTAAAAAAATTAATTAAATAATGATGGGACCTTGCATATGTAGCGCGCCACATAAGCGGTGGGCATATAAGTTTGTGTCCACCTGCGGGCATATGATCAAATTCGTATATCTTATATCCATTCAAATTTGAACAAAAGGTTGTTACAAAGTAAACAATATTGCCCCTCATGAATATAAAAAGAAAGGCACGCTAGTTCCCTATTCCTATAACAAATTTCTTTTGTATAGTTTGTGACTAGTTTTGAGCCTATTCCTATAAGAAATTTCTTTTGTATACTTTCTGACTAGTTTTGAGTAAAGAAATGTTACGTTCTTGTAAATTTAATGGCTACCTTTTCTTTCCCTTTTTAAGATAAAACTAGTGTATGATGAATACTATGGGGTGTTTAACACAGCTTATAAGCTCTTTAAAACAACTTATATGTTGTTTAAGAGCTTATGAATTCATTAATTATGTTTGATAAAATAAGATGCTAACATCTTATAAGATCTAAAAACAAGCTTTTTTGAGCTTATAAGCTCCAAAAAAAAAGTTGAAATATCACAATTTATTTTACAAAAATTATATAATCTTTATCATATCTCAATCCATCTCGACCGAAACTCGGTCTAAATTTAAAAAAAATATATATATATATATTTTTGAAAAAAAATATATTTTTGAAAAAAAGATATATTTTTTTCTGGGAAAATTAAAAAAAAAAATTGATTTTCTTTTTCTGAAAAAATATTTATTTTCGAAAAAAATATTTTCTGAAAAAAAAATATTTTTTTCTGATATATGAGCCAATAGATCACATGATATTAAATTAATCTTTTAAGGGGGAGAGCGCGTCACAGTAGCTTGCTGCTTGGGCGCTCATGAGTCGCCATGGCGATGCACTACAGTCATGGTCTGGCACACCCCACCAAATTAAAGTTCAAAATTTGAAATTTAATATTTACATCTTATTACCGACAATTTTGTATGTTGTTTTCTATTGATATTATAAGGGGGAATATCAGGGAGATACAAGATTTTTAGTCAAATATCAAATAGATACAAACATATCCCCTTATTTCATTTTGATACAAAATGAATGATAAAAAACCCATTATACCTTTACTCTTTTATTTTATCATTACTTTCATTAAAAATCCCACCCCCTTTTCCTATCCCCTCAACATTGAACCGTATAATTATTAATATAAAAAAAATGTATGATTCAGTGTAAATAAGTTGTATTTTTCAGTATAATAAGTTGTACAGTTCTAAAATACACTATTAATGCATGGTACACCTGATTGCACATGAGACTCACTCAAGATAAATATTATCTCTCAATAGT
Organism: Stenogyne calaminthoides; assembly: GCA_037126765.1. NCBI lineage: Eukaryota > Viridiplantae > Streptophyta > Magnoliopsida > Lamiales > Lamiaceae > Stenogyne > Stenogyne calaminthoides. Next base: position 44,378,970 of record JBBCBC010000003.1, on the reverse strand, counting down.
TTGTGTTTTCGTCACCGCAAGTTTATTGTCATTTCAACCCATGACCTAACGCTATAAATGTGTAATTATGGAATCTTTTCAGGTACTTAGAGCATCCACAATGATCTATCCAAAAAATGTTTAAATGTTGTATGGATGAAAGTTAGTGTTTAAAATTATCGTGGATGAATGATCTTTAAATTGAAGAGAGTGTGTCATCTATCCAACTATATAGATGGAGAGAGAAAATATTTTTTTGCAAAAACATGGGTAGGAATGAAGTGATTGTGAGACTCAAAAAAGATAATGATTGATAATTATTGTGAAAACATGTTTAAATAATTGAATATTTAAAAATTAGTGATGTGGAGGAGAGAGTTGATGAATGAATCTTAGTGTCGAATTGGTAATATTTTAACCTGTTTGGGTTTAGATCTCTTCTGTTTTTGTGGGGTTGAAGCAGATTTAGGATCATTTTTTTAAAGTCTACTTAGTATGACTTGAGAATGGTAATATGTATCATTGAGGGGTCAATCACTATTTGTTGCTTGATTAGAAAATCAACAATGAATATCATATTCCCGTCAAAAAAAAAAAAACAATGAGTATCATGTTCCCCTCAAAAAAAAAAAAAAAATCCAAACAAACAAACAATAAGTATCATGTAAGGAGGGTGTAATAAAATAATAAAAATAAGGTAATAAATTACTTACTTCCATTTCCATTGCGATTATATCAAAACTATCGAGTAGTGTTAATAGGAAATATTCTCATTAATCCCTTCAATTACCCCAACCAAATGGGCTCTTAGCTTTTCGTCGGTGTTGATCTCAAATTCATTTTTACCGAGGCAAAGCATGGCGAGAAGCAAGATTCTATTGGTAATGAAAGCAATGATCTTGACGAGATACAAAATAGTGACATAGAAAATGACAACAAATTAAAGGAAGAAAAGAAGGACCAAAAATGTAGAAATGGCTCTGATGAAAGAAAAGATGATGAAGTTGAGCATGCCAATATTTGAGGGCATTGGAGGTATTTTTAGTAGAGAAACTATGACTTCTATAAAATGACTAGAAAACATGTTTTTTTTTTTTTTTTTATTTACAAATCTGAATATGAAAAAACAAATCTTGATGTTCATGACTCTTCATACACAAATTTGAACAAGCAGAAAATCATGAATTAGGTCTACATAATTAGCAATCCAACTCAACTCACAACTGCTACATTCTAAACATGCACGGATCCAGGATTTCGTGTCATAGAGCATAGTCTAGTCTCAGTGTGTTAGGGCTTGTTTGCAAACTCAACAAAGAAATATAGAAACACTTCTTTTTTGAAAAAATTGAGTCTACCAGCTTCTGAAAAAAAGTGCTTCTACACCCAACTATTGACTTTGCAAACATGATTAGTTCTCTAAAGCAACTTAAGATAACACTCAACCCTCAACATTTGACACAATGTAGCAACTATACAACCTAAGACGGTTTTGATATAGAACCCAACATGATATATACAGAAAATTGATGAGGTATAATGAATTATGCAGGAGAAACATTCGAAAATCAGATTTTTCAATAATCTAATTGCTACCAGAAGCACAAAGACAGGAGCATTTATAAGCTAGCACTGTAAACAGAGTAGCTTCTTCATTGACGTTAAACTAGTTTCACAACATAATAATGAATCGAGGACGATACAAACGGTTCCAAAACCAAGCATTGAAGACATTCATCACCACATTGGGTCCTCTAGTTCCCTATGGCCTGCAAAAGGGCTTTCTACATAGACAAAGTGTTATATAAACCACTTTTACCGTGCAACTGGTTTGCATTTTGATAGTTGAGTGTACTCTTAAACAGTATTAGTTTTTTCATTAAAAGGTAAAGTGATAGTTGTGGAACAGTCGCACCGTAAAACTGTTTTACATCAGACGAACCCCTCTGCGCATACGCATCATCTAAACCAATGATTTTTTAATCCAATTTATCGTAATGGATTAGGAAACATGTTGGTTAACCATATGCAACCAGTTAACAAACATGAAACCCCCAGGTGCATCAGCCAAGCACTGTTCAAACCAGTAACAAACGCAAACGAGACAATACAACTTCAGTACTAACAAAATATTGAAAATGCAAATCTAAGAGTTTCAAGATATTGAGTTAAGCTGAATACTGACATCATACTACAGACAATTCAAATACACAAGTAAATATTAGCCGCCTAAAGATACTAAGACAAAACCGTACGTCTTTCATATTAGCTAAGCAATGGAGCCAAGGTAATCACCTTCAAGGGTGACCACAACTTGGAAGTCATTCTCAGTCTCCATAAACTTTTTCCCAATCACCAGGAATCTCACCACCATACCCTTTTCGATTTTGGACGACTTCCCGTTCATGAAGTAGGGGTTTTCCCCAGGGACGTATTGGTAATCATCCATCTTCTGATGAGAAAGATATATTTTCTCAGCAGGCCCACACCTCAAGAAGATTCCATGTTTTAGAATCTTGTGGACGACGCCTTCCAAGACTTCTCCATTGAGAATCTTGAAGGTGATGCAACTGAAATCTACGGGAAAGAGGACGTCACCTGACTGCTGCCTAACCCTTCCCTCCCCGATTTTATCCACCGTAGTCACAGCAATGAAGTAGCCCAGATCTTTAGAGGCTTTCTTGGCAGCAAAATCAGCCATGAGACGGGTGATTATAGCCTTTTGAAGCATCAGGCCTTTAATGTCCATCCTTTCAGCGGGAATTATCACATTCCATGACAACTTCGATTTAAGATACATTTTCCTGGAACCACCAGACCTGCTATGCACAAAACAGATATATTGATATTGTTATTTACTGTGAAAGACTGAAAGTACACTTAGCAATTCAAAGACATAGTTGAAACAATGAATTAGGGGATGATACAAGTATTGTGAGCAAAATGTCTCAAGACTGATACAAAATTGTGATTTCTCTGTTTAGAAAAATGACCAAGTGTACCAAAATGCCAGTTTAATTTAAAGAAAGGAGCAACAATTGGAGAACAAAAAGCAGAAGCAGCAGCATTCTACGCCTTTCACAAGTTCTAGGTTCCTAACATTGGGCCATATTGTGAGGTTGTTTGTAGCATCACTCGAAATTCCAGAGGAAGAAGTCACAGCAATAATGCAATTCCGAGACTTCATTCTATGTGCCAAAATAACAATCAGTTTGAAATCAAAAAACGAATTAATTTCATATTTCTCAAGTGATTTGTGCATCTCTTCTATTAATTTAACTCGGAACTCGTCAATTAAAATGTTATAAAAAACAATGAAGGCTCACCAGAACTAGCTTGGGCAAGGAATTATACGATTATCCAATCAAATCAGTAAAATAGCAAACAAACAACCCAGAAACTACAAAACCAGGCGATAAATAATTATCCCAACAAGAAAAGGAGTGAAGTCGCTTAGGGTTCCTAAACACAGTAATATTTCCCCTAAAATTTCGATATTACATATTCATAAACACAAATTAGAGACATCCATTATCATACAAATGAAAAGTAGCTGAAGAATTGAGTAAATTAGTTCAAACGTTCAACCATTTGCAGTTCATGAAAGAAATCAAAAGGGCGATACACATGCATTTCCGAGAAACGACGAAAATCAAAATTATAGGTTAACAAAATTAATGAAATACAACGGAACCTGGTGAAATTGAAGAAGGCGAAATGGGAATTTGATCGCCTCTCGCCCGGAAACTTGCTGTGTGTGTAGTTTAGCTGAGTTAAATGAAGAAGGTGTGCATTTCTGTACAGAAGAAATCGTACAAATGTCAATTGGGGGATTTTACCTATTTAACCTCATCTTAGGCCCTTTTAGAAAAACAACTAAGGGTGTGCTTGGTTGAGGATTTTGAAATTGAAGAATGGAAATAGAATGAAAATTTAATGTTTGGTTGAGGGTAATGAGACTTTAACTATGACTTTGAAATCCTAAAACTATGGAATGAAAGTTATAGATTCATTTCTCACCATTTTGGGAGGAATGAAAGTAGAGTTCCTCTAAAATTTATTATATAATTTTTTTTTAATTATTTATTTTTATTTTTTATAATATTTTTATGTATTATTAGTATATAATATAATTTTTTTTTACAAAAGAAAAGATTAAAAATAAATTATATTATAAATATTTTTCATTAAACCAATCACCTTATATGGTAATGATAGTCAGGGACGGACCCAGGAATTTTCCCGAGGGGGCCCAATTTATAATATAATGTAGCTAAATGCACTTTTAAATTTTTATATGTTATCGAGAATTATTTGAATTAAATAACTTTATATTAACAGAGTCGAATACATTTATATATATTTAAAATGTGAATTATACATATTTCTTTCTCTATTTCGCTACTCCTTTCTCACCTAAAGATCAACATTTTATTTATAGAGTGTTGATTTTTACAAATATTAGTAATAGTGGTGTACGGTGAAAATGATGCACATAATATTTTGTTTAAAGGAGACAAACACTCGTATGAGACGGTTTTTTACATGATATAGGGTACAATCTAACACAAATAACATTCATCCTTTCAAAATATTAAAACGTTAATACACAATTTATGCTCCGTTTTACTATAAGACCGACTCATACAAGTGTGTCTTAATTATAAATATATACATATAAAAGTTCAAGTGGGGCCAGGGGGGCCCAGTGACCCCCTTGGCCCCAGTGTAGGTCCGTCCTTGATGATAGTCATACCTATATACAAACCAAACAATTCAATATTAACTATCATACCTATTACCATTCATCACTACTATCAAACCCTTTCCCATTCTTATTCCTTCAAGTAAACCAAACACCCCCTAAAAATGCAGAATTGCTTTTGTTTTTGAAAAGTTGGGTTAGACCAACTTAAGGGGGTGTTTTCAAAAACTTATAAGTGATTATAATCACTTAGAATTGTGTGCAAAAGCAATTTGAAGTGTTTTATTCTCTTTTAGTAGTTTAAATAAGTTTTCATAAGCTATGAGTTATAAGCTTCAAAGAGAGTGTTTTTAGTAGCCTATTAGTCTTTTTTTAAAACTTCTAACTTTTTTGCAGACACTATCATTTTTTTTTAATATTTTTACAAACACATTCAACTTCTACTATTAATCATTTTTTCCATAATTTTTTGCAAACCCCCCCTAAAAAAACAATTATGCATACTTTGAATTGTGTTTTAAAACTGCCCTTAAAAGAGAAGTGAAGTTGTAAAAGTTAAATGGAGTATTTTTTAAGATACAAAAACTTACATAGGTTGCTCCTATAATTAACTTGTTTTGTCAAAAATATTACTAGTAGTTATTTTACTAAATTTGACTAAACATATTAATTTATCCACAAATTCTTTGGTGAAGCTTATTCATATTATAAAATTAATAATATTATACTCATAAATTAATATTATTGTACTTATAAATTAATATAATAGTATTTAATACTATTATTTTAATCTATAAATAATGATATAATGACATAAATTTCATACTATCAACAAGTTTCATTGAATATTTATTCGTTGTGTGAAAGTCATGACATATTCCCAATTCGAGCCAAATATTGGGTGATACGGGTCTATTTGTCTTACATTTGTTCATTTAAGATATTAAAGATTAAAATTGGGAACCCAATAGGAGAAAATGTGTTCTTATTTGACACTCCTTAGTTGGTGTCCTTAAAAAATATTGAACCCAAAATTGTATAATAGTATTTGATTTATCAATAAACGTAATTTATCTTGGAAAATGAGATTAATAAAGGCTGCATGCCTAAATAAGGAGTAATAGTTGGGTAAAGAGGTAGGGTTGGAGTAGAAGAAAATATAGGTAGAAATTATCATGCGGCAAAAAATATTTGTAGTGAATAGCAGTAATTAAAAGAGTTGTCGAGAGACGGGTCGACAGGGCGAGTGAGCCATTTATAAGGAGAGTTGATAAAAGTTCAACCTAACCCACATATTTGCGGGCCACAGGTTTCGACGGGCCAATCAACATGTTTTTATGGAATATTATAATTAAATGAATTACTCAAATCACATAATGTATTTTAATCATCACATAAGTTTAGTTAATATATTGATATTATATTAGATATGTAAGTACAGCGATTAATTTGAAGTGGTTTAAAAGTTTTATAATGAAGTTCCATTCTCTAAGGCTCAAAGCGTACATTTACTTCTAAAGTTCAAAACAAAAGGGAATGCCTATGAAAAAATTAATGTGTTTGATTCTTCATTCATGGTGCACACGCAGGAAAATTAGACTAAACAAAAGCAAAATAAGCACTAAATCGACACCATCATATTTATTGAATTTGCTAAAAATATATATAAAATCTCCATCCCAATTAATTACAAATATTTATAAATGATTAGATCTCTTGGTATACCATGTAATTCAAGTGCAGATTAAATAGGCGAGTTAGCCCATCATAACACGTCCCAACTCGCCAAAGCCGGCAGCCCAAACGAGCCTGAACATTGGCCTGCCGTAGACAAACTTGACTCAACCGCCCTCGAAGTAAGGTGGGGAAGGTTGCTCCAAAAGGCTAAGCCCGTTTTGACAACTTTATTTTTATTCACTACTACACATTTGAGCTTGCACAACTGCACTTGGACAACTCTTTTTTCAAACAGCTCTCCAAGCTATAGCTTGGAGAGCGGTTTTAATAAAAAAAAAAGAATAGACAGCGGTTGACAACCGCTGTGCAAGGGGTTAGACAGCGGTTTTGAACCGTTGTCCAAGGTAATAGTTTGGACAGCCGCTGTCCAAGTGTTCGGAAAATTTTAATTCAAGGCCAAATCGCGAACCAGACTTCAATTTTTCCCCAAATTAAATCAAGCGTCTCCTTCCTCTACCCTAATCGAACTCCGTCGCTCGTCCTCCCATTCCGCCGCCGTCGTCGTGTTCCCATTACCTCTTATATTTCCCCAAATCGCGAACCATGCCCTAGCCTCCTCCTCCCTCTTCCCCAAATCGAACCAGAAGCCCTAGCCGTCGTCTTCCAGCCGTCGTCTTTCTCCTTCTCCCGATGCGTCATCAGGTAAGAGCCCTAATTTCCTTCAAACCAAACCACTAGCATAGTATTAACGTAGAAGTTGATATAGCATAACTTGGTGTTTGATAGTATTAACGTAGAAGTTGAGGTTGAGGTTGGTGTTTGATACAAACCACTAGCATAGTGTTAACGTAGAAGTTGATAGCATAACTTGGTGTTTGATAACATAACTTTCCGATTCATTTGAGAATTGAGGTTGGACTAAATTGGTGATAAATTAACGTAGAAGTTTGATTAATTGGCAGTGTACTTGTAATTAATTCGAAATCAAATTTGATCTTAAAATATTGGTGTATATATATTGGTGTTTGATGCACTCAAGGTGTTTGATAGTATGCTTGTGTGGGGATTTAAGCATAAATTAGTGTTAATTTATTAGGATTAATGTTGTTAGTGTTAGAGATGAACAACTTGTTAGAGATGAATATATATATATTGTGTGGCTTGACTTGATTTTTTATGCTAACTTAGATATGAACAATTGATGCACTCAAGGTGTTTGATAATATGCTTGTGTGAGGATTTAAGCATAAATTAGGATTAATACATTAGGATATATTTTGGTTATATTAATTTGATGATTTGGTGAATGGATAGCAGTGTGTTGCTTTAGATGATTAATGATGGTACATTAGGTTATATACATTGTTTTGAGATGCAACAAATCCTTAGATACATGCAATATACAAACCTTAGGTACTACCACATTCTATATGCAAGTTTTATACATTAGGATTGTAATACTTTTAGGTTTAATACATTAGGATATATACATTATCTTGAGAAACACTTCATATTGTCTTTTCATAGGCATTCCCTAGTTTTTTTTGGTTGGAAGTGGGTTTCGAGCAGATCGATTATCAGATGAGTATAGTAATGGGGTGAAAGAATTTTGTAATCATGCAATTAGACCTTTGACCGCCCTCGATACATTCCATGTCCGTGTTGAAAATGTATGAATGGAAAAACCGTTTAGTGGTCGAGAAAGTCCGTTTTGACCACTTGATGATTCACGGTATTGATAAAACATACACCGTTTGGACATATCATGGTGAGGGAAGAGATGGATGTAGCTCGAAGCAACCTAGAAACTGACTTTAGGTTTGAAGATACAGTGGATGCGGATATTTTCGACGATGTACCGACTGTTGATACATCAAGTGAGGATGACGATGATCTGCGAGATCACCCTTATATGTCAGAGAAGTTAAGGGATTCTGTTTGGATTACCACGTGGGTCCGGTTGTAGAAAAGGCAACAAAACCTATAAACTATGTTGATATTGTTCAACCTAAAAGCGACTCACCGGTTGTCCAGATGAGTGCTTCACAAGTATCTTTGGAAGCAGTTAGTGGTCTATTGCTCGATGGAAATGTCTTGCCCTAAGAGAGCATATGATGCTAAACAAATGCTCAAGTCCATCGGGTTAACACATCGAAAAATTCATGCTTGTCGGGGTGAATGTATCTTATTTCGAAAGGAGTATGCAGACCTCGAGGAATGTCCCAAGTGTGGACTAAAGCGATATAAGAAAAATAAATCTCCCGCGAAGGTGATGTGGTACTTTCCAATAATACCAAGATTCAGGAGAATGTATAGCAGCGCTGTGGATGCTAGAAATTTAAGATGACATCATGATGATAGGATCAAAGATGGAATGCTAAGACACCCCTCGCCGATTCAATTTGGTGGAAGACATTCGATGTCGCATCCAATTTGCATCGCGAGCCCACGACACTTGCGTCTCGCACTCTCAACTGATGGAATGAATCTGTTCGGTATCTAAAGTACCAACCACAGTACATGGCCAGTGATTCTGTTAGTTTATAATCTTTCACACGAGTTGTGCATGAAGCGCACTTACATGATGTTATCTATGTTGATATCAGGACCCAAACAACCTGGTAACGACATAGATGTATATTTGGCTCCTTTGATAGAGGACTTGAAGCTCATGTGGGATGAGGGTGTCGATGTGTATGATCTTTGTAGAAAGGAGAATTTCAAGTTGAAGGCCATCTTTGTTTGGAACTATCAATGACTTTTCCGCCACGAGAATCTATCCGGATATAGTGTGAAAGGGGCGATGCATGTCCTTGTTGTACCAAGAAGACACATCACATTCGCTTGAGACATTGTACGAAGACCGTTTATATGGGACATAGGAGGTGGTTGGACCCAACCCATAAGTACAGAACAATGACCGATGCATTCGATGGCACAATTGAGACAGGTGAAGCACCAAGTATATTGTCAGGTTCGGATGTATTGAATGAGATGAAGAATATCGACACACAAAGATGGAAAGATCTTCGCAAAGAGTGTCCCCCCACTAGCGGTTGGAAGAAGGAATCAATTTTCTTTCAATTGCCCTATTGGAAAAGAGTTGTATGTTAGACACTTCATTAATCTAATGCACGCGTTGAGAAGAACGTTTGTGCCGACCTTGCTCAACACTCTCCTACCGATAAGAAGTCCAAGGATGGTTACAATGCAAGAATTGATATGATTGATATGGGAATAAAACGAGAATTAAAACCTATGCCAGAGAAAAAAGGTCAACCGTTCTTACCTCCTCTCGCACACACCTTGTCCAAGAATGAGAGAAAAGAGTTACTTAATTTGCTAAAGGATGTGAAAGTACCAGAGGGTTATTCCTCCAACATACTGAGAGACTTATGTCGGATGATGGCGTGAGACTGATGAATCTGAAATCGCATGACTATCATGTCATCATGGAGACTTTCTTGCCCATTGCAATACGTTATATCTTGCCTGAAAATGTGTGCATAGCCATAACAAAGTTATGTTGGTTCTTCAAGGCAATGAGTAGCAAGGTCATAGATCCTAGAAAATTGCTTGGTTTTCGGAGGCAGATTATTGGGGACTCTCTGTGAGCATGAGATGTATTTCCCTCCATCATTTTTTTGATATAATGGTTCACCTAATGGTTCATTTGGTACACGAGACAAGGATGTGTGGTCCCGCTTTCGTATCACGATGGATGTATGGTGTAGAGAGATATATGAAAGTGCTCAAAGGATATGTGATGAATAAGTCCAGGCCGAAGGGATGCATTGCAGAAAGCTATTTAGTAGAAGAAGCAGTCGAGTACTGGTCTGAATTTATTCCGAATGTCGATGCAATTGGACTTCCAGTTACCCGGTACACCAATAGGATGGATGGTGAAGGCATTACCGGTGATCAACCTGTAAGTGTTAGCATGGAGGAACTAACACGGATGCACTTGTGCGTACTTCACAAACACGGTCGACGTCTTCCTTTTATTGACCTGCACATGCGATCACTTGTCGAGAGAAATCCCACCGAGGATAGATCATGGATTGAAGTTGAGCACAATCGCACGTTTGTTGACTGGTTCAATGGTTATGTAGCAAATATGTTGTCACGGGAAACAAAATCAGTGAATGAAAGAGTTAAGTGGTTATCCAGAATGTCTGATAGACATGTGTATTCATACAAGTGTTATCTTAGCAACGGATACACATTTTATACCAGAGATCATGATGCCACAAGTACTATGCGAGAATAGTGGAGTGTCCATTATGCAGAATGCGATTGGATCAATCAAATACTACTTACTTTGAATGATTGTCAACATTTGGGAACTCGACTATGTTGTTCACCGTCAATCAATCTTCGAGTGTAGTTGGGTGAGGATCCCTAACGGGGTCAAAGTTGAAAGTTCCGGGTTTCTGACGTTGATTTGAAGAATGTGGGATCTGAGAGATGACCCCTTACATAATGGCCATGTCAAGCTTAACAAGTTTTCTATGTCCCAGAGCCGGGTAATAAGAAATGGTCCATTGTGGTTACATCAAACAAATTTAACAATAGTTTCAGATTAGCGACCATGTCGATGAAGATGTTGGCGTAATTGATGATCCTTTTCAAAACTTCACTCATTCATTCGTACCATCTTTTCGATGATCCCGCAAATCTACGCCCATACCGGAGAATAATTAGAGATGATGATGAATATGGCAATCCGGATCTTGTTAACATTTATGGTCATGAACGAGAAAGGTCAACCAAAAAACGAAAAAAAGAAAAAACAAGTGCTAAAAAGAAATGTAAGACTTTATTGAATGTTGTTTTTTCTGCTATATTAAATGTTGTTTCTTTTGATTTATTAAATAAAGTGAATTGTTAATCAACAGGTTCCGAGGCAACGAGATAATGAACATTGTGGACATTTTGTGTGTTGCTCTATTGAAGACATAATACGCGCTTCTCTAACGAACATTCCTCTCAATGTAAGTCAATTTATCGATTTATTTAAATTATTATTAATTGAATAAAAATTCATACTATATTGATTGATTTGTTGTTTGCAGTTTGTCTATGAACGTGAGCTCAATTCTTACTCTAAGAAAAGACTGAAGAAATGGAAAAACGATTGGACGTGCGGGGTACCTTTACAATCGATTCTTATATTCATACGATATTGACTGAACGTTGTTTGAAATTTTGGTAGCATGTAATTTCTTTTATATATTTGTGATGATATATATTTCATGTTTTTTGTGTATTTGACGTATATATGTTTATGATTGTATGTTTATTTATTTCATGATGTGTATGTTTATTAATTTATTTGATATTTTGGTATATATATGTGGTATAAGTTTTGGTTTATGGTTTTATTATAGGATTTTTGGTTTATGATTTATGGTATTGGACATATATATAAGTTTTGGTTTATAGTTTTATTATAGGATTTTTAAAATATAAATTAATAATTAAAAAAAAATATTGGACAGCGGTTTTCAACCGCTGTCTATGTAAAATAATAAACGAATTTAAAAAAAAAAATTGACTTAGACAATGGTTGATAAATATTTGTCAAAAAAAAAACTTGGACAATGATTTATCAACCATTGTCCTGCTTAAACTTGCAAAAGCGGTTAAAAACCGTTGTCCAAATGCTTTTCTTGGGGCGGTTTTTATCGGTATGCTTGGAGAGAGATTTTAAGCGGTTTTCACTCAAGTCATTTTTTCACAAATTGCCCAAGCCCAAATGTGTATTAGTGATTTTTATTTTTCTTTTTCCGTAAAAGTGCTTAGCTTATACTCCCTCTGTTCCAATCTTGACTATTTAATTACTATGTGCTCGAAGTTTAAGAAAAAAAAAATTTATTAGTATTTTATATGATAAAGTGACAAAGTGTTGAGGTAGAAAGAGTTATTTTTTAATATTTTATGTGATAGAGTGATTGGTAGTTGGAGATAGAAATGAGTTGTTCATTAGTATATTATGTAATAAAGTGATAAAGTAGATATTTCAATTTAAGAAAATGTGTAGTCAAGATTGGGACGCCAAAATGGAAATAGTGTAGTTAAAATTGGAATGGAGTGAGTATTATTATAAATGCATAAAGTGACGAGAAGTTCAACCACAAAGTTTGATTGAGCATCCCAACAATGAGAATTATCAAAGGACCAAGACATTCTCACCATCTTATGAGTCGTGACGTTGATATCAAATTTTACAAAATTTATCGAATAGAAAGGTGAATTACTCAACTCAACTCTACAAACTTTCACAATCACCAAAAATTGAGTGAAAAGAATTCCGAGACACTATAGCATCAACTACTATCTTCGCACCCCCTAGTTAAAACAACAAGAAGTGGATCACAAAAACACAAGTTCAACCAAAAAATTCAAAAGGCTTTTTTTAATGGAAGATTGAGACAAAATAAACTCAAAACTTTCGAAAATTACAAAATAATATACCAGAATAATCAAATTGTGAAATTTATGCTTCATGTTTTGTTTCTTGGAAGATTGAGGCAAAAACCCCAAAAGTTTGAAAATTTGTTACTTGTCATAAAGTGCAGAGGACATTTTATGCTCTCCCCAAAACCTTTTCAATGTAATTGCACAGTTTCAGCATTTTGAGTGGTTTAATTTTTTGATTGGATCAATTTAGCTAAATTATATAGTCGATTGATAAATAGTCCAGCTGATGAGTAAATAATCTCAAAATTTATGTTCTGACCCGACCAATTAGAATTTCTTCACAATTATATAAAATTGACCACTCATAACATATCGATTATCCACAGTAAATGCATTCTTGATAAAATTTGACTTAGTGGAATTGCTTTCTTAAAAGAAGATATATAGTTTACGAGACACTTGCTTTAGACAGTCTCCAATGAGACGAGGCATAATATGATGTTGGTGCTTCAATACTTTGACATGGATGAATGTTAATTTGTGCTTGATTGTACCCCATCTCATTTATGAGATCATCTCATACAAGTTTTTGACATAGTTTATGTATATAGAAAACATTATACAAATTGAACATAGGACAAGACTTTTAAACAAGTTCAAAAATCAAAGCAAGACACTCTCTATACCAATCAAGTTCTAACATGTAATGTATATCATTCACAAAGGCAAAAAATCTGAATATACCATCATAGAATCTAAAAAAACTACTTTAAGCAGAAAAACTTGCATAAATAAAATCCAAGTAACAAAGATAGGACCTCAAGACTTAACAATCTTTCAACATTAAGTAAACCAACACACTAATCAAACAAGAAGTTCTGCATAAAGATTCAAATACAAATGTGTCTTCAACAAAACTTTTTTACGACAAGTATTAATTAGAACTAAGCAGGAACAAAAAACTTAATGAAGTGCAAATCATTCAACCTGCTCCACATCCATCTTGACAAGGTTCTTACTTAAGAGGAATGAATCTTGAAGAGTGGGTAGCACCAATACCAGGTCTTCCGTGCTTAACCGGTTTGTATGAGATGGAGAACTCAGCAGTGTAGTGCCCGATCATCTCCGGCTTGATTTCAACCGGGTTGAAGGTTTTGCCATTGTACACTCCAAGAACACTTCCGATCATCTCTGGTACAATGATCATGTTACGCAAATGGGTTCTCACAAGACCAGGCTTCTCACCAGGTGGGGCCTCACGTTTCTACAAAATTAATCATATTACGCAATAAAGAATCAATTAACACTAACATTACATGATAGACGTAGTGAATCTTAAAGATTTAACTGAGATGGAGCATAACGACTAGTCATTGTCTTATACTACTTGATTGATTACTGATCATTAAGAATAACAACTGTTAACTGATTATGTTGGTCTAGCATACAAAAAGATTAAAATTAAAGTACCGTGAATTCACAAAAAGAGATGCTGTAAAATTGGTGTAAGATACAAAACTCAACATAATTACTTAGTTTAGTTTATGACACTAAAAAAAAATCATAAGTAGATTCAATGTGAATGAAATAATTTAGTTGAACTACTAATTAAAAGTAAAGTATTAATCACTTACAGCCTTGCGCAGCTTTTTGATCAAAGCCATAGGCTTCCTCTTCAGACCTCTCTGGAACCTGACCATTTCAATTGTAAATTAGAAGTACATTAACACAAATTTAAACAAATCAGAGAAATGAAATAGAATCAACCAACCATAGAATAACTATTTCAAAATAAAGTAGAATAAATTCAATAAGCAAATATTGTATCAAATCAATTGCTACATTTCTTCATCTTAACAACATGGTTATAAAAAGTTTACTTAACATTCTGCATAGATAGCTGCTACCAGGATATCAAACTTAGTGAATAACTTGTGACAAAGCAAACAAATAAACAAAGGCATAATCACAAATAATAAATCGAAAACAAGTGCATCTGAACAATCTAATTGGCTATTTTACTCATCAAATCCATTCTAAACACAATCAAGAGAATCCATATCCAAAAATCACAACCAATCAACAAACAGAGACATCACTAGTGCATATCACCTCCAACATCAATCCATCAAACAAACCACTATAACCTAATTAATTTAAAAAAAATATATCAGCAGAAGGGGAAAATCAGTGTACCTTCTTCTGGCACGAGCACTCAAGAGCTTGACAAGGTCATCAGTGGACATATCAAGTAAAGCATCGAGATCCACTCCCCTGAAACTGAACTTCTTGAACGTCCTCTTCTTCGGCTGCTGTCCCGCCGCTACCTCTGGGTCCACATCCGCCTGCAAATGCACAATAAAAACACGGCGAAATATATAATTATACAGAAGGAATGCATTGATGCGAAAGATTACAGAAGAAATTGAGGTATTACCATGGTTGCAGTGGAGATTGCGGGAATCTTCAAAGCGAGCGAGCGAGCGAGCGGGCGGCCGGCTAGGGTTTTACTCTGAGACGGGTGAAAGAGAAAATGGTGGATGAGGGAAATATATTAATGGGTTAAGTCAAATTATAGAGCGGGCCCAAAATTAATGGATCATACTTGAAAAGGCCCATATAAGCCCAATACACGAAATGTCTGAATGATACTATATGGTAATTGTTTTTCTTTTCTTGAATAAATTCAAATAAAATATAAATAAATTTTATAGAACATTTAAATAGGCCTTGAGGCCTTATGTAAAGTCTTTTAAAGCATTTTTAAGATAATTTCACCTTAAAATCTCAAATTTAAAAGTAATTACGTTAATGCTGCAATTTTAAAATTTATTTATTTTGTTCTATTTTTTAAATGAGATTGAGTTGTTTTATTTGAAATTGTTATTAAAATATATTATTATTTATATAATTTTATTAATATAAAATAACAATTTAAGATAAAAGATTTTATATTAGGTAATATAATCGAGTCGTATGTCTCTATTGGGTAGTCTGACATGTTCCCACCCCTGCCTATAAAAACAGGTTGTAAATTGGGCCAAATAGGTCTAATTGGGTTCAGAATAATAGCCTTAATTAATAATTAATATAGATGTGTATTATATGTATTGAAATAGAAAATAGAATATGTTTGCAATGTGAATCTAATCGGCCATGTTTAAATACTTAATCCTAACTTGAAAAAATATCAAAATACATAACTCATTTTTTTATCCCATTTTAAAGTTGTGATGATGTAATTAAACTCTTGCTTTTTGTTTGAATTGTTATGACTTATGATGGATGACTTTCAAAATAATAATCGAAATTTGTTCGGACGAGATGAAATTATCATCTTTCACGACATATATTTCACATTTGAAAGTTTCACAAAATTACACATAATTAGCCAAATTACATGTCTTACAATTGGTTTTCCTTGACAAAATCAAGCTAGTGCCTTCACAAAGCATAAGGCTGAAACTCTTGAAAAATCAGATAATTGAATACATACAAATTACAATGCACAGAAGGAACAAATTATGCAACATGTATTTCCAATTTCTTTACAGCAGTTCTGAGCTCCAGTTGCAAACTTGGCCTTGTAGGAAACAATACTATTTGTTTCCAAACTGAATCATTCTCATTTATTTGCTTGGGATCTTTATATATCTCGTATATCGAATCCGCCTGATAGTTCAGATCCCTTACCGATGTCAAGCATTTGATTTCATCTGGATCTACTAACAAATTGTTTTCTCCATCTTTCCATGCTATCAACTGCACAAGATCATCCATCACAAATCACTTCGGTTTCTCTTAGAAGTTAAATAGTCTCATTTTTACCAACTAATACCTTTTAGTTGATAAAGTAATACTGTTCAGGTTAGTCTTTTATTTTAGATACTCCTCACTTGTATATCTTAAGAGGGTATCACCACACTTTCTCATTTCATCAAGCTGTGTTCCCAATTTACTTGTAACAAACTCTCTATTCCAATCTTCAATACAATTCCTTTTGATTTCATGTTTATACTACGAAATTCTACAGTTTCTCATATAGTTTGATGTTGATGTCATTTTGTTTGTTCGAGTAGAATTACCAAAACTTAAAGTTATGTTTTATTTTGTATATCATTCCATATGTAGATTGTACATGTACCAATGACTACTAAAATTTCTGGAAAAAAAAATAAGGATTTTTCTAGTAATTATTGAATGTTATGCTAGAACCTAGAATCTTATTTCTTCATTTGGGAGTATTTCTTACATTAATGGTGCACTATTACGTGAAAAGAATGAGGATTTTTCAATATATTATTGATCATTATACCTTTGGAGGAATTTATGAAAATTCATGCAAAATAAGGGAAAACTATTTTTTTTTCCCTTCCCACCAATTTTGACTTTGATCCTGTTAATTTATGAATTTTGATTTTGATCATGTAACTTACAAAAAATTAACATTTAAGTCACATCACCTGCTAATTATCTGCAGTAGCAAGTGATAGGACTAAAATATCAAACTTTAATAAATTACACGGCCAAAGTCAAAATCCGTAAATACATGTTAGTTATAGGAGCAAAATTAAAATGAGGGTAAGTTACAAAACAAAACATACAATTTTCAAAATAACCTAGCATTATTTTAACTTAAAGTCACTTTGATGATATTTTGTTTAATTGTGTCCACCTATTCTAATATCATTTCTCATTTTGTATTTCATTTCGTTAATGTAGACTAAAACGATGCACTATTTCGAAATTATTGAACATTACGTACCCTTGGAGGACCTCCGGGGGCATTCGTGCAATATAGCCTAGCATTATCTACAATCTGAGAATATCCGTTGAATGCACTAGCAAAACTCTTGTGAGATTTCAATTGTGACTTCACCCTTACAGCTCTTCCTATTTGAATTGCTCTCCTACAATAAAATCAAAACATATGTCAACTTTTAAAAAAAAGTTGAAAAATACTAAAAGAAAATGAGTAACACATGAACTCTATCATTTGAAAAATACTAAAAGAAAATGATAGTTTTTGTGTATGATAGTGATAATTTTTACTAAAAAAATAGAGTTTACTGTGAACTCGGTTTCACACAAGTTTTTATCAAAGAAATATGCAAACAACGACTGCACGAGGGTTGAAGACTTACCTTATACCTCTCACAACAGCAAGAAAGGGATCACAAACAACTCCAACCAACTCAATCCTATACGGTTTCCTAATCTTAGCCTCGTCGCCCTCATCTTCGACCTCGACCCAATAGTTCTCCGTAACGGTACCATCTTCAGCGACCTTGTACCCGTCTCCCATCCTATACCGGTGTTTGTGCATGTTTCTTGCCATGGCAATCGTCTGCTCGACGAAAGGCACCCAAGACAGGGTGCCATCCATGATCACGTCTCGTCCCTCGTTCAGAGCGGTTACCAGGAGGGACGAGGCAGCATCTGTCGATGACTGGTGCACCTGTTTGATCAAAATGTTGTTATTACATTATACTAAAGTCTCATTTGGATCACAGAGATCTACTCAATATATAGCATGCATGTGCGTAATAGAGTTTAAGGGGGTATTTGTAAAAAAAATATAAGTGATTATAGTCACTTAGAATTGTGTGCAAAATTAATTTGGAGTGCTTTATTTCTCTTTTATTAGATTAAATAAGCTCTCAAAAGCTATAAGTTAAAAGCTTTAAAGAGGGAGCTTTTAGTAACTTATTAATTTTTTTTAAATACTTTTAACTTTTTTTTTGCAAATATTATCAATTTTCTGTGAATTTTTTTATAAACACTATCAACTTCTACTACTGATGACTTTTATCATAATCATTCATTTTAATCAATTCTTCAAAAGCTATATTTTTTTCCAAACACCCCCTAAATCACATATCATCCCATAACTCTGGTCCTAAATATATTTAGTTTCATAACTTATTTTATTGTCGATTTAGTTCCAATTTTTTTGAAAATGTACAATTTACGTTCCAAGTTCGTCGAAAAATGTAAAACGATGTCGTTTCGCCTCACGTGAGGCGCTTTTAACATTTGAAATTATGGTCATTAAAAAAAATATTCAATAGGCACGCGACTGAAGCCAGAATTAAAGCCCCAAATCGTGAAACAACGTCGTTTTATATTTTCTGGCGAATTTGAGACGTATATTGTACATTCTCATAGAAATTGAGAGTAAATCACCGACAAAATAAGTAATCAGACTAAGTCTATTCAAGGTCAAAGATATGGGACGGTTTGTAATTTAAACACTACGTAACATGATCATATAAAATTAGTCATACTTATTTGAAAAAGACTTGAAAGACTAGAGAAAGATAATTACAAGCTCAGCTGTTTGAAGCATGTCTTGATGATGGCCCCTCGAGCTGAGCGCGCGGTAAATGACGTCCGTCTCCTTGAAAGCATCGGCCTCCACTATGACTGCTTTTGCCGCGGCTCCCGACCAAAATGATCTGCAAGATAAAGACACAGTTGTTCAAGCTTGTTATCGATTAAAATTTATGTTTAATTAAGCTTGTTTGAAATATTACTCTTTCATTATGTCTTTGAGAACAGTGCTCTTGCCGGCGCCCATTCCGCCGCCCATAAGGAGAAGCACTGGGCTTCTTTCACTCAAAGCAACTGGCGCCATCACATCAGAGTGATTTAATGCATTTGATGATGTCCCTATTGCCTTCAATTCTTCCACAAGTGTAGAAAATACTCTTGTCACTTTTAAATCTTTTGATATCTTCTCGAACCTTTGCTTCCTAAAATTAATACATCAAAATTAAATCTAAAATGTGTATTTTCTATTTAGTTATAAAAATAAAGTTTAAATCAGGAGACAAATTTATGTGACAGTCTCACAGTGAAACGAGACATAATTTGAACATGACATTTTAATACTTTAAAAGGGATGAGCGTTAATTAGTGCTAAATACAATATTATAAATTGTTCTTCTATTATTTGAATAAATTCACAATAATGAAGTATGATTGTTTTCATTCAATTTAAAGTTATTTATGACATTTCAATAGATATCTCATTTAACCCATCAATCCAATTCTACAATCTTAATGCATATCTTGATTTAAATAAATTCAATCCAATTAATTTAATCTTATTTAATTCCACTTAATTTTATCATATCTAATTAATTCAATCTCGTGAAACAGTCAGTCTAACAACCCCTAAGGCTGCGTTTGTTTTGGGATTTAAGTGTGCGGAGCAAGTCAAGGTTTTAGAATCCAGATATTTAAAATCCTTGATGAATAGTAAATGTATGTGTTTATTTTGGGATTTGAGTAGGGTGAGATTTAACTTTATATCAAATCAATATTTAATAATGATTGATATTGTATTATTATATTATATTGAGAAGAGTAATAAAGTGTGACGTATTGTGAAGAATAATAATAGATTTTATAAGTATTTATAGGTGTGGATGAAATGTGGAATTTAAAAACCAAACTCTAAATCCCAAACTCGTATAAGACAGGGAGCGTAAAGTCATAAGTTCATCCGTATAAATCCCAAAACAAACTCAGCCTAAGATAAGGATGTAATGAAGGGGTCAGATTTTGATTTTAATATTCAATACTTCACACACACTTATGGGCTCATGAGACTCTTTGGAGGCCCATTTCGCCAGCTTAAAAATTGGAGACGAAGTTGAAGTAATTAAAAAAAAAACTGTTGCATTTAAAGTAAAGATGCAAGAAGATTGATGCAACAAAACCATGTGTTTCAAATTTTTATAATTTTATTAAAAAAATGGACTAATGCCACATGAATTCAAAATGAATAGTAGATCTGGTTAAGAAGTTAAACTTATTTGAAATATAAAAAACTATTACAAAAAAATTAAAAATTTGCTGGTCTTTGTCTTGTTTTATTATACAATAAATAATGAAAAAAAAAAAATTATTCCCCCAAAATCTCGTATAATAATGAACATAAGTATTACTTTCCAACTAAAAGTAATATTGTTTACTTGAAATTTTATTCTTATTTATTTCTTTCATTATTTTAAAATATAAAATTTTACTTCTAATTTTTTTGTATAAAAAAATAATTATTTTGTCCCTGTCACTTATAATATAATAAGTCAGATGACATACAAATTTTATCTTATTATCACGTCAAGACTTTCGAACAGAACAAAATGTACGTATGGATCTATATTTTTACAAATTCTTCTTCAGGAAAAAAGAAAGTAGAAATTCATTTCCACCTTAAGTTTGACATTATCTTTAACGAACGGTATATATTATGTTATGTGATCCTATTTTATCTCTAAACTGTCCTGCATTAAATTGTCATTTTATTTTATATTTAATGCTTTTATCTAATGAAAGGATACAATACTTACAAAAATCAATCAGTGGCTTAGCCCACCTGGTCACTGGGCTCCTCATTTGATCGGGAGACCCAAGTTCGATTCCATCTGAGAACGAACCCAGGTTCGATTCCCTCTGAGAACGAATTGAAGTTATGAGAGTTATAAGGTGAATTGATGATTTCGTGGAGTATTTGGGTGCTTGGTGTACTAACTACAAACAACTAACTTTGTCCTATAAAAAAATAAAAAAAATAATAGTTACGAAAATCGATTATAAGGTACCAAGCTATTTTATTAAAACAAGACAAGTTCTTGTTTGCATCAAGTGATCGTGCAATTTAAATATATTTTTTAAACATATGATTTATTTTACTAAAATGTTTCATTTATTTAAATTGAAACGTTCAATTTGTACAATATAAAATAAATTGAACATCAATAAAATAAGTTGTATATTTTCAAAATGCACTTAAATTGCTATTGCATAGAAAACTACTTTTAAAAATTTATATAAATCCTCCTAAAAAAATCGTATTAATAATGATTAGAACTGAACAATGTGATGCACCACCATAGATAAAATAGGTCATCTAATAAAGTTGAGTTTTATATGCATCCACCTGCACCGTATAATTATAGTGTATTTTATAATTATATAATATATTATACTAAAATATGCAAGTTGTTAACATTAAATTTAGTTGTTAGTAGTTAGTACACCAAACACTCAAATACTCAACGAAATCACCAATTCACCTTACCAACGGGAATTGAACCCGAGTCTCTCACTCAAATGAGGAGCTCAGTAACCAAGTGGGCTAAGTTACCTTATTAAATTGCATTTTTTAATACAATATAAATAAATTACATCTTTTAATACAATAAATTGAATAATTCTAAAATATAATATAAGGGCATTGGTGCATTTGGATGAATATGAGACTCATCCATCTAATTTAATAGTCTATTTTCTCCAAAGAAGATCAAATTGTCAAGTTTAAATCACATTAAAATGTCCACTAGATATTTACTTTAAAAAAGTAAAGTTATTTATATAGATTAGGACGTCCATATCCTACCATATATATATATATTCCAAATCAATATTTTCTACTATATTAAATACAAAATCGAATAATTTAAGCAATCGCAAATCAGTTTTCCAAAATAAATAAAAAATGACAAAGTCTAGTATGAAAATTTTAATACATGAAAAAACTTTAATTTATAATTAAATTATGTAATTGGTGAATGTATGATAAAATTGAGTGGTTTCATGGATTATTTCACTTTATTTTTGGTTGTGGTTATTTCAATTCAATCGAATAATACGTCATAATTTAGGGTTCATTATTTAGTGTTTAGAGTGTAAATGATTGATTTAAGACAATTTTATAGATTTTCATACATGAAAATTTTCACACTAGATCGACTCACATAAAAAAAAAAATACTACACGACTGTGCAATAATTAACTTCAATTAATAATTTCCTGTCCCAAAAATTAAAATAAAGAGTGGGCGTCGCATCACATCTCCTTACTCCATACTAATTTATTTTTATTAGCGTCTTATTCATGCCATAATAATTGCATATTAAAATAAACAAAAATTGTCTGTTACCTTGTAGCTGCCATAACTAAATCTTTAAGCTTTTTCTGTCCAGAATTAACACTCAGTACCTGCAAATTAATTTCATACGATTTAATTTTGTAAGTAAATACTAAATACTACTCCATATCGTAAAGAAATCATCAATATTCTGCAATCTTGATTCTTTCACTCTTCCCAAAAACAAATCAGTTTATTTATTAATTAAAAGAAAAACGCATGCACTTGTGAATTAGACAAATAATATTCTTTCAACATGTATTTATATTAATTTTACAAACTATATACATCGATTGATGCGATATTTGCACGACATGAATATATATATCGTGGAATTTTTTATTCTTTTTTAAAATCATATCGTGGAATATTTGAAATCTCATAATATTGTCTAGTAATTAAATAAATTTGCAGGGAGAAAGTCATATGCACCATTAATGAATGAGTGAGATAAACATGAAAAACATAGAATTTTTCTCTTGTTTCATCCTCTTACCAAATATACAAGAAACTTATAAAAAGATGATGCATATGTACACACTTAATTTATAATCTTTCATAACATATAAAAGGTCAAACTTGAAGATAATATTGGTAATAATAAGAAATTGAAAAAAAAAGACCTGGCTTATCATGAGAGGGGCTTGACTCCAATGAAAGGCCAAATATCCAAGAATGCATCTTTCAAATTCTTCCACCAATTTAACATACAAATCATCAGCATTTGGTTCATTTGCCAAATACTCATAAATCTTATTATCTACACCCTTCGATCTCTTCAAATATTCATATGCCAATTTTATTAGTTGTGGACACTCACTTTCATCTTCAAATCCCATCTGCCTTGCTGCCCCAAATTTTAAAAAAAATGTAAATATAAGTTCTCCGTCTCATAAAGATAAACTTATATTTACTATAATTAGAACATTAAATTTTTGCTTTGTTTTTCCATTTTACCAATATTTCAATTACAATTATTAGTAACAAAGGTCGGGACAAAGGATGAAACGTACATGCTTATATAACTGAAATATGCAAGTTAAATTTGACTGAAAACGTGAAATGAACACGTACCAAGATAATGAGAAAATCTTTCGATATTCCCGACCCGGCCGGATCCGGTCCGGTCCAAGAGCGGAGCAAGGTGGACGTCATCTTTTGAGTGTTTGACTTTACTGTGGCGGAAATGCATGATTCCGGCGGAGACTATTCCGACGGTGGTTGCGGCTGCAATATGTGCGATAACAATCTTTCCAAAACCATCTACACCACAATTCGATCAAATTTTTTACACATATATATATGTTGGATTAATTTGTTTGTGTAGTCTAGCCTTTATTGAGTTTTTGACTTGAATATATGGATATTGGGGTCAAACAAAGAATGCTAGTACTTACCTCGATGCATCGTGTAGTGGTATCACAAGAAAAGACTGCGAAAATTGGGAGGAATTCCGATTTTTGGTTGAAATTAAAGGTGGGAGGAATTCAACTTACTTTTTAGTTTTTAAAAGTCGTGCTTTGGATGTGGATGCCATATATACTCGACGAGTCAACGTTTTGATTGGGTTTTTTTTGTGAGTTGTGAGCGACCATATACATTGAAAAGACCTTTCTACCCCCAATCATTTCAAAAAAATGATATTAAAACTAGTTGATGATCACCTAAAATGATCATCGATAATTAATAATTATGGGCTTTGCTAGATTGGGTAGGACAAATTTTGATCAAGGCTAGTTTAGTAATTTTGATTGGAAATTGGCAGTTAACAAAAGGGAGACGTTTGAGAAAAAGATGTGATATAACATGATGATGACCCAAAAATTGATGAAGTGGAGGGCTAGCTAAAAATTATGTAATTATATAATTTTTAATAATGAAAATTATAAAAAAATGCTTTAAATTTGGAGGGCAATTTTTTTTGGCCCTGAAAAAGTATTTTTTCGGTCATAATCCCACCAAAACACAATCCCAAACCCACATCATCCTAAACCCATTAATCAATCATTCTATTCCATTCCATCCTAAACAGTAAACAGTAAATCTGACCATTCAGATAAAAAAGTTAAAAGTAAAAAATAAAGATTAACATATAATTTGTGTTTTGGATTAGTTAATTAAGTATGTGGACTGAATATAATATAATTACAAAAGAGAAAAGAAACCATTGAGGTTGAGATTTGAGTTAGATAAATATTGTGTTGACCTTTTCCCTTTTTTGGCTTAATTTTACAAACAAATTTAATTGAATAATTAAATTAATTATGTGAGTTTAAGTTTAGCAATGCAAATTAATTATAAATAACACATACACTATAGAGGATGTATAAAAGATTGCACAAGACTCTAGCTGGAGATGAGTCTAATATAAATACGTCTTGTATAGTGTCGGGTAATTCATATTTTTTGAATCCCTACTCATTTCTATATATTGCTCCAATCTATGTGATCATATTAATTTAGATAGTAGATACTATTTTCTAGTGGTATAAATGAATCAAGTCGATTGTCAAGCTTGAACTGAGCTCAATTAAAAAACTCGAAACTCGAAATTGAACTTGATCGAACTCGATCGAGGACCACTGGCCCATATAATTTTAGCCTCTCGATAGCTCATACTTGGCTTCATAGCACTAGCTAGACCCAACATCAATTGGTCACGTATGTGGGCCATCAGTAAATAGCAGTGTCCATACTCCATATATAAGGGTATGTTTGTTTCACGCTTATACTGGGCATGGGAAATTCCGCACTTTAAAGTAGTAGGATTTTAAAATTTGGATAAATAGTTAAGATGTATGTTTGTTATGAAATTTTATAGGGTAGGATGGTGGAAAAGATGATTGATGTAATATTATTATATTATTTTGATTGTATTGAGATAATAAAAAAGTAGATGGTGTGAGTTTATGAAAAGAATAAAAGATAGAGTAGTAGTAGGTGATGACGTAGAATATGATTAATAGAAATTCAAAATTCTTAATTTAGATCTCAAAATAAATAAGGGTTTGAGATTGTAAAGTTCAAAGTCCGCCGGAATAGTCGCGAAACGAACATACCCTAATAGTCAGCACCATCTAATCACTTCAATGTCTTTTGATAGCTCGTAAAACCTAGCTAAGGCTAAGTATGATATACATCTAGGTGCACTATGAATTCATAGTACATTTTAGAGATATGTAACTTATATTGAAAGATACAATTTATTTATATTGAATCGTACAATTATTAAAATTACTGTACCGTGCAATTATTAAATTTATTTTAATAATTGCACGATTTAATGTAACCAAGTTGCATTTTAAAGTTCAATAAATTACATAATTTTAAAATATATTATAAATATACGATGCACTTTAATGCATATGAGAGCCACTCAAAATCTAAAATCCTTGTTTATGAAAAAAAAAATACTACGAGGCCCTTTCGAAATGCGAACATGATTACAAGATTTTCACACAAACCCTATCATCTTGGAGAAGTTGGGTGGCGACAAAATTTCAATTGTTGAGGCCAATGATTTTTCCATAGCTTTTATTCATATCTTATCTCATTTGTGAATGCCCAATATTGAAAATAAACCAATAATAACTTAACTACAAAGTCTAGTATGAAATTTCATATATGAAAAAAAATTTAATTTACAAATAAATTCTATAATTGATGAAGGTAAAATAAAATTGAGTGGTTCATGGTTCACTCGGTTCAAGTGGTTCATGGTTCACCCGGCCCAAATAAATCATAATTTAGGGTTCATTATTTAGTGTTTAGGGTATAGATGGTTGATTTAAGACAATTTTATAGATTTTCATACATGAAAATTTTCACAATAGACCTACTCTAACTTAATATATATACGTTTCAATTAGTATGTATTAATGATTAAACATTATACGAGTTAATGGCCACCACTAGTATGTTCCATTAATTTTACTAGGTAATTATTAGCTTATTTTTTTAACTCCTATTTTCTTTTTGATGTAAACATGTGGTACGTTTGCTAACTTTTTAATATTTGTTCAAAGTGTCTTCTAGATGATATAAGGATTGATATCATGTACATGCAGGGTATAATATTTATTATTTATATTAAAAATAATAATCTTCGTTCATTATGTGATCAGTGAAACCTGATGGTCAATAATAGTGTTTTCAGTTAAAAATCAAATACTCTGGACTGAAGGAAAAAACACTTCTGAAAATAGTATAGAACATATACAAATAATATTACATTTCAGACAAAGCACTATTACATAATTGAAAAAAAAAAAAAAAAATCGTTTCATTATATTAAGTAGGACGGTCTCTTAGGGTATGTTCTTTTCACGACTATCCCGGCAGACTTTGAATTTTATAATCTCTAGCCCCCATTTATTTTGAAATTTTAAGTAAGGATTTTGAAATCCTATTAATCTTACTCTACCTCATAACCTACTACTACTCTACATTTTATTCTTTCAATACACTCACGTCATCTACTTTTTATTCTCTCAATACACTCAAAATAATATAATAATATCACATCAACCATCTCTTCCACCATCATACCCTATAAAATCCTATAACAAACATACATCTTAACTATTCATCAAGATTTTAAAATATTAGGACTTCAAAGTTCGGATTTTCCACGTCCACTATATGCCCGAAACAACATACCCTTAATTAATCTAATGCACAAGACCTGTCTTAGAGTTTACTTAAATAATTTATATATAAAGAGGCAATTGCATGAGACGTCTCACGGTGAGACGGAATATAAATTGGACATTGACGTTTTAACACTTTGGAAAAAATATGTGTAATTTGTGTTAAGTTGTACCACATTTCATGTATAGATCGTCTCATATTAATTTTTGTCATTTATAAAAAGGATATTATGTTACCAGCTATGGATTCCATTGTCAATATAAAAAACAATAATAATAAATAATAATATATATTTTAGAGTTTACTTAAAAATATTAAAAAATATATTATTGAAAGAATTTCGTCTCATCTAAAAGTTCAAATTTGTAGAGAGGTGTGAAATTAATTCATTTATTTAATATTTCTAACACTCCCCCACTCGTGAGCTGAATCTTTTACTCCATTATCAGAGGATACCTTTTCGAATGAACAATTTAATATAGGTGGAGTTTATTTTAACGGGAATCGAATCCATAATCACAGGATGTGGATAGAAAGAGAATTCAACCCACGAGTAAGAGAAAATGTTAAGAAAAATAAATAAATAAATTAATTGCATATCTATATATAAAATCGGACTTTTTTAAATGAGAGGGAATACTTTCAATTATGTTACCAGGTACGATTCACTATTATCAAGTGTGAATCACGCCATTACCAAATAAAATTGTGAATTACTATTACTTGACAAGTTGCTTGATTAATAAAAGCATAGAGTGCGCACGATATAATACAATACAATAGGATAAAAATAAAATAAAGATCAAGTGGTGTGCACTATGGAGATGTGTATTATCAATATGGAGGACTCCACCAATTTCAATATTTAATTATTACTATACAAATCTTTCCATTATTCTGTCGGTTGCTTGAATGAGCTTAATCAAAATTTAACAATTCCACTAATTGGACACTATTCTCGTTATTTGACTAATTAAAAAATTACTATATTTTTAATAGTAACAACAGTTATTTATTAATACACATTGAATAAATATCATTCAGAAAATAGACTTTACAATCAAACCATGCACACGGCGGTCAACTGAAGAAAGTAGCAATGAGCGTTGATTCATAACTTGGCTCGTGTCATTGACTCTAACTTGTACATCTAACACCCAAAAAAAAAGGGTTATTGGGTATTATAACTTTGCCACTTTTTTATTTTGATCCTATTAATTTTTACATTGTAATTTTTATTTGTAGCGGGTAAATTTGTAGAGTTGGTTTTAAGAGATTGGATCCAAAATAATTTTGGTCCGGCCCAGGTTATTAGCACCCCCATGCACCCCCATTTTTAAGAAATATCAAAATTACCTTTATTTATCTTTCACCCTTGAGACTACATACATCTCTTGAAATCTAAAGCTCACGTTTGGATTGGACAGGAAAAAATTTCTATGAAAAAAAGAACACTTCAAATAATAAATTTTTCCCAGGTTTGTGATTTTGGAATGAGTAGAATTGTAGTTTGAGTGAATACAAGGTTTGGGTAGGATATTATGATCATGTTAATAATTTAGCCCAATTTTTTTTTTTAAATCACTCCTTTGCAAAATCCGCTTTTGGTTTACCGATTCTTTGAACATTTTATTATTAAATCATTCGAAAATGATATGTATTTTCGATTTTTTTTTTTCTCTCCAAAAAGTAAGATTATTTTCGAAAAAGTTTACTATCAGAATATTTTTTTTCGAAAAATTAGTATTGTTTCGAATTTGTATTTCGAAAACTTATTATTATTTCTGAAATATTATCCGAAAATCTTTCAAATTTCCAAAAAAACCAGGACTGATTTTTGCATTCAAGAAATTGTCAAAAACGTATATTTTTTAACGCAATATACCATACATTAGTGCATAAATCATAATATACTACACAATCATTCAACATAAAAAAAACACATTCAATAAATGTTTCAACACTAAACCTTAATCTAATATTATCAAATTTTTTGAAAACTAAAAAAAAAAACTTTAAGAACAATAAATTAACATGTAAACATAGTAGTTAACATAGTAATTCTTCGAATTGCTGATGATAATGAAGGGTTAAGAAGGAGAATGATAATTTAGGAAATTTATTAATAGTATACTAATCATGTGAGAGGTGAATTTATCTAGATGGTGCATTTCTTAAAAAATGGGTGCTAATAACCTCTGCCTTTTGGCTCCTATGTTTCAAAATGATCTATTTTTTAGCATTTTTATGTGGTGTTTTGAAACACTACTTGCACTCAAAAAACACTTATTTTTTAAAAATATTGGGTGTTATCAACTTAAAAAATAAATACTTCTCACTATTCTAGTTGTGTTTTAAAACATGCCCTTAGTCCCAATCAATAGTCAAATGGAAATTGATGAAAATCGTTAGTTGGTAAAAAATTATGGGACCAAATTAACGAAATGAAGAAAAATGATTCTAAAATTTAATAAGTTATATATGTAACCTACATGAATTCATAAATTATAGATGTTGTAAAATTATATATATAATTTAAATATAATTACAAAATACAAAAAAAAAATTGTAAACTAAATAATAATTTATGTAAAGTTCTTCAAAAAGAAAAAAAAATATATATAAAATCTGTATATATGAATAAATTTTTTCAAATTAATTAATATACATCTAACATATAAAAATTAAAAAATATATGTATATTATTTATATAACTAATGTAGAAATTTAGGGAATTTAAAAAATATATCTATAATCTTTATATAAATTTTAAAAATATATATTTTTTTTCAAATTATAATTTATGTAAGATAGGAAGATCTTAATAATCATAAATAGAATTTGAATATAATTTAAAAATACTTTACCATGCACTTGTTTTGCAACTAATACTTATAACAAAATAACTAATACTTTTTCATGAAATTAATAATATTAAAAGATATATACAAAATGCAAACAAATTGCACAACACGGTTTTCTCTGCAATCTCCATTACCACCAATCCATCCTACCCCGCTACTAACTAGCACTCGTTGTCGCGAAAAAATAAGAAAAAAATATCAATCTTTTTTTGTCAAGTAGATCAATATAAGCACATAAAAATTATAATTGCTGCAGTTCATAAACTCCAGTACGATCTTTATTGCTTCTTCAATGTGATTTTGATGAATTTTTGGGGGCGATTTTAGAGGGAGGAAGGGAGAACCGAGGGTTCTATTTTTAAACCAAGGAATAATTTATAGATAATCTAAAAATAAAAAAAAAAAATATATACAATATGTATATAATTTAAAAAATATAAATATTTTTTATCAACGAAATCTTAATTTACGTAAAACCGAATAAAAAATTATATATAGCCTTATATAGTTTAAAATACAAAAAATTAATATTTTCAAACCAAGTAATAATTTATGTATAATCTAAATTATATATATATATATATATATATATATATATATATATATAATATGTAGTATCAAATCGATTTCAAAAAATGTTAGTTACATTTTTATAATTCTAAATTATGAAATTATGCCAAATAACTTTTGAAGTATAAATTGATTTTATAAATATATTCTGGTAGTTTAAATATACTAAAAATTAATATTAAATTCATAGCTAGGTCTTGTATGCACATGTGCACCGTGCACTTCATAGTGTACTTTTAAAACACACAACTTGTTGCATTAAACCTTACAACTTATTTACACTGAAACGTGCAACATGTTTCACGAACACATATTGCATGTTTTAGTGTAAACAAGTTGTATAGTTCAATGTCACAAGCAGTATGTTTTAAAAATACTATTGGGAGAAATCCTAGCAGTCTCCTGCCTTTAAGGTCAGTTGCGGCTCAAGACCCCCCGTTCACTCGATTAAAGGCATAGTTGTGTGCCGCCCGTGGTGCCTGCTGCTAGGTATGGGTTAAGGGAATTAAAGTAGCACCTCACTACAAGTCCGGGCTTTTAGTCTAGTGGCAAGCGCTTGATCCTTCAATTGGTATCGAGCACGTGTCACGGGTTCGAGTCCCCATGACGCAAATAGTGGTATGTTTGGCGAAAGTCGCCATTGCTAAGGGGGATTGTTGGGAGAAATCTAGCGATCTCTCCGCTTTTAAGGTCGATTCTTGCTCAAGATCCCCCGTTCACTCGATTAAAGGCATAGTTGCGTGCCGCCCGTGGTGCCTGCTGCTAGGTATGGGTTAAGGGAATTAAAGTAGCACCTCACTACAAGTCCGGGCTTTTAGTCTAGTGGCAAGCGCTTGATCCTTCAAATACATTATGGAGTAAACAGTGCACCTAATGCCCAAGATATCCATTCTAAATTTATTTAAACCAAATAAATGAATAATAACATAAAAAACTTATTCTATACAACATTTTTTTTAAAAAATATTAACAAAATTTGTCTAAATATTATTTTTATAAAAATCAAACCATAAACTAAAGATAATTGAAATATAAAATGAATAAATTTATGAAAAATCTAAAGTGAAACTAAATAGATTATAAAGTTGTAATTAATAAATTATAAATTAATTTATATAAAATCTAAAAGTTACACTAAGAAAAGTGTCTATGACTCACGCCCGTTAAATTTGGACGAAAAATTTTATGAGACCTGTTGTGTTCGATATAATAATTCAGGATTAATCGAACACGTAAGAACGACACGTGTAATATTTATTAAAATAATCATACCCAATGGGCAAGTATGCTCGTTGCTCGCCGACCAACCAAAGTTGCTCAACCAGCCTACCGAGCGAACAGGCATGTTCGCCTCTCAGATCAGGAAAGAGGAATTAAATGAGCCAAGTCAAAAGGACCCAGACAAACCTGAGGGCTCAGACAAGTCTGAGCCCACGAACAAGTCTGAGGACTCAGACGGCCAAAAGGCTCAGATATCCCGAGGTCTCAAGATGCTCAAGAACTCGATATCCCCGATATCGGATATCCCGAGGCTCAAGATGCTTTCGCAACTCGATATCCCGAAAGGCTCAGATATCCTGAGGATAAATATGCTCGCAGCACAAACATCCTGAAGACTCAGGCATCCTGAAGGGACACTCAGATATTCCGAAGACCCAGACATCCTAAAGGCACAGTATGCTCGAGGAGGACAAGATTCCAAAGATAAAACCGACATGGTTAAAAAGGGCTAACAAAGCATCCAACCGAAAGCAAAAGATTAATTTGGACGACCAAAAAGAGTGTCTTATGCACAAGCAAGCTCCAAGATCAATCTAGAAGACGGTTGGGAACGTGGCAATATCACTCGAATTCTCGTGATGACCAAGTCTCCAAATTTCATGCTTGCCAACCCAAATTTCATGCTTGTTTTGAGTGCTATAAAAGGAAGAAATAAGAAGAAGAGAAAGGTTCAGAGGAAATTTCCCAGAAAAAGCTACACCCACACAAGAAATTCCCTAGAGAGGCGAGGTACAAAAAAAATCGAGTGATAATCCACACATATAGAAACCCTAGCACTCATATGCTAACTCTCCAAATTATCTTCATCTGTAACGATTCATCTTCATAAGGTGTGTCAAATATTGTACGTGTAAAGCTCGCAATACCACATCCTGGCTTGGTATGCCCCCAGAGTAGTCATTTCATTTAACCGGGTCAACAAATTCATCTTATTTCTGGTTTGATTTACACGTGCATGTTTTGTTTGTGAGTCGTTCCGAATTAACCACATCATATTCCTCAAATAAAATGACTCATGACATTAACCGGGCGCTAGAAGCGAGGGTACCAAAAACCAACCCATACACGAACCCTTAGTTAGCTTAAAGCGAAAAAAAGAAATATAATGCCTCAATCTAGGAACACACTAAACGGAGAGGTCGGGACAAAGCCGACCACATTGACGGAAAGAGGCTCGGCCGCCAAATTTCACAAAGATCGATAGGGAGACCATCAATCTTGAGGATATTGCCAATGATCCCGTGACCACAACAAAGACCATCACTTTCTTGTTGCGAGTACGAAAGGGAGGGGAAAAAAAGAGTTGGCTAAGTTAAAAACTCAAGAAGATGAAGAATGACGCTCGCAGACACCGATAGCGAGCAAGTTAAAAAAGAAAAACGGCGGGCTTAATAAAAAAAAAACCGATGATACGTCTGATGACGAACAGCCTCAGGGGTCTAGACCTTCAGCGTTTGGACACTTGAGGCTCTCCGCCAAAGACCGAATCGGAAATAATAGGCGACATGATCCAGGGAAGGAACAACCAATAAACATGCCCACAAGACTCGGATCTTCATGATTGTTGTCGCATCTTTGAACAAAAAATCGGCGGGAACAAAATTGTCTATCCATCATCGATTGGGTAGTCGAGAACAAGCTTAAAGGGGGATCGCCTATCACGAGCATAACCCACTGGTCCTCATGATGGAAAAATGGCCCGATCCAATCTGTGGGTTCCACAAAATTTGTGGAAATGCAGAAAGCCATCAAGGGATTACAGGCCGACCTGGCCGCGACCAAAGGCCACCCTCGGGCGAGCACAATACCCTGCTCGCCACTATCACCGGCGATCATGGCGGTCAAAATACAAGAAAAAGTAGCGAAGACTCGACCACCGGGCCCCTATGTTCGATCCGAAGTCCGACCCACATGTCCATCTCGGCAAATATTCGGACTTTATGATCGTGAATGGGTGCCACAGGCAGAACGCAAAGGCCGATCATTCCCCATGACTTTGGGTGATCGGGCACATAAATGGTTCTCTAATTTGCCCGCCAAGGTCCATCACATCTTTTCGCTCAATTGGGACAACAATTTCTATCCCATTTTTCATCCATGTGTGTCTTTCCCCCTATGCCAAAACAAAGATTGGCGATTTTTCCCAACTAAAAGGTGAGTCCGACGAGCATACATCGAAAGATTTGATAAATGTTTGTATGATGGGGCCCCAGGTTGAAGAGGATGCCAAGATCTCGCGGTGGTGGGGGGGCCCGACTCTAAATCTTGACATGTGGAAGGTCATGCATCAAGACCGTCAACACATATTCGGGACTCCGAGAATAAGAAGCGGCCAAAATCATAGCCATGCAAGATTTGCTCGCCCAATCACGATTGGGTCAGAACCTACAACTAAGAAAGTTTTTGGAAAGAAGGTGATGAATGAAGGGGTACAAAACCCCCGGACTCTTTTCAAACCATTCAAGAAAGAAAGAAGAAAACGCCCACGAAGTCTTCAGGCGTTCAAAGATAAAAACAATCTTTAACCAAATCAGAGATCGGGACATGTTGGATAGGCCGAGAAGAATCATAATGGACAAGCATCGGCTTAATGCTTCCAAATATTGTAACTATCATAAGTACATCGGGCACAATACAGAAGATTGTCGCGATTTACTCCGCCAACTTTGGAAGCTATACGAAGATAATCGTCTTACCCAATTCCTAAAAAAAAGTCGGTGAAAGCAGAAGAGACTTTAACGTAAAAAAATGAAAGATCGGATGGGTAAACGTAAAGCCGAACAAACATCTGACAGTGATCCCGAAGAATCACGTAAGAGGTCTGAAATACCCAAAAGAGGGCCTCCTACTGTGGGAAGAGGTCGAGAGTCAAGAGATTCACATGATACGTCCTGAATATGGTCCAGTGGGTGGATGTTACCAGGCACCAACATTATAGAACAGACGAAAGAAAATGGAGATGCGTGCCATGCAAAGCATCCACCAAGTGAAGGTAGCGAGCACATTAGCTAGCACGCCGCCCTCTCACCAAATCATGTTTTCAGAAGACGATCTCGACGGTATGGTCACTCCCCACAATGACTCCTTAACCATTAGTGCTCGTCTCCTCCGGGTTGAAGGTGCAAGACCGCCCGGTCGATAAGGAGCTTATGCGAATATTTTGTTCGTCAACACCCTTCACCAGATGGAAAAGCAAGTTGGGGACTTGAGCAGTTATATTGAACCGTGTGATCATACCATAATGGGTTTTGGGGAATCTGTAACTCGACCCTATGGTATGATTAGGTTAGGAGTCGAGTTAGAATCAACTCTGAATCCGGAGATCCGACGAACTAGAATGCTAGATTTTGTAATCGTCGATGTTCGCTTACTTATAACGGGTTCCTAGGTTGCCCATTTATTCAGAATTTAAAAGCGCATGTTCTACGACATTACTCTTTGTGTTAAATTTCCAACACAAGATGGAACAGGTAGCTTAAAAGACGATCAAAAGAAAGCTCGAGATTGTTTGCTATCATGTGCACCAGAAAAGCAAAATATCGTAAACATGATGGAGCAAACATGGGAGATCGGTGAGTCAAGTCAACAGGCAAATACATTGCCGAAATGTCCCTTGACGAACACAGGTTCGACGAGTACAGTTACCCGCGCGAACACAGAAAG
Source organism: Stenogyne calaminthoides (assembly GCA_037126765.1). Lineage (NCBI taxonomy): Eukaryota > Viridiplantae > Streptophyta > Magnoliopsida > Lamiales > Lamiaceae > Stenogyne > Stenogyne calaminthoides. The sequence continues at coordinate 44,343,218 of JBBCBC010000003.1, read as the reverse complement.
CGCGAACATAGAGTCCGGAATGGCAACTCATGTTCCAGATCTCCCAGATCCAATGAATATTGATCCGCCGAGCGAGCAAACGGACCTAGAACCTCGCATAGGATTCGAACCCATGGAGGTTGATGATTTAACAGGGGGGTCCATCCAAGATCCTCGGTGGAAACAAAAAAAAAAGCGAAAGCAACACACCGCCGAACAACTGGAGCCTATTAACATCGACCCGAAACGGCACTGAAGTTAGAAGTGTTCATTGGTTTGTAATTACGAACCAATTCTAACAGTAAATGATTGATTATCTTCAAGCAAACTTGGATGTGTTCGCATGGTCGCACGAGGACATGGTTGGCATTGATCCAAAACATGCATGCCATTCCCTCAACCTTGATCCAATACAAACTCCAGTAATCCAGAAGCGCAGAAAGTTCAGTCCGGAGAAATATGCGGCCATGAATAGTGAAATCAAAAAGTTGCTCGACAACAAACTGATTCGAGAGGTGAAGTGCCCAAGATGGCTTGCGAACCCTGTGCTCATCCGCAAGTAGAATGGATCTTGGAGATTATGTATTGATTTCACTGATTTAAACAAGGCATGCCCGAAAGATAATTTCCCGATGCCGCATATCGATTACTTGGTTGATAATACAGCAGGCCATGAGCTCATGACTTTCATGGATGCATTTCTTTGGTTATCACCAAATACCCATGCATCCGGACGATCAAAAGAATACAAAGATTCTCGCAAAATGAAAAGAATATGTCTTGTTGGCAACGCATGCCATTCGGATTAAAGAACGCGCGGCAACATATCAACGTTTGGTGAACAAAATGTTCGATGAACACATCGGCCGAACAATTGAGGTATATATTGATGATATTGTGGTAAAGAGCGAACATAAGGAAGACCACATCACCCACCTCAAGACAAACGTTTGATATACTCGGGAGTACAACATGAAGTTAAATCAAGAAATGCAACTTTGGGGTTCACTCAGAAAATTCCTCGGACATATGGTCATCAGCGGGGGATCGGCGAACCCATAAAAAATTCAAGCCATGCTCGATATGCAGGCTCCCAGGAGTGTTAAAGAAGTCCAAAAGTTAACCGGACGTTTAGCTTCCGTGTTTGGTTCATATCCTTAACGGGGACAAATGCAAACCTTTCTTTGATGCATTAAAAAATGGAAATTTCAGGTGGACCGAGCATTGCCAAAATGCATTGAATCATTGAAGCCATACCTTTGCAGATACTCAAGACATGGTCTAAGCCTTTCCCAGGCGAACAACTCTATCTGTACCTTGCTGCATCCGAACATGCAATCAGTGTTGTGCTCGTACGGGCAGAAGGGACGACACACTTGCCCGTTTACTATGTAAGCCAAGTGCTTAAAGAAGCCGAGCTCCGGTACCCTCCACTGGAAAAATTAGCATATGCTCTCGTAATGAGTGTTCAAAAATTGCGACCATACTTTTTTGATCACTCAGTCGAGGTACTGACCACCTTCCCAATGCGCCAAGTCCTCCACCGACCAGATACTGCAGGCAGATTACCCAAGTGGGCGGTGGAGTTAGGACAATTTGGCATTACGTTCGCTCCGCGAACAGCAATGAAGGGCCAAGCTATGGCCGATTTTATGGTTGAGTTGACATATTCACAAATGTCCAAAAAAACTGTCGACCAACCATGGCATATGTATGTTGATGGCTCATCAACAAGTTCAAGAGCCGGAGCAGGCGTAGTTCTCATCAGCCCAACCAGACAAACATTCACAACAACCATCCGTTTTGACTTCCCAGCTACAAATAATGAAGCCGAGTATGAAGCTTTGATCGCTGGACTACAGAGGGCTATGACAATGGGAATTCAAAGGCTGATGATCTACATCGATTCTCAGATAATCGTTTATCAAGTAACAGGCGAGTACGAGGCCCGAGGTGAACAAATGGTACGAAGTCGAGAACTAACAAAAGAGTTGCTCGAGCATTTTGAATAAGTTTTCATAGAATAATTACCACGATTGGGTAATTGCTCACGATGCTTTGGCACGCCTCGCAACAAGAAGGGAGTGATTTAACACAACGGACATTGTGGTCGTCACAACTTGTTCGCCATCCCCCGGACTTTTGCTCGCCAGTAATGACAGACGAGCAAGAAACCTGGATGACTTCAATCCTGGGTTACTTACAAAAGGGACTTCTCCCGAGAATAAGGCACAAGTTACTCGCCCAGTTATAATCTTTCGCTATACTATATATTAGACGAGCATTTGTACAAAAAAGCTTCTCACTTCCACTATTGAAGTGTATTACTCTCAAGAGGTCGTGTACTTCTAGAACAAATCCATGATGGAGTATCGCGAAATCATGGTGGGCTCGTCTTGGCACATAAAATAATCGCACAAAGGTTATTCTTGTGCCAACCTTAAAAAAAGATTCACTCACGCGTATGCTCGAAGCGTGCCACAAGTGCCGTGTACATGCCCCACTTATTCATAGCCCTTTGAAGAATTAGTGTCGGTCTATAGCCCATGGCCATTTGCTAAATGGGGGATCGATTTGATCGCCCATTTCCTCTTGCACGCTTCGGGAGTAAAATTTGTGGTTGCCGTTGATTACTATACTAAATGGGCGTTCGAGGCCATTGTCAAAATCACCGAACAAAGAATGTGGAACTTTGTTTGGAAAAATATCATTTTGTCGTTTTGGGCTTCCCCAATCATTAGTAATCGATAAACGCAAGCGGTTCGATGGAAGTGAATTGCATGAGAATTGTGCTCATTGGGGCATAAAAAGCATTACTCAACTCAAGATATCCCCTATCAAGCGGACAAGTTGAAGCCGTTAATAAAATTATCAAGCATACCCTCAAGGCGGACTTGATAATTCGAGGAGGATAAATTTGAAGAGTTGCCTGAAATATTATGGGCCTATCGAACAACTTTCAGAACATCAACTGCGGAGACCCCGTTTGCCTTGGCATTTGGTGCGGAAGCTGTTATACCTGCAAAAATCAAGATTCCAAGTCATTGAACAATGACTTTTGGAGAGTACATCAATGACCAGACGCTCGCCCTAAGTGCAGACCTGTTGGAAGAAAGAAGGATGGAGGCTGATTTCAAGAATGCCATGTACAAAAAGAGATCAGAGAAGTTCTGCAACTCCAAAGTCCGAACACACAGGTTCAATATGGGCGAGCTGGTTTTAAGACGAGCAACGGGGGTATCAGGTGGTGTGTTCGGCCGAGCATGGAAAGGTCCATTCAGAGTTACAGAACGTTTGTTAAATGGGGCATATGACTTGGAAGACCTGAATGGAATCTCATTGTCCTACTTGTGGAATGCGTCAAAATTGAAAAATTACTATCAGTAATGATGAGCATAACTGGCCGAACAAAGTTGTCCACACAGCTGAAGCGAGCACAGTTGGCCGAACATATTCGTCCACATAGTTGTAACGAACACAAATGGCCGAACATAATGTTGGCCGAACATAATTGCCGATGTAGTTGTAACGAACACAAATGACCGAACGTAATCAGCCATTCAGTTAAAACGATTAGGACGATCCTGAAAGAAGAACACATTATGTTCGACACATATCTTCAGGAAAGAAATGCTGGCCAGCACTATCGAAAGACATAAGATACGTGTCAGAACGAGTTGTCAACAGAAGATACGTGTCAGAACGAGTTGATAAGTGGTGGCAATCAAGCAGGGACGAGTCAATCTTTGAACGAGAGCTGACAAAAAAGCCGAACAGATGTCAAAAGGGGGAGCAAACGTAAGAGAGCCAGCACCATCTAGCTACGCCAGCACTAGCTTGGGATAGTTCTATAAATAGAGGCATATTGATAGCTGAAAAAAGCAGAGAAAAAACAGATGAAGAAGAAAAAAAGAAAAATACTACAGTTCTCAGAAGAAAGTTGGTTCAGTATGCCTCCAGACGAAGAATCCAGCTCTCGATTCAGCAATCATTCTGCTGAATCGAGCATCTGGCCTGGTACGAGATTTATACCCCATATGACACTCCGAGCACAGGTTGAAGCTCGTTGTGGACTCAAGATGCTCGGCAGAGTCATGGTTGCCACTCCACGTTACTCACTGCTTATGCAGTAGTAAATCACTAGTCCCCTATGCATCCCCAAAATCTCCTCCGATGGGGAGGGATGTCATAGTGTCCGCTCAAAGCAATATGCGGACGCTGATGCTTAGGCATCTACTGAAGGGGACAGAATGGTGCGAGCTGAAAATTTTGCTCTTTTTCTTTTAAGCGGCGGTATATCGCAATACATGCTCATGTCATGTCACCACCAAGCGTAATCACGGCTTGTCCGGAAGGGACAAAAGCTTATGTTTCTTCTTTTGCTTGAGCATGTTACTAAAAAAAAGAAGGGTATCTGAGGATGATGTGCCAAATCCTTGTCAACGTCGGTCTCGCGGACAAGGTGAGGCGGTTCAGGTCTACTCAAGACAAGGTTTAAATTCAAAACCCTAGTCTGATATCTATAGTTGTGTAATAGATAGTCTTCTTCAAATATGAAGGTTGTAATAGAACACAAAGTGTTGCAAAAGAAAAAAAATATATGTATTTTTGTTTGCTAAGATTTTCTAGTTCAAGTCTATTTGAGGTCGCGACTTGCCGGACGGCCTGAACAAAAAATTTAACGAGCCCAAGTCTATGTTCACCGACGAATGAGTTCAGACGATTCCCGCAAACAAAAAGCAAGTAATGGGTACGCAATGCAAAAAAAGATGACTCATACTTACAGATAACCAGAATGAAGAAGTGGGTGATGAGTCTTGGTCGCAACTAAATAAGACGGCCCTAAGAATGAAGTGATCGCGACCTAAAATAAGACGATCGCGAACCAAGAAAGGGGGTTCATAAAGTAACCCATCCGTCGCACCTAAATAAGACGATCAACCGATTGCAACGTCAATAAGATAATCAAAACCGAAAAAAAGTCGGGGAGCGGGCATAGTAAAACCCAATGTTCAATTCATTCAAGAAAAGGGCAAAAACTAGAAGGCAAAAAAAATTAACACAAAGCAACAAAGCAAACATCAAGCAACACAAGTAACAACATTCATCCTCAACAATCGGGTTAGAGGAAAGCAGTTCAATATGCAATTCAACCATTCAGTTTCAAAAGTGTTTGAACAAAAGAGAAGAAATCAGCAAAAAATTACAAGTATGGAAGACACTGTTCGAACACAAAATAAAGAAGACAAAAATTACACAACATATGTTCGACAAAACAGAAACTATACTAAGGAGCAAATCCATAATTGGGGTGGACGGGAGAGAAATGTTGAACAAATCGTGTTTCGGCCCCTCAAAGAATAACTCTTTCAAGATGGTCAGTACAATATGCTCACAGAGGTACATTCTCTTTCGGTCACAAGAGGTCCCTTTGCTCGCTCGCGCTACGGATCGGACCCGGACTCGATTCGAGATTTTGGCCAAGAACACCAAAGAAGATTCATGTCCGAGCCATCTTCCTCATCCAGAATAGGATCATCAACTTCGATCCCTTCAGGAAGAATGGAGAAATCACACAGATCGTTCAAATCTGACATCGGAAGGTTGCGATTGGTGGATTGTCGATCAGGTACTACTGGAAACTGGATATGAGAGGGGCAATTTGTTCGCCAATAATGGCATGGCGAGCAGACCGGATAGCATCGGTGAAGGCACAAATATAGGAGAAGTTGGACATGGAATCGACATACTCATCATTGTGCAGCCTTGAATTTTCGAGACCCAAACGAGTGTTGGTCTCCTCAGCAATGATGAGCTGTTGGCCGAGCTCGCTCCTCTCACTTTCCATGGCCTCGACGCCAGCTCGGAGTCTACGAAGCTCAACATTCATCTCCTCCTGAGCTCTTCGTATGCTGACCACCTCCTCCTGAGAGTGATTTAGTTCCTCCTTTGCCTGGCGGGCATCCTCCTGAGCCCGGAAAACATTTTCCTGAGCCTGGCGAGCATCAATTAACTTGCTAAGGATGCCCGCCCTCGAGCCAACCTCAGTTCATCCTGAGTCCTGTTCAGCTCGCCCACCTTTTCTTCGAAATTCCTGATCAAAGCCAAGTAGTTGGCATGAAGGTTGGCGGACTCAGCATAGGCTTTCTCAAGAACAACCACATGTTTTCCAGAGGAGTGGGACCCGTGGTGGACTCTTCCAGATCAGTAGTCCATGCTCGAACAGGGGTCTGACACGCCTTTTGGACATGCTCGGGAATACCCGGAACCTTGCGAACACTTGGCGAGCAATAATAGTTTTTCAAATTGGGCATCATGGCGACAACCCGCTTCAACCTACACATACACCCGAGCAAATAAATATGAAAAAACGAAGCGTAATTAACCAAAGGAATAAAGTTTAACAAAATGTACTGTCACGACGAGCCGGATCCCATCCCAAGAATGATTTATCCTCAGGGGACCGAAGCTCAGGGTTCAACGGAGTCCATGATCGGGGTCCAGCAGGAGGTGGAGAAGATGTGCCAACCTCCATTTCAACAATTTGTGAGACCGGACCGACCATGGAGGCGGCCATTCTGATCGCTTCGGCAGAAGGGGCCTGAGTCACCCTAATGGCATCAGTGTTCGTCGAGCACATTCGTCGGTCTGCGCTTCATCCGAAGTTTGTTCGCTCGCCCCGCTTCTCCGGTTTCTGTCCTCGGTCTCTTTGGCGACGGAGCTTGTTCGCTGGTCCCTTGCTCGGTCGAACGAGAACTCCTTTGAAGTCGGCTCGATTCCCCAGGACGGATCTACAGACTTTCGACTTGCCTGCCGACCCTTCTTCTTCTCCTCCTCGATTGCTCATTGAGCTTCCCTTCGGTTTTGAATCCTAGCAAGCTCCTGTGGTCTTTTTCTCCGAGCCATCTCAGTATGTTCGGATGTACTAACGACAACGGTCACAGCAGGAAAAGCTATAAACAAAATAATTCATTATGCACAAAAGGATAACAGCGAGCAAAATGACACAAAGCTTATACAAATAAAAGAGGTAATCCTTACCAGCAGGATTAACATCAACAAGATGGTGAGGGGGCACGAACAATCCTCATTTCTTCCTTTGATCGGTGGTATTCAGGGTTCTCACAGATCGTTCCGAGCGAGACTCCAGATCAATTTGCCAAACGCTGCTAAAATAGCCGTCGTTGGTCTCCTTATCCGTGAAAATTTGGAATCCTCGAAATAAAAGTAAGTTAAAATCGGTTCAAATGGAAGAACAAAAGACACAAAATCACTTACTTGCATACACCGAAGTCAAGAGGGATGTCTAAACGAGCATTTGGTTCGCTTCAGGTTCGGCTCTTCCAATCGCCCCCAACTAACCAAATTTTTTCCTTCCAATCATCGATTTTTGTTCGGCACATCCTCGATAATTTTTCACTTGGCATTAGCTTGCATGAACAAACCACCCGTGTTGTTCGCTTGGACGGGTCGAAGTCAAGGCACCAATCGAGCAAGTTCAAACCGCCGAGGATAATATCTTGGCTTCATTTTGCCGAACAAAGTTAGGAAACTTATAATCATGTGCCACCCATTCGGCTTCAGCTGCGTGATGGTAATGTTCCATTCCACGAGCAAACGGGTGATGGCCGGATGGAGGGGGAATCGAAGGTCAACTTCCATTGTGTCCAAGTTCACAGCGACACAACCCTCAGGGGGTTGGTCAGCCCGCTCATCAGGACCCGGTGCCCAGAAAGAGACATCTTTAGGGGTTTAATAATTTCTATGCAGCTGAGCGAGCATATCTACATCAATTATGCTCGTTATCTTGCTCGCTGGGTACTCATTTTCAACCCTAATCCTATGAGGTTGCTCGGGCCAATCGAAACTATAATGAGCATTATACTCGTTATATGTTGGACTATGAGGGACACCAACAAGTATATCAAGTTCAAAATTTTGCTCACCACCTACCCCTACGTTCGATTCGGTTACATTTACAGCCATAAAAAATTCCCCCCTCACAACATCGTCATTCCTATCTACATCAACATTATCAACAGCCCTAGACCTAATTTGAATTTGGGGCAAAGAACCGTCACTTGAATCATCCGATAAATCACTACGGACCAAGTCCCTATCTAATTCATTTAGGGCTTCATTTAATCGGAGGAAAAGAACGACAAAACGATTGCCGAACTTGCCAATGAAATCCTGAATCCGAGACATTTGTCTCCGGTGCATTAGCGTCGCTACGGGGGATTCTACTGACAGAGGGAGAAGAAGAACTATGGTGGTCCGATTCTAGGGGAACAGAAGAGTTTGAGCAAGAAGCCATAATTCGCAATAAGAGAAAGAATGCAGCGGTTACTTGAGTAAGTTTCTTCGCCGGAATGATGAAACCCTCGACGGAAATTTTTAGACACGGAAAAGATTGAAAGACAGAGGCAAAAAGAAGAGGGAAAGAGAAAAGGGCTTAAGGCGGAGAAATGAGGTATATTTATAGATACCGGATTCAATTTTGAAAATCTGGGCAGAATACGAAACGACATCAACTATGGCCCAATTAGATTATAATAAAATAGGCCCCATGTTGAATACAAAGCGTCTTCGGGGGGGTATTGTTGTGTTCGATATAATAATTCAGGATTAATCGAACACGTAAGAGCGACACGTGTAATATTTATTAAAATAATCATGCCCAATGGGCAAGTATGCTCGTTGCTCGCCGACCAATCAAAGTTGCTCAACCAGCCTACCGAGCGAACATACATGTTCGCCTCTCAGATCAGGAAAGAGGAATTAAATGAGCCAAGTCAAAAGGACTCAGACAAACCTGAGGGCTCAGACAAGTCTGAGCCCACGAACAAGTCTGAGGACTCAGACGGCCAAAAGGCTCAGATATCCTGAGGCTCAGTATGCTCGCAACTCAGATATCCTGAAAGGCTCAGATATCCTGAGGCTCAGTATGCTCGCAACTCAGATATCCTGAAAGGCTCAGATATCCTGAGGATAAATATGCTCGCAGAACAAACATCCTGAAGACTCAGCATCCGGGCGGTCGAGTGCTCGACACTCGATATTCAAGACCTGGACATCCTAAAGGCCCAAGATGCTCGAGGAGACAAGATTCCAAAGAAAAACCGACATGGTTAAAGGGCGAACAAAGCATCCAACCGAGCAAAAGATTAATTTGGACGACCAAAAGAGTGCCTTTACGCACAAGCAAGATCCAAGATCAATCTAGAAGACGAAGTTGGGAACGTGGTAATATCACCTGAATTCTCGCATGACCAAGTCTCCAAAACATGCTTTCAATGCATGCTTGAGTGCTATAAAAGGAAGAAAAAAAGAAGAGAAAGGTTCAGAGAAAATTTCCCTAAAAAAGCTACACCCACACAAGAAATTCCCCAGAGAGGCGAGGTAAAAAAAAATCGGTGATAATCCACACATATAGAAACCCTAGCACTCATATGCTAACTCTCCAAATTATCTTCATCTGTAACGATTCATCTTCATAAGGTGTGTCAAATATTGTACGTGTAAAGCTCGCAATACCACATCCTGGCTTGGTATGCCCCCAGAGTAGTCATTTCCTGACAAACTGGGTCAACAAATTCATCTTATTTACAGTTTGAATTACACGTGCATGTTTTGTTTGTGAGTCGTTTCCGAATTAGCCACATCATATTCCTCAAATAAAACGACTCGCGACAAGACCAAATTTATCGAAAAAAGAACCACTTTGCAATTAGCCCATTCTCTTGGGACTAAATGTCCAATTTACATTTATTTTGGCAATATGAAATTCGTAAAAATTAACCAATCTGAATACTACATATATGAGAAAAAAAGTTTGTTGATCCCATAACTTTCATGTAATCCATTTTTCCTCTCAAAATTTTTAAATATCTAATTTTGATCTCATAACTATATATGTTGTCTAATTTTGGTCCCATTTTTTTGGAATATAATAAATTACGTTGTCTTGGTCACAACAAATCATGTGCCGGTTAAAATTGGGGAATTTTCTACCTCGTAGCTGGCGTGGACATTATCTGTTACGAAAAAAGTCATTTTCTCTGCAACTTATGAATAATTTTCTTGTTCTTTCTTTTTTTTTTTTTAAATAAAATTTTATTGTAACAGATAGTGTCTACGTCAGCTACGAGCTCGAAACTCCCAAATTTTAACTGGCACGTGACTTGCAAATGATTGAAAATGACAAAATTTTTCGTTTTTTAGTGAAAATGAGATTAAAATTGGACAAACGTGATAGTTATGAGACTGAGATTAGATAATTAATTTTTTGGGACAAAAAAAAAAAAAAGATTACAGGAATCTTATGGAACCAAAAAACTTTTTTTCTCAACATATATATGTGTGTGTATATATATTTATTTATAATTTTTTTATTTTCAAATTAAAACAGTAATACAAAATTACAAATTATGATGCGAATTAAAATGTAGCTTCACTCGGATTTGAACTTATTTAATCAATTGTTTATATATTTTTTTAATCATCCTATCAAATATTAGAGATGTGCTTTTTTAAATAATATATATAATTTATAATTCGGTTATTCCAATTTCTGACCAAACCTAATCAACAATTTCAGTTAGATTATAGTTTGATTCTGGTACAATATAATTTATAGTTTTTCAAATTCAATATGTTCATATTTTGTATTTCGATTACTTAATTTTTTTGGGGAAAGAAAAGGTTAGATTTTTTTTTTGACAGGAAGATAAGGTTAGATTTGAGTGAAAGGGATTCATACTCCATCCCAATTTTTTATTCACACCACCTTTTTTCTCGTGTTTTAGCGAGTGAATTATTTATTATTATTATTATTTAAAATGATAAAATAATTTTTAAGAAGAGATATGATAAATCTATTACTCCTTTATTATATGTCTTTTTAAAAATTATTTTACTATTTTAACTATTAATAAAAAAAACTCGCTCGTTAAAATACGAGAAAACAGTAATGGTGAACAAATAATTTAGACGGAAGTAGTACAAATTATTAAAACAATTAGAAGGGGACACTATTCACACCCCTAAATCCTCAATTCACTTACATCACCCCTCACATGAGAGGCTTCAGATTTTGGGCCGGGTACAAGTGGGCTGGAGTATTGGCCAATGCAATTAAAAAATTCAAAATTTTGTTAATTATTTCAATAGTATATCTTTCTCGGATTTGATCATGTGCCCATGGTGGCAAGATGTTTTTATACGTCTATCGCCATGCGTCAAGGTTGTATATGTAATTATTTAATTAGTTTATTTAATTAATTCAATCTTCTCATTAATTATATAAACCTAAACCCTAAATTATGAACCCTAAACCATGAACCATTCGGGTCGGGTAAACCATGAACCATTCGAGCCGAGTTCGGGTTTGGGTCGGGTTGAGTCCGGTCGGGTAATTTTTTAAATATAATTAATAAAATTAATTATATAAACCTAAACACTAAACTATGAACCCTAAACCAAGAACAATTCGGGCCGGGTGAACCATGAACCACTCGGGCTGAGTTCGGGTTTGGATCGGGTTGAGTCTGGGACGGGTAAAGAAATTTAATATAATTAATGAAATTGAGTAAAATATGAAATATATATAAATGAGAAGATTGAATTAATTAAAAAAACTAATTAAATAATGGTGGGGCAGATATGCGTATGTGGTACCACATGGCGATAGACATATAAGTTTTGTCACCATGCAAGATATGATCAAATTCGATATTTTTTTATGTAAAGACTGAATAAAGGAATATGTGCCAGTTTTTTACCGGTTCCCGGTTGCCCAGACCAGTCCCACTGCCACATTCACTCCATCTGGCTTCATCTTTGTCTCCACAACAAGGCTTATGCAGAATCTGAGAATAGGTAGGTTTGGGATTTTCTTTGTGGTTGTTTTCTCAAGATTACAAGTATGTGTACCTTTAATTTATGTAGAAATTCATAATGTTCTGTTTTTCATTCCATTTTAGGGATTTTTCGAAATGTGTTTGTTGAAATGCCTAAAAAAGTTTTATTCGATGTTGTTGATAATAAACCCTAGAGGGATGGATGCCGCTGTTGGTTTCACTTTCTTTGAATCAGTTTGCAAGCCAGTTAATGAATAATCGATAAACTCTCGGCCAGTAGAAATTATTAAATTAAACAGCTTTGTTTTGATTTGAGACTAACTAAATTTATGGGTTTACTCACCGAGTTCAAATTTCATAATTGTAGTTTTGAAATATATATGTAAGCACTATATAGGTGTCATTATACATGATTCAAATCTCAGAATTTGACTTGTTTGGGTTCGAGTCATTTTCTGAAATTTGTTTTTCGTGAATCTTGTCAATTTCTTAAACAAAAGGATGTGTTTCCGCCTGCTGTTCTTATCGTACCTGAATTTCATGTGGTGTGTTTTGTCTAATTAGGTTATCAACAATCATATCTCGATTGGGTGGTCTTATTATATTGTCATCTTGAGAGCAATCTGTTAATGGGAATGTTTCCATCTAAATAAGTACCAATAGACTTGACTGTAGTTCATCAAGATCTATGAATGATATATGAGTCCTTTCACTGTTGTTCAACAAATGGGCTTCAGCTAGAGTAGATGTTTAAGTTAATCATGGAATGTTACTGTGAATTTTTCTATATGGCATCCCTTGGATTCGTCAGCGTAAAAGTGGATATTTCCTACTTCCTAAAAAAAGACACTTCATATCTTGTACCCAGTACCCACTGTCTAGAGTTTTTGCTAAGCTTTTTAAGTTATATGATGTCATTCTGTTGTTTATGTTAATGGTCTGGACTCTTAAACTTGTAGTTGATTGCATTTTTATTTTAGAAATATGTGTGTTAATTATTACTTATTATGTTTTGGATGGAGATATTTGATTTAAGGATGAATTTGAAATGAATTGATTTATGAATTCATGTATTTTAAATCAATAAATTTCAAATAACTTGTTTGTATAAATGATGCAAAGTTTGTAAGGATTTTCTTCTTGTTTCAAATTTATATGATCATCATAGTTCTTGTTCGTTTTAGGTAGATTCTTTTACGCAGTCTTGTAGTGTGTTACAAAAGTTGTTTCATCGTTCACGGTGGTATAATCGTCACTAAATATACCCTACAGCTGTAAATGAATCGAGTTGAGTTGAGTCGAACACGAATTGGGGTTTAGTAGTTTGATATATTTACATTTGTTTTATCTGTTTTGTAGAATTGTAGTCTAAAATATAGCTTCTTGTAAATTTGTTAGTATATATTATAAAAAATGCAAATTGAGTCGGGTGACATGACTGATTTCATTAATTTAGCTGCATAAACAGGATTAATAAGCATTAATCTTCAGGAATCAGATTAGATCTTAGGTACATTTTCTGCTTCATATATGATTTTGGAGCCTTTACACTTTATGGTAAGACAGAACCATCTCCCCAATTTTTGAAACAGCAGCAAGCAGTGAGTGTATTTTCATTGAGATTTGAGAGTTTTTCTCAAGAGGTTAGATCCAGTGTTTCTTAGTTCACTTTTGAAAAATTAAAACCCTCATACTACTAAATCCATTGATTTAAGCCAACTTTCTCTCTCTTGGGAAATATTTTTGTGCATTGAATCTGTGTAAGGATTGCTATAGTTTTAGGCCTGCAATTTATAGGAGTGTTGGTCCCTTGATTTGTAACACTTGATAATATTGTAATATTTTTTTACCTCCACTTTATCAAATTGGATAGCAATTATGGTTTTACATAATGCATAAAGACTTAAGTTTAGTGGTTGATTCTTTATAAGCTTTTTGGATGCAATTGCATGTTGTTTTATTCTACAATTAGATTAGATTGAGGACAAGTTTGGTGGTGGGGGTCCTGGAAAGCTGTTGGACAAATGTTCGTACTAATAAAAATTCACTTATTCAATCCAATGTTGTGTTAGGACTGGGCCATCTTGTTGTTTTCATTGAAAATCTTAATTTTATGCATATTTTCATTTGTTTCTTGAATTTGTAAAATAATCCCACTTTTCATGTTGTTTTCATTAGTTTGAAAGAGTTTACAACTATACAAGGGATGAAAGCTGCATTTCCCCTCATAGTCATAGAATCATACATAATATGGAGTTTATAGAAATAATAAAGGGTTAAACATTGAGGAACCTGTTTTTAATTTTTGGAGCTAAAAAAGAAGATTAAAACTGTGATTTACAGATTCTGCAATTCCAAGTATCCCTTTCCCTGTTTTATGGTTTTCTTGGCTTTCATTCCAAGTAACCTGAGGTTTTCTTTTCTCACGAATCGATGAGTTTTAGCTGAAAATTTTATTTTCATAAAAGAAGGAACTTACTCATTTGTCATTCACCTTGTGAAACAGTTTTGAGTGCATGATCAAGCTACACAATCTCATCTTCCAAAATTCCAAATACACACAAGGTACATAATAATTGCTATGAGCTCAGTATCATGTTTGTCTCTGGTCACGGTGTTATGCTTCCTCTGCATAGATATATATAATATGTTATATATGTTTGGCATAACATGGCTGCTATAGCTATAACCCTTTGTAGTCAGCCATTGTAGTCTGGAAGCTTAGAATAATGCTTGAGAAGGCAACTACTTATTAACAGTCTCTACAGGCAGGAACATATTTGCTGTATGGAACTATAACATAATGAATTATATACTATTTCATTTTCCCAGGATATATAGAGATTCCATTAAAAATATCAGCGGACTTATCTCTTACATTTTTAATGGAACCTAAAACTGATTAATCTTTCAAGCATTTTTATAAGGCATCCAGGGTTTTTAAGTACAGGCTGCACTTGGCCCATCATGCTGATTTAACACAACGTCAGATATTAACAGAATAATGCCACTGCCCCATGACATATTAAGCTTATATATATATATATATATAATAATATCCACCAGCTTGGTCCAACCCTGGCCCGTAATGTCTCTTCAGCCGAACTTGAGACCATTTTGAAGAACCTAATACTTTAATTTTGGCTTAAGCTATGGACATCTATTTAATAAACATAAAAGATAACATAGGGTCATATATGAGCTAGCATGAACATTCTATGTTTCAGGTGTTCACAAATTCTAGGCCGCTGCTGCTGCAAGGGACTGCATTAGGTTTAATTTCAACTGTTTTAGCAAAAGTGTCAAATAGGTATGTTTTCTTACCATAGTTTTACTATATATTGTCGTTATTATATTTTGGGTGCTTGATAAAAATTTATGTGGTTATTTTCACCTTTATATTACTTGAAATAACTATCTCAATTTTCCATTACTTATCGTTTTCCACCCATATTTATTAGTGTACGTATTAGAATAACTTTTGTACATCAACAATATATACTATGCAATCAACCTAACAAAAAACATTCTCATAAGACAAAATAATAAGGTTACCATAACTACAATGACAAAACCTCATAAAAGAAAATAGGCTTCTTTAGACGACCGTAGAGAGGCCAAAAATCAATGCAAAGAAAGTTACATGTACCCGTACTACCAGGTCAAAGGCAAAAAAGCTACACGAAACACAATAATATCATGTATTCCAGTACCTGAAATCAACCTCGACATCAGATGTGGAAATGCAAGAACATCAACACAGCACACCAACTATGCAAGACCTCTCACCCACAACTCCTACTACCCACCCTTCTAAACCAACCACCAAAAGAGACCTCGACTCCGCTAAAGACTCACCAAGAAAAAGGCCAAAACATGTTTCTTTGCATTTTACCCTTAAAAAATGATATAAAAATTAAATGTTTTCTTAAATTAAAAAACATCTTTACTAAATATGGTCATTTTTAATGAATAAAATAAAGAAACAAACATATAATGTGGTGCATGCTAAAAATAGAAAATAAATCCATCTTAGCGGTGTCGAATGGGGTTGCTGAATTTATTTGGATAAGTAGGTTTCTCAATTGCATAATCTAACTGGCTAACTCTGAAGTATCCAATATGCCTATAGATTAGATGGAGTATATAAATAATGGTAAAAATCATAAAATTGCAATAAAATAATAATAAATACATATTAAAAGGCATATTAATTAGTACGTAAAATAATGAGAGGAATACTTTTCGTTTTCTGTAACCCACATAATTGAAATCTGGTGCGAGTTCATGCATTTAATTCTTCGTCGAAATAATTATATAGGTGGGTCGAATCCGACCAGACGGGTTGTGGAATAAACCAGACCCGTCCATTATCATTCTTAGATTAATGGGTTGCGGTTTCATTTTGGAATTTTCTCATAAAAAGGAATAATTTAATTTCAATTGCATGTATAATAGTACATTTTTTTATTTTAATAGCAAGTTAGCAACTATGCGGATAACAAAATTAATGAGGATTTACAAAATTACATGATGAAATATGAGTGAAATAAAAGGTAAGGGTGGGCATTGTTATCAGTTGGCGTGAAATATACAAGTTTATAGAAATAAACTTACTAATGAAATCTACATTCCTGTAAAAAGTAGAAAATCAAATTAAATTAACGTACAAGTGGATAAGTATATTTAATTTAATTAATTTCAGAATATCACACAAGAATTTGTCCAACAGTACTTTTTTTTTTTTTTTTTTAAACGTGAGAAAATCGTAAAATAGGCAGTAAAAAGAAAAGCAGAACAATTTAAGATGCTCAAAGCGACTGTTATTCACGCTTTTAAGTAAGAGATGAAAATAACCATAGGCGGAGGGATTTCTTGCCAAAACCCAGTTGTACCTTACCGCCACTTGCTGTTGTAGGTTATACGACGTCGATTAGGTGTGCGCGTGAGATGTGAATGGAGTCCAACTGCAGAGGTCTCTTGTTCTTTGCGCTTTTTGTCACAATGTTGATGCCAAATGGAGTAACAGCGTGGACCGGCGAAATCCACGGCCGGGTGGTGTGTGATCTTTGTGCCGACTCTTCAATCGGCCCCGAAGATCACGTTCTAACAGGTAACCCCATATTTTGATGCAATTTTTAGGGTTCAGTAGATTGAGTTTTAGAAATCGTTGTTATATTGACTGTTTTTAGTTGTTTAAGTAGCGTTTGTTCAGTGTTTGGGCGTGTTCTACAGTTTGTTTCATTCAATTGGTCTTGATCTTGTAAAGTTATAAGTAATTGTTTACTCTCTTGGGTAGAATTTGGGAGCAATTATTTGTATTTCTGTTCGAATTAGAATCTGTCATAATTTTTATTATCCCCTTTGTTTTGGAGACTGTATCCAATTCGTGAAATTTGGCATTCTTCCTCCAGATCCTCGCTAGATGAGTAGGGATTTTGTTTATGGAATGAGGTTCAGAGTTCCTTATCTAAAAGCATAGCTAATGTATACAGATTTTAGCGTTCACTTTATATCAATCTATGACTAGAAGACCCATACAAACACAACTAGATGACCTTTTCCCATACATAAACAAGATATTAAGGCAATTGAATTTAGAAAAGTATCAAGGTCCATACTCAGGTCATCACTGCATTCATATTGTCTCGTTAGTGCAAGTGAGCGTTGGCGCCTGCTATGATGTGTTAGATTTGATACATAACTTTATACTAGTCATTGTGAAGTATTAATTGAGAGAATACAGGTTTATGAATATGAGAGCTACGCAACTAAAAGTGTGTGCTTGTTAGAATGTTAAAGTTTGGTTGGTCCCTTCGCTGTCATATATGCCAATTACATCATTTTTATCTTGCTAAATAGTTGTGTGACTGTTAACGAGGCCTCACTGCAATGCAGTATTCACATTTTAACCTCGTACCTTTGTCAATGGTCTAAGTTGCTCAGGTGGTAAGTAGTTAGCATAATTTCTTATGCCTTATGATCTTTTGAGGTAAAGTGATCTTTAATATAGTTTAATTACCAAAAGAGCACCGTGATGAACAAAGTTAACATTGGGGTTTTCTGTTTCTAAGTGGAAGTGTCACTCCAGTTTGGGACGCATTGTAGCATCATTATTTTGGATAACAAATGGACATGATTCTCCTAGTGCACATTCTATCCATAAATCATTACATTTTTTGGGGCACTTGGTTCATAATTCTTCAATGAGAATGATAATGTAAATGAATATAGAGTAATTGTAGTGGTTAATGAACATAAAAGATGATCAATTCACCTTCATCATATTTCATATGAGGTAATGAGACTCAAAATAAGTTAATAATTACTCTATTTTGATTAACTACCTCCTCCCCTATAATCATTTCTCCTCAATCATTCCACTTTTTCTCAACCAACAGCCATTTTTTGTCCATACTAATTTATAATTTAAGCAATAAGTTGAAGGCAAAAATCATTATAAATCAACCTGCTGTAAAGATGCTTCCCATAATTATTCCCATTGAAGAATTTGAACCAAACAATAACAAATAATTTTTTCTTTGTGATGATATTTTATAAATTAAAGACAAAAGTTCAGTAGGCAACTTGATGAAACTAATCATCTCCATCAACCTCTGTTTTTTTTAAATATGAGACACTTGAGCTCCCTGTTTTACATACCATGTTGATCATTTCAACGTTAAAAGTGTAGTGCGTTTGTGGTCATTTCTTGGATAGGTGCTGAGGTGGCAGTGCTTTGCATAACCAAGTCCGGAGAAGTTCTAAACTATCAAGCGTTCACAAATTTAAATGGGGTGTCTTCATGGCTGAGACTATGCCAGAGAAAAGATGATGGGATGCTTGTCACACCCAGGCCTATAAGCAGTTTGCACTAAAAAAAAAGTGAATCTTGAAACGGTAGCACTGGTGATTCAGTTTCAAATATGGCTACTATCTTAAGAGGTCAGTATTTTTTGTGTAATTCCGACCCAGCGTTCCTTCATACAAATAAAAGTGGAACCATATTTTATATTTATGCAACATTTATGTATAACCTGGTGTTGCTTATATGGCCGTTGAATCTCTGTAAGAACCCATTACATGTTTGATATAATAAGATTTCGTTTTGGATGTTGTGTTGATGGATAGTTTCTCTGACGTGAAGTGTATTTTTTTTTTATCTTTCTAAAAGTGTGAATGGGTTAAATTAAATTAAAAAAATGAAAAATAAACTTTCTTTTTTAGTTGAGATTTCATGGAGCAGACATTGATCAAACAAAATACTTTAAACACCTGGTGGAGGTATTTTGATTAACTCAGGGCTAGGAAAAACTAAAAGTTTAATTGGGCTTATTCAATCATTCCATCTTTAAAATTAAAACCAACAAACCATTTTTGTGAAAAACTTAATTTGAAGATTAGAGGAATCTTTATAGCAATGCAACCATCATTCTTATTGCAACCTGCTGTTCGGATGCTTCCCATTATCATTCCCTTGAAGAATTTGAACCAAACACCACCTCAATACATTTTTTTGTGATGATAATTTATTACCATGCTCACATAAAAAATTAAGTAGGCAACTTTCAAATTAAAGAAATAGCGAGTTAAGAGTTTACCATTGAATCCTCTGTTTTTTAAATATGACTGGCTCAAAATCTAAAGATATACATCTTCAGATTAAACAGATACTCTTATGTTAATTAAATAACCAAAAACGTTAAAAAACAACCAGTATTTTGGTCATTTTAGCATGGATAGGTGCATCATTAAAGGAATTGGCAGTGCTTTATAAAAACCAAAGTAATGTAATTTTACAACCAAAAGCAAATAAAAAGCGAATTTCATTATACAGCGTTATTAAAAATGTAAAAATAAAAACAAGAAAACAAGGAATTGTTGAGAACTAAAAATGCCAGAAAGAACTTAACTCATGGGATGCTTTTCAAACTGTCACGAGGCCTAAAATAAAAAAATCTTCCACAGCCAAAACACACATAAATCGAAGATGGAATTTTCAATGGACGAATTGCACTGGATTGTCAAGTTCGATTTCAACCATCCAAGGCTACTATCACACGGTCAGACCTTTTGGATTACGGCCAGTATCACTACGATCCCTCCTTGATTCATACTGCAATGTAGAAGTGGAAAAATATTTGTATATTTAAGAACCATTTCCTCCATTTAACCTGGTTTCATTTAATGGAGTTTTAAGAACCCATTACATGTTTGATATAATAAGATTTCGTTTTGGATGTTGTGTTGATGGATAGTTTCTCTGAGGTGAAGTGTATTTTTTTTTATCTTTCTAAAAGTGTGAATTCTTTAAATTAAATTAAAAAAATAAAAATAAATGCTTACTTTTTTAGTTGAGATTTTGTGGAGCTTAGACATTCATCAAACAAATATCCACTTTAAACACCTGGTGGAGGTGTTGGGAAAGTGACTCAGGGCTAGGAAAAACTAGAAAAGTTTAATTGGGCTTATTGATTAAGTGTGCATCTTTAAAATTAAAAAAGATATCACAAACCATTTTATGCTGAAAATATGGCATAATAATGTAACATAATAACATTCACAATTTCTTTGAGTTCCTTATATATCACTAGTTAGGGAACACCTCAAAATTTGAGATGGTTATCCATATTTATGTAAATTATATAGCGTCAGTATGTTGATATGTTTGTAGAGCATTAGTACACATAAGATAGAGCATTATGTGCATTCAAAATAATCCTACAAGGTTTCAAATTTACATAAAGTGGACGTGTTTAAGGTAAAACATTATGTGCATGCAAAATAGCTCCCAAAGGCTTAAAAAATACACACGTTATGTGTAGCTTGGATTGTTAAGTTTAGCCACAGTGAGTGAACCACCAAAAACTAGATATGTCTAATCCACAACATTATGTGTATACAAAAGTCAAAATGAGTGGCTTGACAAAAGTAGATTTGTCTTGGATAGAGCATTATGTGCAGCAAAAATAGCAATTAGTGATTTTCAAATTAAGATTGAGGAGCACAGTGATTCTAATCCTAAAATAAAGAGCAGTAGCCAATATGTAAAGCATGTCTCATAAATAGAATAGGGAATTGGTTGTAACTTATAGCTAAGAGTAAGACAGAAGAAAAAAATGTTGATTAGTATATTTGGTAAGTCCCAATTAAATGACTTTGAGTACCCATAGTAATGACCACATGTTACATTCACATAATAATTTTTGTAATGACCACATGTTGAATAAATAATAATAGCATGATTAAGCTGCATAACGCGCTGCGATCGGATCCTCCATTTTTGTAATGACCACATGTTACATTCACATAATAATTTTTTCACCACCTTTAAAATACTTGAGAAAACAAATCCATGATATTTATTAGATTCTGTATATGATTATGACTAAATATTTATGTGATTACTTATTTATTTTTTAAACAATAATTAATTATCAATTCTTTAAGCAAACGACGACGTTACTGATTTCACTCTCCTTCATTTCTTCTCTATTCGTTGCTGCTAATTTCGATCTCTGTTTTCTCTTATTATTCCTAATATCTCAATATGACTGACTATTATTTTGTGGAGAGATATTCGTGTGTCACACATAAAATTTAAGTGAAAGATTCTATCTTTCTTATCGTTTCATACATAATTGGTACGTGGAGTGATTTGAAACCAGAATATATATCTTGTCGATCGTCAGTGGGTAATTTGAATAACTGTGTTCTGTCTGGCGAAGTTAATTTCAGAAATTTGATTGTAATATGCCACCAATTGAAAGTCAAATTTGTAATTGTTGATATTACTAACACATTAAATGTTGTTGATTCATCTGAAGATGGCAACAACGCTCTGTTAGTTGGTGCAAGTCCCACACCCATACATGTGTCAGGTCAAAATGTATTAGAAAGTAGGAGTGATTTAGATTCTCACACTAAGCAGACATATAACACAGATCTTCCAGCATACAATATGTCCGACTCAAAAGCGTAAGGCTTTGCTTTCTAACAATTGGGTGGATATTATGGAATGTGGTATTGGTACTATTTTTCCAGGTGGTGCTGGAACTATTTTTTCCAGTTGGTGTAAATCATTTTTTTTAAACAATGATAGTACATAAACATAATAGTAATATTGTCTATTCATAACAGTAATAGAGTTCACAGTAAACTCGGGTTCACAGGAGATCGAAAATGGTTTGTACTTTGTAATTGTAGCAGTTAAGAGAGATGACAAAACAGCAGATTCATTATGTTCTTTCAGCAAAATCAATCATAAAAAGCATTACATCGCCATCCCTATGAAGAAACTTTATGTACATTATTTCTCAAAATTTTCGTTCCACAAAACAGTAGAGTAATGTACCTTATCCGACGCTTCTTGTGGCTTGTTTAAACCAGTCTAGTATGTATAAGTGTTGCTTGTGTAGACGAATAACTAAAGACTTAGACCCTTTTTATCTTCGCACTTTGAGTTCAATTCATCTATCGAAGGAATCTTGCATCCGTTTTTCACTATTCTGCTCCACCAGGCCTTGATCTCGTCCTGCAAAACACACGTATAAGAGTTCATCTTATGTAAAATAGTTTTACCCTGCTAATGTTTTGCAACTATCACTTTATAGTATAACAACTAATACAATCAAACTAATACCTTTTAATGAAAAAACTAATACTATCAAACTAATAGTGTACCTTTTAGTGAAACAACTAATACTTATTAAAAATGCACTTAAAATGCAAATCAGCTGCAAGGTAAATCCGATTTACATAACACTTTGCTATCGTGCTACACACCATTTCTTTAATAAATGGATAAGTTACAAAAATCCCCTTAAAGTTTGACCAAATTACTGAAAGAGCCCTGTGATTTTGAATAATTACCAGAATATTGTTCGATTGATCGAGAAATGCAAAGTCATTTCACTTACTGTGATATTTTCATATTTGAAGCGATAGATTGTTTCGTAATTTTGCACTATTCATCATTTAAACAATTTTATTATGGTAATTATTCAAACGACAAGGTTCCTTTCGTAATTTGAACACACTTGAAGGAGGGGATTTCGTAATTCACCTTTAAAATTCAGGTACTAAACTAACCTCTAGGAAGTCATGGTTGGAGATATACTGGCTTCCAACAGATGATTTGATCCCTCCAACATCGACCAAGATGGACTTTTTCGACTTGCTACTGATACTCTCTATCGTATCGCCTATAAGAAATAACAGAAAAAACGAGCGATTCATGAGAAATCTGATCACAAATAGAAATAGCTGCTTTAGAAATTACACACCTGTTATGCAAGCAACATAGTAGGTTGTCGCCTCCAGACCTCCTTCGAGCTTTCCAACCCGTAAACGCAAGAAAAAACCATTTAAATGCGACAAAGAGACATTTGAATTCATCCATCTGATTCCGTAAGTGTCATAATATTCATCAGAAGACATTCAAGATTGAATTGAAATACAATGCAATATATAGGAAAGCCTATTTACCTGAGAATATTTGCACGAGAGAGACGTAATGTACTTATTGCGTTAAACATCTCTTCCTCCGAAACATCAAACCGTGCATTAATGATTTTACGGGGTGGAATTACATGTTCATCCTTCAGATGAGGTTCTGAACTTGATGAAGGACTCTTTTGGAATAAATTTGAAGTTGATGGTCTTTTGCTTGAACATTTATTCTCATGGGACGGGCATGAAATGGCCCAATGATCGAGCTGAAAACATCTAATGCACAAACAAGGAGATTCTTCTATCTTATCGAAAGAACTGATTTTTACCAGGAGATCCTTAAGCTCATTTGCTGCCAACTTTGGGCATTTGCGTAAATCATGCCCGTTTCCACCACAAAACAGGCATATTATCTTGCAAGACGGAGATCTCCTCGTTTCTGATGGTTTTACGATGTGTCTGAGGGCGTCCAATCGCTTTGCAAACACTGATGCCATTTCCTCCGAAGTATGAACTGCATCTACTGCACAATCATCACTGGAGAGAACATCATTCGCATCATTTTTCGTATAGAGACGAGTAATCCATAAACTGGAAATAGGAGTACTTTTTCCAGGCATACAACTCACGGGCAGAGGAAAGTTAAGGCCCATTTTCTCCGAATTACTTTTCTCCTTTTCGCATGAAGAACGAGACGGGATATCGGAAGCGTAAGTTTTCTCTGAAGAATTCGGAGTACAAGCAAGAACAATCTGTTTACAAGAGTTCTCGCTTTTCTCATCAGCTACCACAAGTTGCGTAGATTCTGCTACAGCCCAATTATCATTTGTGTTTCGATTATACAAAGATTGAAACATAGTTTGGAATCCCATACTTGGTTTCGTGCAATCAGTCGTTTCATTTAAGACAACATTAAGAGGGGAGGGATCTTCTTTACTATAATCTGAGAGACCCTTAACCATATTCGATATCCATTTCACGAAAGAGCTATCGGGTTTGACAAAGGACGTCGAATCTTGCAATTGATTTCTCGTCCTTTTGGTTCTGATTATCTGTGGTTGACCAAAGTTGGGTCTCTTTACGCCTTTGGGGAATAATCCGGTGCTGTTGCAGCTCTCCATGCTCCCTTGGCTATCGTCATCACCGTTTGATGATCGGGCACACATATCTCCACCGGATGGTACTTTCGCTTTCCCTTTCCCCTTTTCTTGATACAAGCAGATCCTGCTATCAGTATTAGCTCTGTATTTTCCAGAAATACGAGCCAAGTCATTTTCAGCCGAGGACTCGAGCCTCCTCAAAGTAGGCGGCGCTGGAATAGGAATAGGAGCCGTCGTTTTATCCTTGTTCACGTCCCCAGAGGCTGATGTGGCCTCATCATCTGGCTCGTCCTGTGGTTGCAAGTTCGGAAGAGAACAAGCAACAGCTTCCGATACTTTTACTGCACGAGGTTAGCAATCCAGTAAAACAACTAATACTTTTAGTGAAGAAACTAATACTTTTTAGTGAAACAACTAATATTAACGAACTAAGGAACTAATACTTTTTAGTGAAACAACTACTAAGACTAACAAACTAATACTTTTAAGTGAAACAACCAATACTAACAAACTAATTTGTTTCAGTGAAACAACGATTTGTTGCCTTATAAAAACGAAGAAACGAACTAATGATACGAAAAATAACTCAGTACCATCACGATTCCTCTGATGTGCATCTAGCTTCGAGCTAGAACTGCCCCCGGATGACCTAAACATTTTTGGAGATGCACATATCTTTTTCTCGTTGGAAATGTTGGTACCTCGACTACCCTTGGATCTAGAACTCCGTGATGCTGAAATATCTTTTTTAGCCTCGCTCATGTTCCAAGTGAAAAGGGGTTTTTTATCGACCACTCTTGAATTTGCACATTTGAGACTCAACCCATTGTTTGGTGACCAAACTAATTCTGACAGGGGATCAGATGCTGCAAATGACATATCCACGATTGAGTTTGCATTTGCACCTGCACCTAAGCTACTATTTACTCTTGTACTTACACGGTAATTTCTCGAACCTAAAGCAAGGTTCAAATCAATGTCTGGATCATTTATATTTATATTCATCGTTAGCTTTGCCGATCATCATCATCAACGCCGGATCAATACACAATGAAAGAAACATAAATTCAGGGGATAAAATTGTGCAAGAAACATAGATAATGCATTTGAAAAGATAGATAAAGAGATTAAATGGTAGACATGTTTATATTGATTTAAATCAGGCTTATAGAATCCTACAATTAATATGAACATAAAGAAGACAAATGGAGAATGCAAGTAACTATGATTTCATTAAATCTTATGGTTCTTTGCATAAAAAAAAAAACTTAAGAGATTCTAACTCCAAAAACTACAAGAGATATAACTGAATAAACAAGAACTTTTTCTCAGCTCAATTTCAGCTCTAAACATAAATAATCTTTATTACTAGAATTATCAACAAATTATAAATGATCACAAACATGCCAACAAAGTAAAACAAATAAAAGTAGCAGGATCTAGTAACTATACAGCATAGATATTTAATTGACTTTGAGTTCTAGACATTCATCTTAAGATAATCTTGATTTCTCAAAATTCATCATATCCATATCCAAAATGTATTTTTCAGGCAAATAACAAGATGGGGTTTCTTTCTTTATGTGCTTTCATATATTACAGTTAAAAAATTAGGCATAAAGCCACAATCTTTATCAACTATACCAAACAGCAACTCGAAAAGCAAAAAAAAAAAAACCCATTAAATTAAAAACCAAAGAGCTAGAATCCCTTGTACCTGCTCACTCATTTGATTTGAGCAAAACCATGTTCCAGCTCAAGAAACAGAGAAAACTCAACCAAAGATTAAAGTGAACTTTTTTTTTTCTTTTCTTGAAAATTACAACGAGATTGAGAGGCATGAAGCGGAGAGAAGAATCATGAGTTTTGATCCAAAAGATTCTATCCCATATGAGGGAAGTGTGCAGGAAATGCTGGCAAGTAGTGGCTGAGAGAGTGCCACGTGGATAACCGTATCTTGAATGGCTACGAAAAGTCGTGTATATAATAAGTATATTTTGTCTGTAATTTATATTATTGATTTTGATACAGCGTTCCAATAAATACGAACGGAGGGAGCTTGCCGCCTGTTGGCACTGCAGCCAACGGGGTTAAGCCGTTAAGGATATACTCTTTCCGTCCTCTCTCCCTTTTATTTAATTGAATATTTTTTTAAAGGGCTAGGTCTTTTATGCACCAAAGTGACTTTGCATTTATAGTGTATTTTAGAAACATGCGATTTGTTATATTGAAAAGTGTAATTTATTTATATTGAAGCGTGCAATTATTAATATGGAAAAATAGTTGTATGATTAAAAATAAGAAACGTATGTCAGAGAAGTATATGATGCATTTTTATTGAGTTATCGATCTTTTAATGTATTCAATGTTATAATATTTAATTTTGTATTGACAACTACTCTTAAATAGAAATTTGTAATATATTTATACATGTGATGTATAAATATATATACTTCATCTGTTCCATTAATTTATTTACATGTGATGTGGCATACATACTGCAAAAATGGAATAATGAGTAGAAATTTAATGGGTAATTTTATAAATATTTATGTATAAAATAAAGAGATGAGTTGACTTGTGTATGCATCCAAAAGTAATGATATTTTGTGTATATTTATGAATATTGTAAGAGTGAAATTTATAAATAATTTTTATTTTGTAGAGTGTGAACAAAACGTTGGAAGACACAAAAAAAAAAGTGAACAAACTAATGGGGCAGAAGGAATATAACAATTGTTATAGGAAATTATAAAATATGGGTAATAGAAATGTATATGTTATGTAAGAGTCCGTTAATGGTGAAATTTGTTCACAACATAAAATTAATTGTATTATATTTATAAACTAATATTGTCAACTAATATCATAGTATTTATGTACTCCTAATCTATAAAAATAATAATATTAATGAATGAATGGTATGATATATAATATATATAGTTTGGATCCAGCTTCATAATATAGACAAATTTTATAGGAGGTTTTGTTGTTAGACAATACAATTAATGCAAACTATGTATTCCTTTTAAATGGAACAAGATTTTATAGACAGAAGATCTATTTATTTTATTTTGTAAATGGACCTAAATGTTTCAATAATATTATAATAGAATCTTAATATTTTATGTTGTTGCTACTGACATTTGGGTGGGACTGTCAGCCAAATTTCCTGTGAATTATAGCTGGCTGATTTCCAGTAATTCTAATAAATTTATTATTTCTTAAAAAAAATTATAATAGAAGGGATTTTCGTGACTATAATATTTAGTAATATTATTTATTGGACCCTGAACAAATTTTTAACTAATATAATTAGATAAATGCAGAGCTCAAAGGTTCTTTCTACTTTGTAATTTGTATAAATACGTACAGTAAGACAAAAATTTGTGTTGAAATTCACAGTAAAATTCAGTTTTCTTTAGTATTCCTGTTATATATAAAAATTATGACTGTCATGTATAAAAAATTTCGCTGCTTAAATAACACTCTTATGAATTAGGTTTATACATAAACTTTATTACTATTATATATAAAGTCTATTATTGTTATGCATAAAAATTATTTTAAAAAATGATTTGTTTTTAAATAATATAGTTTTTGTGAACAACAATAATAGTTTTTATGTATATCGGTGATAATTTTTGTATATAATAATATTATAAAAATAGAGGTCACCATGAACTCGAGTTCACATGAATATTTATATTAAGTAAATACCCCGCCATAAAAATTATAAATTAAAAGAAAACGAGGGACTCTTTTGGTGTATTTGAAGGGAAGATTGTGATCTTCTCTTTTTCACTTTCTTCTAATTTAATAACTTCATCATTAGTACCATGCAAAAAAAGAATGAATTAGGTCATTTTCAGAATGATTCTTCAGTTACACAGTATAATTAACTAATGATTAACAGATTAACTATGCAGCAATTAAATATAATCAAATCTTCCAGTACGAGGTTATTAGAATATCATACCTGTTGTAGTTGGACTCCGTACGATTTACTTCTTTTTGTCCATTAACATTGATTTCGAAAATTTATTCCGAAATAATTGTCATTTTATATTGCCAGAGAAATTAAAAGATCCAATTCAGTTAATTTTACCTCTCCTTTTAATATTTTTTTGATAAATATATACTAGTTATGAATGTATTATATATTTATTGTTATTTAATTTTTTTCTTGATTCATGTGAAATATTTTTTAAATGTTAATTATTAGAATAGAATGGGGATAGTGTTAATCATCGGTTAATTACCAAACATGCAAATAACAATAGTTCTAACAAATGAAGCTACCTCTTCGTATTGTACAAAAGTGGATGATGCAATTTCTCTGTGTAAAATGGAGATTTTGACACCTTCATTAATTAGTTAGTTGATCATCTTTGTAATTAATACGTTGAAATTTATTATGGCGTGTGATTCATTTTCATAGTAGTATGTTTCACGATGAAACTGGTTAAGGAATGTGACTTATATTATTAAAGAGTGTGACTTTTTACTATAATATATATTACTCATAAAAGTAAAAGGTGTGACTTATATTATAGCAGAGGGTCGTAGTGATAACTTAAAGATATGACTTATATTACTAAAGAGTGTGATTTATATTACTAAAGAGGATGCCTATAAAAAAAAAATCAGTTTCACGGTGAACAAGTTTCACAGCATATCAACTCATATTGAAAATGTATTAAATTCTACAAAAAAAAAAGATCATTTTACATTATACTCCCTCCGTCCTTATTTTGATTGTCCATGTATTGTTAAATGTAGATCCAGAGTTTAAGAAAAGTGAGAAATAATAATATTAAATTGTATAAAGTGAGTTTGGTGGAGGGGTATGAATATCAATTCAACTTTAAAAAAAGTGTTGAGTATTAGTATTAAATGATGTAAAATGGATTTAGTGTGTGTAGTCGAGTGACATGTAATGTAAATAAGTGTTGTTTGTAAGAGTATTGTTTTGTAAAAAAAGTTGTTTTATTTCTTTTTTAGGAAATAGTCAATCTAAATTAGAACACCTATTTTAAAAAAAATGATAAATTTAAATTAGAACGGAGGGAGAGTAATATTTTTCATGCAACGTGTAATGTAATACTCATACATATACTGAAAATATGTTGTTTTTTTGCTTAAGGTATACGTTATGTCATAAACATGTAATTTCTCCGGATGATATTTCAACAGTTGATATATAAAGGAGGGTGTATATACCCATTGATACTTGTAGATATGGCTTTGTTTGATAGATGCAGATATGCCTTTGTTTGGAGGGAGAGACTAGAATCAGAGAGTTTCATGAGTAGACCCAACATATAATATATGGAGTGTGAGAATGATTAGAATATCACCGTTGAATTGGTGATAGGAGAAATCTATTATTAATAGAACAATTACAGGGATACAACAACTTTCCCAAGATACACGGGAGATTTACATGGAAAGAATATACAATACATGGATAAAGAATAATTCTAATCTTTATCTCTAATACCCCCCGTCAAGCGCTGCGTGGGGTGAAGGCACACACAGAGCTTGGAACGTAGAAACTCAAATGCCGGACGAGGGAGGCTCTTCGTGAAGATGTCTGCTATCTGAAGATGTGAAGGAACAAAGCTAGTAGATAACTTCCCAGAAGAGACGAGCTCACGAACAAAGTGATAGTCCAAGTCAATATGCTTGGCACGCTTATGGGCAACAGGATTCTGGCTCAAGAACAGAGCACTCTTATTGTCACACAAAAGAGTCGGACGAGAAGCTATGGTCGAACGGAGCTCACGGAGAAGATTAGTGACCCAAACCAATTCGTGGTCAGATTCGCTAATGCCCCAGATCAGATTCACAAATTTTGATCAGACAAGAATGGTTGGTTGTTTCTAGCGCAGACAAGAAACAAGATTTCCCCCAATAAAAATAGAGTAAATCAGAGGTGGAACGACGCTCTCGGTGCAACGGGCCCGGTCAAGATCGGAATAACCCAAAAGCAATGTCGGCCTCTTGACGAAGGAGAGACCATAGTGAAGCGCACCCTTGACATAGCGAAGAATACGTTTGACCGCTAGAAAACGCGTCGGTCACGGAGAGTGAAGGAATCGACTAACCGAATCGACAACAGATGAGAGATCGAGGCGGGTGATGGTCGATCATTGAAGGCCCCAACAAGTGATTCAGATAGCGTGGGATCATTTAAACGGATCACCCAGACGACAAGAGACTCTCCAAAGAGCCCAATGGGTGGAGACAGACTTTGAGTCCAACAACTCAATTTCGTTCAAGGATATCATGGGCATATTTAGCTTGACCCACAAACAAGCCGGCCAGATGTATAAGAAACCTCAAGACCGAGGAAATAATTCAGACGCCCAAGATCCTTGATGGCAAATTCACGGTGGTACGAGATATAAAATATTGCAACAACGGTCATCATTCCTGTAACAATGATATCATCGACATAGAGCAAACAAATAAATAATGAAGTGCCTCGATGAAAATGAAATAGTGAAGAATCACAACGACTCAGAGAAAGCCAAGGTTGGTGAGATCTGAGCTAAACCTCTGAAAACCGGCTAGGGGAGCTGGCGAAGACCATAAAGAGCTTTCTTGAGTCGACACACGTGATCGGGGAAACGAGGATCAATAAACCCGGGGTTGAGCCATGAACACCGGGTTTGTCAAGAACGCCATTAAGGAAAGCATTCTTGACATCAAAGGCGATGAAGAGGCCAACTATCTTTGAAATGATAAAGCCGGGATAATGCGAAGCGGTTGCGGCTTTGACAACCGGACTAAACGTGTGATGAAAAATCGGTTCCGGAATTTGTGTGAAGCCTTGAGCAACAAGACGGGCCTTAGGACGTTCAATCGAGCCATCGCGATGAAACTTATCACGAAAAAACCCATTTCGAGCCCACAATATTCACAGACGGAGGGCGGGTACCAAATCCCATGTGTGATTCGAGCGAAAGGGCATCAATTTCCTCTTCATAGAGCAAGCCACCGACGAAGACTTAAATCCACGAGGCCCACTGGTGGAAAACGTAGCGGATAATGCGCAAAGGAAGCTAAGTCAAGAGGGTAGCGGGCTTGAAAAATGCTCGCCGAGCCCTGGTGACCATCGGGTGTGGCGCGAACCGGGCGGAGGAAGCGTGAGCAGCGGCCGCAAGGATCGAAGCGGAGGCCGATGACGCGCCATTGATGAGGCGCGCGGTTGGTGCAAAGGCGCCAAGTGTTACAGACCCGGATGCGGCCGACAAGTCTGTGGGCATGCACCGTTAGAGCGGGTTGAATCGATCGCCTATGCGGACTGGATCAAGGATGCGGGCGCAGCGATGCAATAACGGGGCGCGGTCAAGAACAAGAAGAACAGCCGAAAGCGGAAGGAAGGGTTGCCCCGAGGCATCCAAGAAGGTAGTAATGTCTAATTTCGAGACCCGGAGGGCAGACGGCCTCGAAAAAAGGAAAAGAAAGCTCATCAAATTGAGCATGGAGAGAAATGAAGGTCCGAGAAGAGCGGGATCAAAACATCGAAATCCCTTTGTAAATGCTACTATAACCCGTAAAAATACACGGACGACTACGAGGCTCCGGGCTTTGTTATCAAAGATAATCCCGAAGGTATGGAAATACCCGACACCCAAAAAGGCTTGAAGTTTGCATAATTAGGAGCATAACCGAATAGCAACTCAAAAGGTGATGAATTTTGCAAAACGGGGGTAGGGGTTCGATTGATCACAAAAAACAACATTGTAAATGCCTCAAACCAGAGAGAAAGTGCATGGGCATGAAATAGCACGGATGCACCGGGCCAGAATGTGACGATGTTTACGCCGCCGCGCCATTCTGCGGAGTGTAAAGGGCAAGACAAACGATGAAGTATGCCATTAAGATTCATAAAATTCGGACTTTAGCATTAACAAACTCAGTTCCCCCATCACTTTGAAAAACCTTGATTTTACGATCAAATTGATTGCGCATAAAGGTATGAAAACCGAACCAAAAATATCGAGAATTCAGACTTAGCACGCGAACGGATAAATCCAAAGAAAAATCGAGAATAATCATCAATAAATGAAACATAATAGCGGAAACCATCGGTAGAAAAAAAAAGCAGGACCCCATAAATCACAATGAATTAAATCCAAAACACAATCATCACGTTTCTCATTCAACTGAAAGGATAATCTCTTGCTCTTAGCCAATTGACAAGAGGAGCAGAAACTCGGATTCGGTAAAACAGATGTAACAGATAAATGACCAAGTTTGTTCAATAAAGAAATAATAGAATGTGGGGACATGCCCCAGCGTAAATGCCACAAACCAAAAACTACCTTCAATTCTTTATTAGGACAAAGAAGAACCAAAAGCGGAATTCCTCGATCAAGCAAGTTCTGTGCCAGATTTGCTTTGTCACTCGGTTCTGAATGGCAAAGAACTTATCAGAGAAGATCACATCAACCGGAAAATCGGATGTTAGTTTATTGATAGATAACAAATTTTTAGTGATATGAGGAACCACTAAAACATCCAAAGCAATTGCACATCTGCAGATAATTCTTTGGAACCAATATAAGAAATATTCAAAGCATTGCCATTACCAACAATAGTGACCCATTACCGAATAAGACTCGTAAGTGTCCAATGCAGAAGTCGATTTGTCGCGAGCAGAGGCACACCGAATCAAGATACCAATCGGGAAGCGAGTCGACACATTGCGGGAGGATGTGAATGCGGGCTAAGTGTCTTTGAAGCGGCAGGTTGACGAGCATTGAGAAATTGAGGACACTTATCTCGCATAGTGCTCCCTACGACATATCGACAACGAGGATTCGACGCCCCAATTCGTAGAACCGGAAGACCCATTGGTGAAAGCGAGTTGTCGTGCTGTCCACGGTTGCGGTAAAAGTTTCCACGATTGCGAGTACCGCGATTCACGCCCAAACCCGGTAAACCTCGCCGTCCCGCAGGGGAGTTGCCACCGAAGAAGAGGACGACCCGACCACGGCCGAGGAACGATCGGTAGTGAATGCACGACTGGCGGAGGAATTTTCCATAAAGACGAAGCATGGACTCATCTTGTTTGGCTTGGCTCAACAAATCCGTAAACGAATAATAGGAGTGAATGCCATTCGAGTATCATAAAGCTTGCAAATTGGATACCCAATCCACGCAAAACCAATGACTCTTATCCGGTTCAATAACGGGACAACCAATAGCATGCAACCGATCACATAATGACTTAAATTTCTTACCATAGTCCTCAATAGAAGGAATCACCACGACGAAGGGAGAGGAGTTCCTCCGGAGTTGATGTTGACGTGAAGCCGGCGAGTACACCCCTCGCGTGACCCATGTATGTCGCGAGGTTGTAGAATCAAGCACCTCGACGACAGATCGAATCGAGAGGAGGTGTACACGATACTAAGCAATTTCCGATCTGTTGATTTCCAAGCCGAAGCACGCAGGATTAAAGCGAAGTCACGTCCGCAAAGAACGATGGTCGGAGAATGATTTCGCCGAGAACCATCTAGAAATCCCATAAGATCAAAGCACTCACCATGTGCTCAATTTGACGACGCCAAGGCAAGTAATTCGTGGCGTTGAGTTTGATGCGGAGACCATGTTGATCATGGCGTAACAGTTAGAGAATCGATTGGCGACCATCGGAGATGATGCGAAGGGTATATGATGCCGTAGGGTTTTGAAGAATTAAAATTTTAAACTAAACCGATATATGTGAGGAGAGGAGATATCTGTTGGAGAATACAAATCCAAAGAAGAAATAAGGCGAGGACGATCGAAAAAAAAAAAAAAAAAGCGACATAATCTAATCGCTTGAATAAGGAAGAAGAAGCAGAGAGGCAAAATAAAATTTATAACTTAGGTTTCTGGATCGGTATATCGATACCACGTGAGAATGATTAGAATATCACCGTTGAATTGGTGATAGGAGAAATCTATTATTAATAGAACAATTACAGGGGATCAACAAACTTTCCCAAGAGAATCTGGGAGATTCATGGAAAAAGAATATACAATACATGGATAAAGAATAATTATAATCTTTATCTCTAATATGGAGCAAGTTAATTAGTCGAGATTTGGGTGACATGAGATACCTATAGCTAATATTTAAAAATCTAGCTTCATTTATTTATAAGGATGGAGAAATAAATATAAAGTGAAGAAGCGCTACAGGAGTATTGTGTGATTTTAATGTAACATCTACATGCATGCCACTAAGATTGAAAGGGAAATTCTATTGGAATGATGTAAAACCAGCATTGTTATATGAGACAGAATGTTGGCTACCTAAGAGACTTTACATACACAAGATGAGTGACAAATTTTACAAAAGAAAATTCAATTTTAGCCATATAAAGTGAGGTCCGTTTTATGTTGTTGCACCCATTGATGTAAAAAAATTGTTTAGGGGGGTTTGGGCATGAATGATGCAGGCTTATAAGTGCACCTACTCTGGCAATGAATCTGTTATTGATGGAATTCTTTCATTAGCACTTTGAACTTTGAAGATAAAAATGCATACCTATGTTTCCTCATAAAAAATATTTTCTATACTATTTCCAAAATATATATCATACTCCACTATTTATTTTCAGACAACTTATTTTCTACATCGCACGATATAACCTATAATTATATTAGTATTATATAAATATTCCATTTATGCCTAGTTGCACCAATTGAAGTATATAGTTAAAGTTAGGGACAATATGTATCACCTTTAGATTCCCATATCATTTTCTTATGGTCCATCCCTGCACTAAACACCAATAACCACTGCTTTTGGCCTATCCACAAAGAATATATATATATATATATATATTTTATTAACTTCACCATACCAATATTATTTAAGCACACACGTCATCCATATTTTCTCAATCAAATATTCACTTATTTTGTCAGACGATTCACATTCTATAAGTTCAATCTTCAATTAAATATAAATCAAATAAAAGTGGATAATTATATTATTAGTATGAATAATCATAAATTAATCAAACTGCAGGCCATTATCATATATATATATATATATATATATATATAACTCGTTTCTCTTTGGTTCAAAGTTATCCACGTATACATATAAATGGGGACAGCCCATGAGAGTTGTCTCCATTTTTATAAGTTATAATAACTTCACAATTTGACGTCAATTTTCAAAATGAAAAGCTTTCACAAATGTTGCAAGTTGCCGGTTGCCACTGATGACTTCTTTTTCCCATATGGCGTTCAT
Organism: Stenogyne calaminthoides; assembly: GCA_037126765.1. Taxonomy (NCBI): domain Eukaryota; kingdom Viridiplantae; phylum Streptophyta; class Magnoliopsida; order Lamiales; family Lamiaceae; genus Stenogyne; species Stenogyne calaminthoides. The sequence continues at coordinate 44,307,561 of JBBCBC010000003.1, read as the reverse complement.
ATTGCTGACGGAGAATATATTACGTATTTATATAACTATATATATGTATATATATTTGTACTCGCAATATTCGATCTTTTGCCTTTAAAAATTGGGAACTTTTATGTAGCTTTCTTTATGTTAGGTTTTGCATGAGTATATTAATTGGTAATCAGTACCGTGGATAAGATTAATCAAGGTTAGGGCCAGGTTTTCTTTTACTTATCCTTAATAAAATATACTACTCACTCCGTCCCAATCTTTATGGTAAAATACCCACTTTTTTATCTCAATCTTTATGGTAAAGTTACTTACACACTTTATTACTTTATCACTTTATCACAAAAAATATTAATAAACAACACTTGCTACCCACAATTATTCATCACTTTATCACTTTATCATATAAAATACTAATAAACAACTCTTCCTACCCCACCACTTTATCACTATTCCACTAAATCCTTATGAACAGTCACAATCCCATGAAAATTGGGATGGAGGGCGTACATTTTTTACTATTTATAATTTATAATTTATATATTACTCTTGGTGGAGCTTAAATGCACCAGATGCGCCATATAACTCTAGTGCATTTTTAAAAGGGATTAAATTTTTTGTAGTCCAATAATTTTGCTTTGTTTTAAAATTGGTCTCAATTGTTTTGACTTTTTTATTTTGGTCTTGTAAGTTATCAATTTTTTTGAAATTGGTCATTTATCCTGCCGTAGCAGGTCACCAAACAGGTAATCACCACCTATGTAATTATTTTATTTTTTTCCTTTAATTTTCAAATGCCACCTAAGACTTTTTCAATTCTAATTAATTTTGGGTCGGGATTTTTCTGCGTATTTTTTTAGGCAGAGCGATTTTCTGCGCATTTTAGTTTATTTTTGGAATTTTCGATCGGTTAAGATCCAGTAAACAATATTGTTTGTTTTTTATCTTTTAATGTACAAATTATTTTTAGACGCAACTCAAAATCTGACAAAAATTATTATAATTAAAAAAGTTCAAGTAATGGTTCAAAATTAAAGGAAAAAACAAAATAACTTACCTGCTTAGTAATCTATTGCAGCAGTTTAAGGGACCAACTTCAAAAAAATTGAAAACTTACAGAATCAAAATAAAAAGTTCAAAACAATCGGGATCAATTGCAAAATGATGCAAAGTTATTGGACTACAAAAAGCTTAATCACTTTTTAAAACATGCAACTTATTTGATTGAAATATGTAACTTGTTCACATTAACATGCAAGTGTGAAAGTAAACAATTTATGTTTCAGTAAAGCAAATTACATATTTAAAAAATACACATGAGTTACATGTTGCACATAGTGTAAAAGAGACCTACTGATCGTCTTTTAACCATTTTTTTACCATTTGCACCTTTGATCAAGCAGCGGAAGTACATATTACCAAAGAGCTTGAAGCGGAACAATATCGTGTTTTTTTTGTGCCGTACGTAATATTTCTTTATGATATGTATCTTATTCTTCAGGTTTGATTGCTTAGACTACTAGTATATTTTTGTGCTAAAAAAATATAGGTCTCTTGTGAATATTGTGTGCGCAATATTAGCATAATTAAAGTAAAAAATCACAAAATCGTGGGTTATAGGTGGGTCGCTCCTTAAATTCGGTCGATGGTGACGTGATAAATATTTATAGAAAACATTTTTATCAAATTTGTATTGTAACCTAATGGTTTAGGTCTATTGTTAATGTATGTGGTCGCGCGTTTAATTTTTATTGAACACATAATTTTTAAATGCTATTTGTTTTTGTTAAGTTTTTGTGTGTGTTACTACATGTTTGTGAATTGTGTTATTACATGAAAAAGTGTGATACTTATAGAAGCGAAATGAATTACTATGTGAATTTTTTTTTACATTATCATTCTCCAAAAAATTACATTATTATTCTCCATATGACTGTTTTTGTCAAGTATTTGTGTGTGTTACTACATGAAAAAAAGTTTGATAATTATAAAATCGAAATGTATTACTACGTGAAAAAAAAAATTACATTATTATTTTTAAAAAAGTTACATTATCATTCTCCAAGTGTTACTACATAGATAAGTAAATATTACTACATTGTTATACTAAAAAAATTTCATATTATATGTAACACGTATTAAAACATAACGTAATACATGAATGTTCACAAGATACCACATTGTTGTTCGTATGGTAATACATAATTATTCACATAGTATTACAAAGACATGTATATAGTGTTATTATATTACTATAAAATCATGTGTTACTACATGAACAAAAAAAATATTATTGTATGAAGAAAAACGTATTACCACATGAACAAAAATCAGTACAAGCGCGGAAAACAAAATCGTCAGTTCAAAGAGATGAAGAACAACCAAAGAAAACTAAAAAAATTTACAGGTTTAAAGAACAACGCGAGGAGATACATGAGGATCTAAAAAACTGCGTTAGAAAATCGAGAGAAAAAATAACTAAATGAGCTATAATTTTGCGAGGATGAGAAAACTAAAAAAAACGAAAAGAATATGGAAGAATTTGAATAAGAAAGAGAAAAAAAAATGAATAAGAAAAAGAAAAATCTAGAGACACGCAGCTGTAAAAATCAACTGAGATCTGATCACGAGGAAGAAGAAATCTAGAGAGCAGGATCCATTTAAGCGGGCCTGATTCGTGAATAAAAAAAATCAAATGTTGGCTATATATCACGAAAATAGAGTATGCAATATTCCAACAAAGACTATTGTTATATTTCTTGAATTAATTGTCTTCTTGGGCCGCATCTAACTTGAGCTTGACCTGGAGTGCATCTCTTGGGCTTGACACAATTACCTGTTTTCACTACTTCATGTGTCCTTTTATTTTGTGGGTCTAAGTTTTGATTAGCCCGTTCAATCTTGGGTTGTTTTTATTTTGTTAATTTTTTTTTCTTCATCAAAAGAAATTTTATTTTTCAACATGTATTTTATATTAAATAATGGAAAAAATATTATCTACGGAAAATTTTAGAAAGATTTCAAAATTTTAAAGTGATACTCTTAATTATTATAATGTCATTTTTTATTCTTCATCGTATTTAATTATGATATAATTTATATACATAGATAGATATATTCATGTATGAACAGCTAATTTAAATACTAAACATGCTACATTACTAGTATATGAAGTTGATTCGTGGGTTTACAGTTATAATTCGATAATATATGAAAGTAAAATGAAGCCCAGATGTCAAAGTGAAGTTTTGTTTCATGTATGAGATTGACTCACATAAATCGATCTCAAAAGTTTTTTTTTTTTTTTTTGAGATAATCTTGTACTCTTGTGTGTAACATTTTCATGTATGAGAGAGGGAACTCCATTTTTGTATTTTTACCTTATTTTATTTTAAAACAAATAAAATAATACGGATAGAGTTACAAAAACATACATGTAGTAGAATTTATCTAATACATATTTTTATTTTTTCTTTCAATAATACAGCCATATTTTCAAAATGGTTTCAGTTTTTTTGCTGAAAATCGCACTTCATGAAGTTTACACTGCCCATTCAATTTCTGAATTTCGTTCCTCCTCGTAATGGCTAATTTGGATTCACAATTAGGGCATTTTAAGACACCATATATAATGTAGGCACGTCATATTTATTTTACATTTTATTAAAAAATAACATTTTAAAAAATAAATGTAATCTCACTATCACCTACTCTTTCACATTTCTATCATAACTACGACATACAAACATGTACAAATTCAACTGATCTATCTTGTCAATAAACAACTTTCTTCTGCATTTGGGTCACAACTCGCAACAAAATTTATCTTTTATGTCTCCAAAATAAACTTTTATTATCTTTTAAAAAAATTATTTTGGCTGCTTTTTAGGATATTAGTCAAGTCATGAAAGTAAAACAAAGCTATTTTGTACACACACAACAATTCTTTAGAAAATGTGATACCTTTATTGAGCATCATACAACTTTTCTCTTTCAACATATTCAAGTTGTCTCTTTTATTCTTTTGACTCTTATTACCAACTTCACATTGCCACTAAATATTTGGAGATTGAATCAAAAATGCCTCATAACTTTGGTCTCAAATAAATTTAGTCCCATAAATTTTTTTGTTATTGATTTAGTTTCAATAACTTTGACAATATCTAATTTTAGTCCCAAATCGGCCGGAACAACGTCGTTTTACCGTTTTTATTTGGGACTTTCCAGCGGATGCTATGACTGGACTGCCACGTGTTTTTTTTAACGGTTGGAATTTCAGGCATATATAATTAAAATTTTAAACTTAATATTAAAATAGAATTGACAGCAATAATTAGTTAAACACACTTAAAAATACACGTGACAGTTAAGTCACAACATCCACTGAAAAGCCCCAAATAAAAATGGAAAAATGACGTTGTTTCGGCCGATTTGGAACTAAAATTGATCATTGTCAAAGTTATTGGGACTAAATCGACATAAAAAAACTAATGGGACTAAATCTATTTAAGGTCAAAGTTATGAGACCATTTGTGATTTAAACTCAAATACTTGGTCCCTAGCCCATAATATAACCATTTAAGTGGCTTTCACTCTAAATTCAAATAGAAGGAGATCAAAAGTCGCGGATTTTGCGCAGGTCGATTCGAGTTAAATAATTTTTTAATTAAAAAAATTGCGTAAAGGGAAAATAGAAAAACTCACTTTCAATTTGTAATACTATAAAAATAATTATGCATGTGTTACTGTAAATAATTATGTGTTACTATGTGATGATGAAAAAAAAAGATACTTTTATAAATTCAATGGTGTAATCAGGTGAATTGAGTCTTTACTTAAGACAATTGGATACATGTCAGAAGGAGAAACATATAAAAAAGGGACCAGCCTATTCTATCTATTAGGCTGAAAACTTTCAATTTTTTTACGGGTCAAATCGAGTCAAATATATTTTTTCAAAAAAATCGCGCTAAAGCAAAATAGGAAAATTCGCTAGCAATTTTGTGTTATTTATAAATACAAATACCACATACTTATGTTTTTCAGCGGACATATTTATCTCTTTTTCTTGAGAAGTTGCTCAACAGACAACATCAATGGTGTGAGTCTCACTTTCCACGTATTCATTGATGCGTTTTATTTTTTTATTGTCATATTTTAGTGTATATAATTGAAAATTTATTACTATATACACACAAATATGTTACCATAAAAAGAAAGGTGTGTTACTATATGAATAAAACGACAAGTTTGTCTTATTATATATATATATATATATATATTCTCCCTATTAAATTTTGCCTAAGTCTTGTATGTATCCAGGTACATTGTGCACTCATAGTACATTTTAGAAATTACAACTTGTTATATTGAAAGATGCAGCTTGTTTACTCTGAACCGTAACAAGTTGCATTTTTTAAAATGTCTTATGAGTTATCGGTGCACCTGGATACACATGAGATTCACTCGTAAATTCTAGTTTTATATGATATAATATGAGACGATTTGTTAAATATATCTGAAAATTCATATCTAAATTCAATAAGGGTCGCTTGGTTGGGGGTAATGGAAGTAGGTAATGAGAATCATTTCTATTGATGTTGCTTGATAGATTTGATACACAAGTAATGTGAAATATAAGTAATCAATGAATTACCCAAACTCACTAAACCCACCTCACTTGATATCCATTGTTCATGTTCTAACCAAGCAACAACAATGCAATCAATAACTCTTAGGTTCCATTTGGATGGATGGATTTGAAATCAATGAATTTTACACACAAATCATCACTCTCCAATGGATTTACGAATACTTAAATTTGAGAGTTTAGGGAAGAGAGTGAAGGGGGGAGAGGGAGAGATGGAGTAGAGATGAGAGGATTTAAAATAAATAGGCTTTGATGAGGATTCGAAATTCTCTCATTTTAAACTAGACTCTCAAATTTAAGTATTTGTAAATCCATTGGAAAGTGATGATTTGTGTGTGAAATCCATGGATTTCAAATCCATCCATCAAAATGGAGCCTTAGTGATTGACTCCTCAATGATACCCCTTACCATTACTAATCATGAGTCATACCAAGCGGGACCTAAATAAATGCTAAGTCTTATATGTATCCAGGTACACCGTGCACTTATAGTGAATTTTAAAATCGTTCAACCTGTTCTACTGAAAAGTGCAATTTATTTACAATGAACCATGAAACTATTAATATGAAAAAGTAGTTGCACGATTTAGTGTAAATAGATTGCACTTTTCAGTAGAACAAGTTGCACTATTCTAAAATACATTATAAGTGCACGGTACACTTGAGTGTATATGAGACCCACTCATAAATAAATACTTCTAATCACCAAGATATGAATCTTTTAGTTTATAAAATTGTGATTTAGAAAAATATTATTGAATAACTAAAAACTATAAGATGTTCAAACATACATAATTTTAAAATGTGTGAATCCTAAATTAATAATTTCTATCTTTTAGATCGGAATTGATAGTTTTTGAGTAACACTTTCATTGTTATACATGAAAAAAAAAATTATCCCTATTATGTACAAAAAAAATGCTTTATTTTATAAATAGTGATAATTTTTATATATAAAAATAATAATTTATATGTATATTAATAATATTTTAAAAAATAAATTGCACCGTGAACCAACGTTTGCGTGATAGTTTTTTATGCGAAACTTTACCCTTTTACAAAGTTGGCTTTAATGGAAAAATCCATACTTTCCATTTCAATAGACTATTAAAAGGTGGGTCTCTTGTATTGTGTGGCTGTTTTAACTTTGGCTAAATCTTGCATTCATTCAGATGTATCATGAATTTATAGTGTACTTTTTTTTATTATATTGAAATATACAACTTATTTACACTAAGTCAGTATAACTATTAATATGAAAAATTAATTGCACAGTTCAGTATAAATAAGTTATATCTTTTAGTATAACAAGTTGCACGATTCTAAAATGCACTATAAACGCTCGGTGCACCTGCGATCGACTGTTTTAATTTTTAAGAGGTATTTGGAAATTTTGCTCGCAGCAAATATAATTTTTTTATTTTATTTTAAAATTGTGAGGGAACAATTCTCAATTCCTTCGCTTGAGTTTGGAAACATTAATTCTTTAATATCTCACGTGAGCTTAAATATGTTATATCGGTAATTAGTAATCTTTTACAAATAGCATGATTATAAAAGTATTGTATGATTGGATTGTGAGTTGATTTGAAAAAGAACTAATGATTGCTTTTTTGAAAATTCGTAGTCAACACCTATAATTATTAACTAATTTCATAATTAAAATAGAGTTCAATTGCTATTTCCGGGGAGAAACAACTAGTCTTTTTTTTCCTTCATATTTGAAAGGTCTTAAGGTTTCAAAAATAGATAAATTACATAAGTCAAACCTAATTATATTAGGTTAAGTGTGGATAGCTCAAATGATTAGAGTTCCACCACATGACACCTTGAAGTCTCCGGTTCGACACGCGGAGAGAGAATATTATTCCCTCTTGTGGTGGTCCCGTTGTTGGGTTGTGGTTTCGAGTTGCGGTTTCGAGTTGCGGTTTCGGATGGTCCCCCTTTTGCAGTGATTGCGGTTTCGGTCTACAGCAAGATGAAATGATGTTGTCATATGTCTGATTGTAGAAGAAATTATTGTAATGGATTATGTTAAGAAATTATTATAATTAATTGATTGCTTAAAAAAAAAACCTAATTATATTACACTCGTGATTGGACGGACATTGGCGGCTACGTTAAATAAAATAAGGCTGGATGAAGTTTGGTCGCCATTGTTGGGATTATTGTTTTATGTGAAATCATTTTTTTTGAAAAAGTATTGTCAAGTGTGGATTGCTCAAGTGGTTAGAGCTACATCACCTGAGATTTTGAGGTCCCGAGTTCGAGACATGGAACCCTCTTGTTGGGTTACGGTTGCGGTGCAGTTGAGGTTCCGAGTTGCAGTTTCGAGTGGTCCCTCTTTTATGGTGATTGTAGTTCCGATCTACAACGAGATGAAATGATATTAACATGTGCTCGATGGTAGAAAAATTATTATAATTGATTATCTTATGAAACTATTGTAATTGATTACCTTTCAATTTTTTTTTTTGAAAAAGTATTTTATGTCAATAAAAATAAATTCCTAACTTTGCAAAAAAATAATAAAAGATGTTAAAAACTCCACATAACAAAACAAACACAGGGGCAGGGACGGACGCATAATTTTTTTCCAATCAAGGTACAAACATATAAAATTTGTGTTCCGTTGCATGTTTTATGAATGTGAAAATAATTTTAATGGTTCTAAATGCAAAAAAAATTCTTCAAACTTTGTGAATGATAACGCATATCATATGAATGCGAAAATTATATAAATTCAATAGTTATGAGTGAACAGTGCTATACAATAGCCGTATTTGAAAATAATTTTGATCAAATATGATCTATCATCACCACTAAATTAAAATCAAATTCAAATATCATATAATAACCACTAAAATTTAGGATTTTTTTTTTATCCGAACGAACTTCATATGCAAATTATGGACTTGAGCAAAGAAATTCATGGGCTCGGTAATAATAACAATATGAGCCTGAATTGAAAATAAAATGTTCTCTCTTAATATTAGTTGGTGTACACTAATTTTAAAAAAAATATATTTAAAAACACATGAAGATATATATAATTTTCTCTTTGGGGGGAAAATATCAGAAAAATGAAAATTAGTTTAGATTTTTTAGGATATGCAATAAATTAAAAGAAGATTATATAAAACAAGACAAATTAAAACTTGTAAAATATTCTGTTTTAACTGAAAAATAAGAGTTTAAAATAAAAACTGAAAAATAAGAAAATTCATTAAATTTTGAAATTGTTCAAATTAATGAATAAGAATTAAAAACAAAAAAATTATTTTTAGAGTTTTTATTAAAACCTTTTTCCTTTTTTTTTTTTTTTGCACTACAAAACTAATCAGTTTACAATAATAAAAGTTGAAGACTGGTCCAAGTCCAATTTTATTACGACACTCTGTCATGTGTAAAGAGAGAAAAAATTAGTTAAAACTACATAATTAAAAATTTGTAATTGTAATAGTTAAAGCAAAGTTGACAGATTTATATTCTTTGCTAATCTCTACAAGTAAAGCCAAGCACAAAGATTCAACCACAAGAAAATATGAAATCTTTAACTGTTTTTTTCTTTCCACATGTTTAGTCTCATTTTCACACCAAATCTTACCCAAAATTTGCTGATTTTCAAAGATTTTGATGAAGCCGTTGAAAAAATAAACTAAACTAAAATGGGACGCGTCTCTTATTACTTTTTATTATTATAATATTATTATTTTATTTATTTTTTGTTTTTATTATGGGAAAATGGAACATTTTGGCCCTCCTCTCTCTCTCTGTTCTCTTCTCTCTCTCTTGTTATTAAAAATATCCAGAACTGAAGCAAATGCTCATATCATTTTAATGATGCATCATACATGCTCATTACAGAGAATAATACAAATAAATAAAAAATCCATCTAAATGTAAATTGTGTAATCAAGGAAGAGTTACTATATATCTTAAAATTGTATATGTATATATATGTTTATACCTCTTAAAAAACTGCAAATAGAAGAAACAAGAAACAAAACTATATACCTTGATGAGAAATGGATCAGTATGTAGCCAAAAACTAGTGTGGAAGATTTTCTGAATGGTAATAAGTTTTCAAAAGCTGAGGGGAATGAAGCCTGGTCCGAGATCATTCAACGAGACGTGCTTAAACGTCGTCGATGAATGGCCTCGAACCACACAGCATTCCCCTCAACAATTTCATCACAGTCATACTTTGGGGTATTTTTTTTTTTATTTTTTTTTTTCAATTTGTGGGAGGGGGCACTTAATTTGAGGAGTAATTTTGATGTGGCCATGCATTGATTTTTGATGGGGGCTTTTATATACGTAGAGATAGGGTGGGTTGGGGAGGGTTTCTTTATTTGACAAGTAGTTGCACTTCGTACATCATGCTTTTCACACACAAATATTTGATTGGGAGAACATTTGGCATAATTAATCATCACGCATCCTTACTTTCTTTACAACACATAACTATTCTTTCAAGAAATACCCCTACCTCTAATCACCGACTAACATTAGATTACATACATTTTGATAATAAATTATAAATACATTCACCTATTATACAATTATACTTTGGAAGAATGAATGTCTTCTACACTACAAGTGCGATTTTAAATGATATTAGTTGTTTCACTGGACTGAAAAATATTAGTTGTTTTCATTGAAAAGTATCTGATGCACAATTAATAAAGTTCAGTGAAAACATACACCTGGTGCACACAAGACTCTATTTTCGTAATGGAAATGCTGTCCTATCAACTGTAGCATCCCAATAACAGAAACTGCTATCATTAAAGATTATAGTTTTGTAATTGATTTCACATTATAAAGTTGCAACTGAAATTAGTGTGTGAGTTCTGTTGGTTTTTGGCTTTCTGTAATAGGAAAAGGAACAAGTTAAGAAGTGTGGGACTTTAATAAATGGTCTTTGATACCAATCTTGTATATAAAGAAACCAGGGGTGGGGTGGGGGTGGGGGTCGGGGTGGGGGTGAAAAGTTTATCAAGAAACAAGTTAGTAGGCAAAGTAGATTGTGAATACATTGCGTGTGAGCTGATGTTAGCTTTCTGATTTTTTGTACATTAAAAGAAAAATAAATATATAAACAATATCACAGACTCACACACAACAGACATAGTTGCATAAATGTCTGATGTTAATGTTTAGCATCAAGAAGAAACTGGTCTGTCTGTGGTCCAACGGGAAAATTCCAAATCATCTGTATCATTTTTTGCATCACAAATACACGTCCTAAAAATCCAGACAGTGAAATATACGATGGTGGAACGTGAAAAGTGAAACAGAGGATCTGGTCTGCACATCAATTCATTGAATATGAGAAAACAAGCAACAGATTGAAAAATGAGCACAAAATGAGCTTTTGCTAAAAAACCACAAAACTTTGAACTTTTATTTGTTCTGCTTACCAATACCTATGAAGGAAAAGGCTCTTGACAAACAAATGTGGTCAAGTCGGACGAATGTTGGCTTGTCGACTGAGCCTAACTTGCAAACTGTGGTCCCAAAACATGTCACAATTCCTAAATAGTGAGCATGAAATCTCATCCCCACATGTTAAATAAATGCAATGACCTGCTTTTCTTGTGAAAACAATAACATGCTATGTCCCAGCTATACTAATTAGTACGAGGACAATCACAAGTTTCAAAAGTGGCTTGAGGAAAATCGAAATAAACAATCAAAACTAACTCTGATCTCTCTATGTAAATGAGTTCATAATATTTCTTATCAATAGATACAAGTTTCTTGTACATAAATTAACAATCTCCATATCCGTCCCTTCATTTGAATAATGCATTGATTTCAAGAACCATATACTCTGGATTATTTACAGCAGCATGAGTGTATTGAAACCTGTTTAACTTACATAAATTCACACCACAAATTAATTTAAACAAAACACTCAAAAGGACAGGCCTCTTAATTTATCATCGCATCAAAATAAATTAAACTCTTTTTATCATCAATTCAATAACTTACTGCAGCACATCAGCAATGTCCCACATGTTTATCTTCAATCACCTTGGCTGTAAAATCTTCGTCCATCTCTCCCCCTTGTTGGGTCGTTTCACTTGTTTGAATTTTTTTTGGAATGTTACTTTTGGTGGAAGCCACAGGGCTACTGTCTACGAAAATGGAAAAACTCTTGTGAGATTTGGCACCTAAATCTTTTGCATCATTGCAGCTCGTTTTTCGTCCCAACTTTGGTGATTTTGCCCGGGTTGGAGGTACCTGACAATTTGAAAGTGTAAATAATCAGAAACTAATTGCAACTAATTTAATTTAGGCAAAAGGTTTTCCTTTAGTCCCGTAAATTTGTCCACATTTGCTTTCACGGAACTCCAATTTCCCGAATTAAATTTTGTATTGTTAACTTCTAAAATTCAACGTTTTAGTCCTTTTACCGGCTAGCTATTTACCAGCCCGTCTTGAGCTGACGTGACTTTTTTTCAATCTTTGTTTTTAATTTCATCCTGTTTACTTTCAAAATTGGCTACTAACCTGAGTCAAAGGGCTAAAATGTTGAATTTTGAAAATTAACATGATGAAATTCAATTTAGGAAAGTGGAGTTTCCTGAAAGCAAACTTTCATTTATTTCCTCCTCAACTGTACTTTCATATTTCTAACAGTAATAACCGAATATAACATGGAAGTTTGAAATTCTTTTAGAGCAGAGCTGCTGTACCTTTTTCAACTCAACCTTAGGCGGTGGTCCATCATGGTAAAAGCTTGGCATTGGGCTTGCCTTAAACAACAAACTCTTTCTTAGTTGCTTGATTTCTGCTTCAGTCTCTTCCTACAAGAATGAAACGAACAAGTAAATGGATGCATGTTACAAATGGCAAATACTTCTTTGTACCAGTTGCACCGCACAACTCAAGTCCATTTTAAATGGTAATAGTTATTTTACTAAAAGGTATTAGTTGGTCAGTATTAGCTGTTTTTATGAACAATATTAGGTGCTTTCATTGAACAATATTACTTATTAGAAAATGACAAAGAAAACTACGAAGTTCTCTTGCTTTAGAATAACTCAGTTGAAAATGTGAGATCTAAAATTCTTACTTATGATAGTTTGAAACAGACAGAAATGTAAGATATACGTATACCTTATGGTAGTTTCAAAATTACAAAAATTTAAGATTTACCTTACTCCTTGCCTCGCTCTGAGATTTCTCTGCCTCCAGTGCTTGATGCTTCTCCTCTAATTTTGAGAAGAACTGAAACAAATAGAGACGTTAAAAAGGACAGAAATGCATTCTAGTTTTCTAGTAAGCATAATACAACTATTGACTTGAAGGTACCTCCTTTCTTCTCTCAGCACATTCAGTGCTCTTAAAGGCTGGGGCTGAGGTAACAATTGGCGTAATCTTTCGTACTGAAGGCAGGGTTCTTCGAATAGTTAAGGAAAACTCACCTTAAGTAATAAAGAACCTTAGATAATCAGAAAAGATGTTTAAAAGGATATGAATAAGGTTCTTCGTTAGGGTGCTTCTTGTTATTAGGTTGCAATGGCTTTCTTGGTACAATAGACGACACCAACTGTAAGAAAGAATCACATCAGAACTACCCCAATTTATTTTTTTCTAATTTAAATATTATTTTCATGCATGAAAATTGAAAATCTACAATATATTGATTCTTTGAGATTAGACAAGAAGCAAGGTCAGGTTATAACAAACCAAGAAAGAAAATTAGAACTTGTTCCTGCTCAGTTTTCTAGTAGAAAACGCTCAGCAATTTTGAATAGAAGGAAAATCTTCTACAACATGAAGCCCGTATGATAACGTACTCACGAAACAACTGAAACGTTCGAACTAATGGAAAAAGGGCATCCCAGTTAATTATGAAAATATTCGAACAAGCTGAAGTACATACATGTTACTACTAGGAATGAAGCATATAAATTTAAATAGGTGGATGAAGAGAAGTATTAGTTCATACAAAATAAAGTATTAGTTTGCAGGCTGAACAGTATTAGTACTTTTTCAGTATAGAACTAACACTTTTCATCACTTGAACTAATAATTTCAACTGTTTTTTATCTGATCCACGAAAAAATATAAAAGAATAGCTCGCTTGAATTTTTTTAGTCAAAATTGCACCAATTGCAGCATAAACATCTAAATAGGTGGATGAAGAGAAAATTACGGGATTCTTCTTTGTAGAAGATTGATGTTGCAAAGTGACACTTGGCATATCTCCATCTCCTAATATCTCAATCTCAGCTCCATGAGGACGGATCGCATGCATTGCTCGTTTTTCAGTTGCCAGAGCAAATGGTTGTGGAACAGTATATTTCGTTTTACAGTTTCCAACACCACTTTTAACAGTCTTTTTCCCACAAACTCTTGTTGTCTTAATATCATTCGGTATGTGCTGACCTACATTCTTCTCACTATCGCATTCCTTTATTTCATAATGTGCCATGTCAGCATTCCCGTCCAATAAATCATCCGTCTGTGGGCCCAGATTAGTGAAGTCACATGGCTGGGCCAAGTCTAGCAGACTAGAGCTCACGTAATTTGAGTCTTGATCGAGATTATTCGAGTAACTGATAACACCATCTGGCTCTTTGTCAATGTGAATGTCTATATCTTCCAGTCCCATGTCACTTTCTTGATAATAAAAATAAACGATAATCAGATCTTTCAGTAAAAATCGAGCATCAAGAAAGCAGAGATCAGGGCTAAAAAAAAAAAAAAGCAGTGATCATGAAAATTCGTCATAATGCATCAAGAGGTCCCTACACTAACTTTTTTTTAAAAAGCTCTTAAAGTATCAAAATTTTATATCAGGAGCTCCTTCACAACGAAAATCGATAGTTATTTTCAATTCACCCTTTATATAATATACATGTCAGTTTTATATAATTTTAATTATATAGAAGAGTAATGTTTGCAAGTCATTTCACCCATCACCTGAAGTATTGGGGGTTAAAACAGCTTGCAAAAAACATATACGCATATTAATAAAAATTAACATACAATTTATGATTTAATGGAACCATTAAGATAAATTAAAATATTCCGTCAATTTTCGTCTTGAGGAAGCTCGTGATATAAAATTTCAATACTTATCCAAACAAAAAATGACAGTTTAGGGGATCTGTTGATGCATTATACCATGAAATTTTTTGTTCATGCCAATCACACCTTGGCAAAGTGCATGGAGAAACGAAATTATACAGTTTACACAATATATTACGCATCAGTTTGGACTTCAGTGGTTAATGTTACAATCAGAATCAAGAAAGAGCTATAGCTGTGCCAATGAAGCCAAAAATCTAAGTTATGCCACCAATATTGAAGATGTTTTACATAAAAGTACATAGAAAAAGCTAATAGTTGTAACCCAAAGCATCTATCATGGGAACTAAAATTCAGACAATTGATGAAAACTTCAACTAGCAAAATCTTCCTGCTTCCCCAACTGACCTAGATTGGAATTTATGGACAAACTTATGATGAAATTAACCTCTAGAGAACATAAGTTTTCGCTAGACATATATAGACATCATCTTTTCCACATGACCACCTCATAAAAGCTTATTTAAGGGGAATTGGAGTGTTTATAAGGAAGACAAAAACTTATATGAGACGGGGTACAACCTAGCACAAATCTCACCCACCCCTCCCAAAGTGTTAAAGCGCCAATGCCCAACTTATATCCCGTCTCACCGTGAGACCATCTCATGCAAGTGTGCCTCGCAACATTATTCGCCTTCGTACAAACAAAATAAAAAATCCAAGCATCCCACTGTCAAATTTAGATCAATGAATAATTTAATATTAAGTAAACCACATAGTAATTTATCGTTTTTTACTTTTCAAATTCGTGCTGGAAATCAGAATCGGAAATAATTATTTCATCCACTATCATAAAACCATAGAAAGAAGTATAATATCTCAGAACACATCTGATGAGTGTGAAAGAGTCAGCACTGATCAACATCCTCTTTCGGTTCACCAAGTACTACTAATACTAATAGCATGATAAATACATTGTGTGCATCACAAATTGTTCGCCAAAGAAATCAATTTAATGTAAAAATCAGGCAATTTCACTTATAATCAGCAATAGATACTGCTGCACAATAAAATTACCAACATTAGCATCCCAAAACCCAGCTTAAACACAAAACGAAGGAAACTACTTAACACAAATTTCTCGCATTGAAAAAGATGCGATGCGTTCAGAAACCAGAAGAAACAAGGATCAGCTACAATTATATATAAATATATTCATTCCACGAACATATAGATAGCGAATTGAAAATGTTGCAGTTTTTACTTACGCGTAATTCGAATTCTGGTGAGTCTATTTGTGTTCTGAGGCTTCCTTTTCGAGCGGATTCTCGAATTCCCAGCGTGTGTTTGTATGTGTGCGAATTGGCATTGTTTGTCTTCTGCTGCAAATAGTTATAAGAGGAGGCCAGAGGGGATAGCATGAAATAACGGCGTTTGCTAACGGCGGTTAGGAATTTTGAAAATTGAAACGGTGTGGAAAAGGTTTTTACAGTTCTGTATGAAAACGACACATTTGCCCTTTGACCGGAGTTAAAAGATTTTGATTATTTTCTAGACAACACTTGCTAATAGTTTTATAGTGTACAGTTCAAATAGAAATTTGTTTTGGCTTAAAGTGAATTCCCGTCAATGATCGGTGGGTTATGTTCTTCCAAATTAATTGATGTTTAAGCCAAAGATCAAGTTATTAAAAAAAATGGGGATTTTCAACAAATATACTTATGAAGATCCACATGGCATTTTAACGATATTGTTATAAAAATATTTTTCATCCCATAATTTTCATCTTTCCGCAATAAGTCGTCCTAAAATAGTTATAAATTTTGCTTAGTCCTATAATTATTAATATTGTTCTATTGTGATCTTCGAAAAATTTATAAAAAAAATGTTAAATTTGAGATTTAAGAATTCAAAAGACATTATAAGATAATGGACATTATTGGTTTTTTCTAAAAGCAAAATTAAAGCCCATTTAAAATTTATCACATCATCAAAATTATATATTTTAATTGAGTTCTGAAAATTAATATTTTTTAACAAATAACTTGTGTCTTGAATAACCGTCAAGAAATCCTTATTCTTCGCATGTCATTTCTAGTTAATCGAGTCGCAACCCCACTCAAATATGTTTAATCATTTCAAATAATTTACAATATTTTTTAAAGTATTACTTTAATCTAAAAAGTATTATCAATAAAACGACGGTCTCAATTGTTCATTTATATATGCTTGGCAATTTACAGCTAATGACAACTCTGAGATTATAATAGTAAGGTGTAGTTTGTGAAAGACGACGTTTAATCGGGTATAATTAATAGGGAGCCCCCTTCGATTACTATTGCTAAATGCTAACCCTTTTGATAAAGCCGCTAAACCACCCATTTGGCTTTTTCATGCATTTTTAATTAACACAGTCTTTGTAAAATTTAAGATCTCGCTTATAAGTTGATAGACGCACTAACTGAGATTATGTCTGTGGATGCAAAATTGATTATATTTTTTTATGACAATTTCATATGATGTGAGAGATATTTAATACATAGATAACGATTTTTATGTACCAATTTTCTAAAATAAAAATAACAACGTTTGTAATCAATCTTTGTTTAACTCACTTTGCAGCCTCATCTTTAATTAATTAAGTCAATTGATAGAAATATTATTATCTGCTTGAAATTTGGTTGCATGTCTATTGTCCAACGTATCGTTTTCTCACGAGTCATGATGCAACTCTTTATAAGTTCTGGTATGTGACTAAACCTTAATTTAGCCCAGAAAATGAAATAAGAACTAAAAGCTGGACCATTACGATATAATTAATTATATCTACGTAACAAACTTGAATATATAGGAGGTTTAATTTGTATGCTATAAGTTTTTGGCATCAAATATTAAAGGTCAAACCAATGGAAATTCATGTTTTGCAACTCATATTTTAATAAAAGTCCATGTTATGTTTATTAGGATTAATATTATAATTTTGAGTCAAATCCTTGAACTTTATATTTTTAATTTATAAAGCTCTTGAAGCCTAAACTTTTAAATTTGACAAGTTTTTATATGAAATTTATTCATAGTATGAAATTGATATCATTACACTTATAAATTGAAATTCATAACATTTAATATTATGTTATTAATTTATAAATGTAATGGTATCAGTTGATAAGTGTTGTGATATCATGATATTTAAATCGATTTGGTCCCGTAACTTTACACCTTTATTGAAAAGGTCTCGTATGTTTCATATGTTTCAATTTAGTCCCGTATGTTTTCAATTTGTGCTGATTTAGTCCCAAATCGCAAGAAACCGGTCAACACAAGCAAAAACGACATCGTTTTTGGGGCGTGTGATACACGCGCCCCTAATTTCGATCGGAGAAAGCTGACTGACATCGACTTGAACACGTGGCGGCCCACATATATATTATACTGATTAAAAAAAATGAAAAACAAAAATAAAAATAACACATCATTAATTAACATTAAAAAAATTCGAAATTACATTAAATTATTCAAATTTAATATTAAATAAAAAAAATCAAAATTAAATTTAAAATTGCACCTTCCTGGAACTTCCCCACCCCCAAAATTTAAAAAAAAATCAGATTTTCAAAATAGAAAATCGTGAAAAACGAAACACCCCAAATTGAACTCTTCCAAATTGAAACTCAACATTGATTCGACGAACCCTAATCGAAATAGTAATTGAAATCGCGCATCACCCAGATCAAGAAGATGGCTGATTCGTGTGGAAGCCAAGGTCTGGTCCACTGCCACAGCAATAGGGATGCCATTGTCGTCACAAGTTGGAAGGAAAAAAATGTCGGGCGTCAATTTTTCGGCTATGAAAGGTATCCCGTAAGTATCTCACAACAATTGTCTATTCTCGTGGTCGATATTTTCTGGGTGTGCCCACTTCATCGCCCCTTTGCGACGCACATACACCATGGTCGCGCGTCCACGGTGTAGGGTTTGATTACGGTTCTTCAATTTTGAAACGACGTAAAGTGTGGAGGATTAGGGTTCATCAATTTGGGGGTGTTGGTGTTAGAGTATGATGATTTCGATTTTTGCTTCTTATTTTTGCATCTGAATTAGGGGGGAAGTGTTAGTATAATTCTAATTTTAATTTTGGGGGTGGGATTGTTTACAGGAAGCTTCCCATTTTCATTTAATTTAGATTTTTTATTTATTTTATATTGTATTCTGAATTTGAATATATATTTAATTTAAAATTGATTTATTTTATTTTTATTTAATGATGTGTAATTTTATTTTCTTTTTTCATTTTTTTAATTGGCAAAATACACATGTGGCGTGCCACTTGTCCAAATCGATGCAAGTCAGCATTTTTTGATCAAAATTAGGGACGCGTGTGATACACGCCCCTAAAACGACGCCGTATTTGAGTAGTTTGACCGGTCTCCGGCGATTTGGGACTAAATCGGCACAAATTGAAAACATACGGGACTAAATTGAAACATGTGAAACATACGGGTCATTTTCAATAAAGGTGCAAAGTTACGGGACCAAATCGATTTAAATCCCTGATATCATTTTATAAATGTAGTGGTATAATTTCATACTGAGCAGGTCTAGTGTGAAAATTTTCATGTATGAAAATCTATAAATTTGCCTTAAATCAACCATCTACACCCTAAACACTAAATAATGAACCCTAAATTATGATATATTCGGGCCGGGTGAACCATGAACTACTTGGGCCGAGTGAACCATGAACCACTTGGGCCGAGTGAACCATGAACCACTCAATTTTGTCTTACCTTCACCAATTATAAAATTTGGTTGTAAATTAAAGTTTTTTCATGTATGAAAATTTTCATACTAGACTTTGTCTTTCATACTATGAATAAATTAATATTAATCACTTCTAAAGTATTAAAATGTTATTCATAATTTATGATTCTTTCTCACACAAGACATATTTCAATTCTTTTTTTTTAGCGCATTTCATTTTATTTTATTAAAGTTATACAGCTATGCATTCAATGTGTAGTATGATAAAATTTGAAAATTGAGTAACACTTGTGCAATTAATACGGTTAAATAGGATTCTACTAAAAAGTTTAAGCATCAATGTTTAAATTATGTCCGGTCTCACATAAATGCGTCTCAAGAAAAAAAAAATTTCAATAAAACAATTAATATTTAAAAAAAATAGTAAACTAATACTTCTTGTGTCCCAGAATAATGTGCACACTTTTCTTTTCGATCCGTCCCATAATAACATGCACACCCCAAAATAGAAAATCTTCCATAATCTTTATCCTCACAATATTCGTAATATTACACAAAATGTCATTACTTTTAACACATACATATAATTCAACTCCTTTATATATAATAATTTACAAAAGTACCCCTCAAAACTCTACTCATCATTATATTTTTTAATTTTTGTGCTAAAATAGGGGTGCATATTCGGTAAAACAATTGATATGGTTAAGCGAATAGCCGAAACCAACTACCACTACAATAATTTGCCTTGAAAATTTAGATGAAAAAGTTTCAAGTGTATAAAAAAACCAAATAAAGAACGGGCTACACGTTTCGGGCTGATGTATGGTCTAATTTGGGCTTTTGTATCAAATCTTATGGGCTTTGAACTACCTTAATTGGACATTTTATAGCCCATGTTCACATGTATATAATCAAATATTTTAATCGAGAGGCTAAAAGCTTCCTTCACACACAAGACGCAGCAACCCACAATTACGAAAAAATGGACACGCCGAAGCACACGTGCTTGAAACTGGAAATATCGACAGGAGGAACCGAACCCGAACCCGTATTCGTGAAGGGCACGTGGTACCCGACCCGATTCCACCTTTCCGTAACTGATGGCCTTCAAGCTTGGACTTGCCACGGTAAGTGCGATAATGGCGATTATGGTTTGTCGATTATTGGTGACGCTGTAATTTTAATTTCTTTTTTATGGAATAGCTAATGAGGAGGAGGTGAACGAGAGAGCGTCGTATTGGGACCAAACGGCGTCGGATTACATTGACTTGGCCGAGAGGTATCTCGGGTTTCAGCAGCCCGGCTCGGTTTACGGGTTTTCCGATGCCGGCGACGGATCCAAACGGGTAATTAGATCTAAAGATTAATAAAAGTGCTATTTCACTTGAGCTTTTAATTTGTAAAGTTGTTACTTCTCTTTTATAAAGTGTTACTAGAAGAGTTAGTTAGAAAGGATTACTTCTATATAAGCTCCTCCATTAGGTTAGAGTTAATTAACTTTTAGATTTACTATTCCATCTGTTTCTTTGTAACTGATTACTTCCATTGAATGAAGATTAGTCTTTCTTTACTTCTTCTTTACAATCTGTTCTAGATTGATAATATGGTATCAGTTTTATACTAGTAATGCCATTCGATCCGTGCTTCCGCTTATGATATAGAGTTTTACGCTCGTTTCGTTCTTTTCAATTCTGTTTTGTTTGGATTCAGAATTTGTTTGGGTTTGATTTCAACAATTCTTGTTGAAATTCGTAGATTTCTTGTGTTCGATTTCAATCTAGTTCTTGGTGATATTTTTCGATGGCGTTGAATGTTTCACTCGATCCTGCGGTGAATTCGCTCTCATTATATTTTCTTCACCACAACGACAACCCAGCCATGTCTATTGCGCTAGAGCCTCTGGATGGTGCGAATTTCGTTTCCTGGCGGCAGTCGGTGGCGCGCGGTTTGAGTGTGAAGAACAAATTACCACTTGTCGATGGTTCTCTCCCGGTTCCGGATCCGGATGCTGATAGGGCAGTTTATCTGGCGTATGTGCGGGCAAATGACTTGGTGTTGCAGTGAATTCTCAACTCGGTCTCCTCTGAAATCAATAAAACTTTTTTGCTTATTTTCAAAGCGGCTAAAAGAGGTTTGACCGAATCGATAACTTCGATATGAATGTTACGATTTGTCAAAGATTTTCCAACTTGAGAAGTCTTTAACTAACATTGCTCAAGGTTCAAAAACTACGGTTAGTTACTATAATGAGTTCAAATGTCGTGGGATGAACATATTAGTCATAAAATTTGTGTTTAAATGCAATTGTGGTGTCATGGCAAACTGTACTTGTGATCTTCCCAAGCAATATGCTGCTGCACAAGAACAAGATTGTGTTATGAAATTTTTGATAGGTCTGAGTGAATCTTATGCTGCCATCCGTAGTCAGTTCTTGCTACATAAGCCTTTTCCTCCACTTGCTAAAGTGTATGCTCTGTTGCTTCAAGAAGAGTCTCAGAGAGCCTTAGTTATGCCCAATCCTGTTTTACCTGAGTCTGTGGCCATGTTAGCTAATAACTCTAGGTTTTACAAGGATAAAAAGAAAGGGTTAAAGTGCACGCCTTTGTAATGGAAGTGGTCATTCGGTGGATAGGTGTTTTGAATTGATTGCTATCCCCCGGTTGGAAGGGTCAAGGGGAATAAAAGGCAAGGAGAGATCGCCAATATTTTGGTTTCTTCTCCAGCAGCAAAGTTATGGAGTCTAACCCTCTGCTCCTCCCCGAGGTTATTGAGCAACTTCTGAATTTGGCTAAACAAGCACAGAGGCCTTCTGCTGATTCCATTCACTCTGCAGCTGGTGTGTTTGCTCACACAACTCCTGATGTTTCTACAGGTTTAGGTAGCAGGTAAACAAGGGGTACTTTCTGTTTCAATTCTTATTCTACTTGTAAACCTTTTACTTGGATATTGGACACAGGAGCTACTGATCATATGGTTTCTAGTTTGGAGTGTTTTACTTCCCCTCCAACATTAGCTAATATTAAAATAAGTTTACCTAATAATGCTGTATCAACTGCAACACATATTGGAACAGTGGTTCTTAATGAGAATTTAACACTATACAATGTGTTTTATGTTCCAGATTTTGCTTTTAATTTACTTTCTATAAGCCATTTAACAAGGTACTCTAATTGTACAGTTAGTTTTATGGCATCAAGTTTGTTTTTTGCAAGACGGGGACTCCCCGAGGTGATTGGTTCTGGCCGAACAACATGGAGGCTTATACTTGCTCGAGTCATACATTACGCTAATCTTTGTTGATAGCTCGCTTCTCCTGGTATTTTCACTTTATGGCACAATAGATTAGGTCATTTGGCTCATTCGCTATGTTGCAAATAAAAGATTTGGGTTTAAGTGCTTCGATGTTTTTGAATCATTGTCTTGTTTTGCCCTCTTGCAAAAAAGTGTAAAAAAAAACCATTTCTGTTAGTATATCTTCATACGTTGATTGCTTTGACCTAATACATTGTGATGTTTGAGGTCCTTTCTATTACTTCTCATTACGGTTATAAATACTTCTTGACTATTGTTGATGACTTTTCAAGATGTACTTGGATATATCTATTAAAGGCTAAATCGATGTGAAGAAGAATTTTGGAAAACTTTTATAACATGGTATTAACTCAATTCAATAAGAAAATCAAGGTTTTGAGAAGTGATAATGGAACTGAGTTTCTGTTGCATGATTTTTATCACTCACTTGGTGTAATTCATCAAACATCCTGTGTGGAAACCCCCAATGAATGGTTTGGTTGAAAAAAAACACCAACACCTATTACAAGTTGTTAGAGCTTTATTGTTTCAATCATCTTTGCCCATTGTATATTGGAGTGATTGCATTTTATCTGCTGCTTACTTGAGAAATAGTATGCCAACCGTGGTTCTTCACAATTTGACTCCTTTTGAGAAGTTATATGGAAGAAAACCTGATTATTATTTACTAAGATGCTTTGGCTGTTTATGCTTTGCTAACACATTATCTGCTAACAGAACAAAGTTTGATCCAAATTTATTAAATGTGTTTTTTTTGGGGTATCCTTTTGGAACCAAAGGTTATAAAGTGCTTGATCTGAGTAATGGGAAGATTTTTGTTTCAAGAAATGTGACTTTTTATGAAAATGTTTTCCCTTATGCTGATAAACAGGGTGCACATGAGTTTGTTCAGCTTTTAATTGCTCAAAATTCTTTTTTACAAACTGAAACTGATTCTGTTGATGATACTACTCAAACTTATGGTTCTCCTATTTCAACTGATAACACTATTATTCATCAAGAAGCACATGATGAATTAAATGATCATACACATGATAATCAGACTATTGAACCTGTTGTGACTCATAGACAGGCTATTGAACCTGATATTGAACCTGTTTCTGTTGTTGTTGATAGTTAGGCTATTGAACCTGCATCTCATACTGATGTTTTACGTGAAAATCTTGTTAGAAAGTCTTCTAGATCGAGATCTCAACCTGCTTACTTGAAAGTTTATGAAACTTCTTTACCAAAATCCTTAAACCCAGAGGCAAATATGATATTTGTTTCTTGTGAAAAAACAAGATGAAATTCTGATTTCTTATCCACTGATAGACTTTCTCATGATCATAAAGTTTTTACTGCATCCATTTCTCAAAATCTTGAACCCAAAACCTATAAACAAGCCAAAGACAATCCTAATTGGCAGCAAGCTATGAAGAGTGAATTAGATGCCTTAGAAAGAACTAAGACATGGACTCTAGTATCTTTGCCACCAAATAGAGATTGCATTGGATGCAAGTGAGTTTTTAAAATAAAATATAAACAAGATGGTTCAATTGAAAGATATAAAGCAAGACTTGTTGCTAAATGTTATACTCAACAAGAGGGTGTGGACTATTTTGATACTTTTAGTCCTGTAGCAAAAGTTACCACTGTCAGGATATTACTTTCTATAGCAATTGCTAAAAATTGGTTCATTCATCAATTAGATGTAAACAATGCATTCTTGCATGGTGATCTTACTGAAGAAATTTTTATGACTCCACCACCTGGTTATTGCAGTGATTCTGATTCTAGAGTGTGTAGATTGAATAAAAACCTTTATGGTTTGAAGCAAGCTTCAAAACAATGGTTTACTAAGCTTTCTAGTTCATTGTTTGAAGTTGGTTATGTGCAATCTGAGGCTGATAACTCTCTGTTTACAAAACAAACCGATAATTCATTCTTTCGCTATTGTTTGTTATGTTGATGACCTTATTGTACCGGTAACTCTATGGTGAAATAACAAATGTTAAGAGCTATCTGCACAACAAATTCACTATTAAGGACTTAGGTGTGTTAAAGTATATGCTTGGTATTGAAGTAGCAAGATCATAACAGGGTCTTTCTTTATGTCAAAGGAAATACACTTTAGACCTGTTAACTGATTTTGGCTATTTGGGAAGCAAACCTTGTAACACACCTATGGACTCAAAACTGCAACTTGTCCAGGCCACTGAAAACAATACAACTGATCCAAAACTTTATAGAAAAATTGTTGGCAAGTTGCTTTATCTAACAGTTACAAGACCAGACATCTCATTTGTTGTTCAATCACTCTCTCAATTCATGAGCAATCCATCCAAGGAGCATATGAGTGCAGTACACAGAGTATTAAGATACTTAAAGGGAACACTAGGTTTGGGTATCTTTTATTCAAGTAATAATGATTTCAAATTACATTCATATACTGACAGTGATTGGGCTAGATGTATAGAAACTAGAAAGAGTGTCACAGGTTACCCAATATACTTGGGAAATTCTCTCATCTCTTGGAAGTCTAAAAAGCAAAATACTGTGAGTAGATCATCTGCTGAGGCTGAGTACAAAGCCATGGCTACCACTGCTTGTGAAATCCAATGGATTCTCTATATCCTGAAAGACCTCAGAATCCCAGTTCAACTACCTGCATCTCTA
The DNA here is from genome assembly GCA_037126765.1 of Stenogyne calaminthoides. NCBI lineage: Eukaryota > Viridiplantae > Streptophyta > Magnoliopsida > Lamiales > Lamiaceae > Stenogyne > Stenogyne calaminthoides. Next base: position 44,282,147 of record JBBCBC010000003.1, on the reverse strand, counting down.
TACACTGATAGTAAGTCTGCATATCAGATGGCCCTGAATCCTTGCCTCCATGACAAAATCAAACACATCTCCATAGATTGCCACTTCACAAGACAGAAAATCAAAGAAGGTGTCATCAAGATCATCCATTTACCAACTGAAGAGAATCTTGCAGACATCATGACCAAGCCCCTGCTTCCCACACCATTCAACACATTCAAGGTCAAAATGAGGCTCTTAAACATTCACTCTCATTTTGAGGGAGGGTCTAAAGAGTAATAGAAGTGCTATTTCACTTAAGCTTTTAATTTATAAAGTTGTTACTTCTCTTTTATAAAGTGTTACTAGAAGAGTTAGTTAGAAGGGGGTTACTTCTATATAAGCTCCTCCATTGGGTTAGAGTTAATTAACTTTCAGATTTACTATTCCATCTGTTCCTTTGTAACTGATTACTTCCCTTGAATCAAGATTAGTCTTTCTTTACTTCTTCTTCTTTGCATTCTGTTCTAGATTGATAATATTAGAGTTGCTATTTTAGTTTTTCCGAAATTATTGGCGGAAGAAGTTGTGAATTTTAAGCTTTTTTTTTGTTTTGATTTGGTATTCCAATTTGGAGTATGGTTTAGTGAGATTTCTAATTCTTTAGTTTATTTTGTGTAATTAGTGTTGTAAATGGAAGGTTTTCTTGATATTAATGATTTTTTTTGCTTAATCTAGTGGTTGTATTGTATGTATTGAATTTTAGGACATTACCGAACAAGATAGTCATTTTAATGTCAATATAATTGGGAGAGGCTTGCTGTATTGAATTGATCGATTCCTCTGTGCCAGATTCCGAATTTCATTATGTATTCTATTCTCTGGATCATTAACACTTGTATGTATACCGTCTTATAATTGTTTAGACATCCATGTGTCATACATGAAGGCACTGAAATAAAAGGTGGAACACTAAAATTGTTATGGGTAATATAATTCAATTGTATTAGAAGTTTCGAGGTTTGGGTTTCGATTATTCCAATTTTTTCGGAGGTTAAATTTTAAAAAATAAATTATTGTGGCATTTTCGATTGATAGTTAGTTGTCAATGGATGTGTACATGGGAAAGTAGAAGTTTATAGCTCCAATACACTTCACTTGGCCTAATTCTTATGGGAACACTCGGATGGCTTTGCATGCTGGGGAGAAGAAATAAAAGACGGGTATTGCAAAAAATGTGATGTGTTAGTAAGAAAATGTATTGAACAAAGTGAATGATGTGTTTAAAGAGAATTGGGCGGAGGTTTTTATGCAAAAGACAATTGAATGATGTGTTCCAAATTGAGATGTAATGTTGTTCATTTTTGTTTTCTTTCTCATTGTTCAGTTATCATGGACATTTGAGAAGGAAGGTACGAAACTGGAATGGCGGTGGAAATGCCATCCTTCATCTAATAGCAAGAAAACTACTGCAGAGGTCTTGGATTTTCTCATGGATGCCAGTATAAGACTGAGTGTAAGTCACAAGATTATAAATCACATTTTTCATTTAAAGTCCAATTTTGTCCTTGGAAATTGCTACAATGCAGATTTTTAAATCTATTTGTTACATTTTAAACTTCTCGGTTATCTGTCATCAGTGTGGAAATTTGCTACAGTATTACACATCTTTTTGTAGATTATGGATGTTTATCAGTTGATAACTTTTTTGTTGCAGTACTATTCAGACTGCATGACCATATTCAATAATCTTGTGAAGTAACCATACTTTGCGTGTTCGCGAGTTCTCTATCTTGTGATTCGCATGGTGCTTTAAGGCATATATCTGCAAGCACTATGATTTAATGAATCATACCATTTCTTGAAAACATTTCTAACCGAGAATTAGCTGGTATTGTTGGTTGTATGAATAGGAGGAAGTTGTGTGGAAAACAGAATCATTTGACAAGCTCAAACTTGAGGCTGAAAAATGTTTAGCACAAAGTGAAAAACTTAAAACTGAGAAGTCCCAATTCGAATCCGAAATCTATGCAAAGGTATGTTACCTTTTCAACTCCAAGAGAGTACAAGTCAAATTTGAAATTTTCATTGTTTTTTTTTCCATTTTTCCAACTTGAGCTATAATTTTACTACTGGTTTCAGTTTGTTATGGTGTCGAACACCAAGAAAGCCAAACTAAGAGAGCTCCGTGATCGCCTCTCTAAACAACCAACAACCGCCCAATCGCCAAAAGAGGAAGAAGAAGAAGAAGAAAGAGAAGTGTCAACAGACAGGACAGAGAGCTTCGATGAAAAAAACGATGATGAAGAGACGGAAATAAAGAGTAGTGGTATTGGTTCCTCCTCGGCTAGCAAGCCTCGTGGTAGAAAAAGGAAGAGTTAATTGTAAAATAAATCACTATATCTTTACGTTTTTTCAATTACAACATATGTCACAAAATTTGTAATTTGATACACGGCTATTTAAATTTTTGTATTTCTATCACATAAATATTTCCTGGCGAGTCGTGCTGACGTAACATGAAATTACAAAAATAATTAAACGTTTTGATTAAATTGAAGCAATACCCAAAAAAAGGTATATTTGTAAAATTTTCATAGGTTTTCTGTCTACCATGTGAGTAAAAGCTATCAGAGAGAAATAATTTGTGTTGCACAAGAAATGAACATATGTCAAATGTTGGTGTTGCAAAATAATGCTCATTACATATGATATTACATTTTATTATTACAAAAACCATTAAAAAGGACCAGCAATCCACACTGAAGCTGCATACAAACATTGATCTCACGAGAGTGGACCAAAAAAAGAACAAAAGAATTCTCCATTCTCATAAACTTCACGATTTACTAAAACTCGTTGCAATCGGGATGACAACGAGAAGAACGAGAAGCAGAAGAAGCACGATTCCAATGCACAAACACCGTCTGCTGCTCTTCTGATGCTTCTTAGCAATGTCGAGGTTTTTTGTTCCATGTTTGACGTAGTGTGCTGCATTGATGACGTGGTGGTGGATGTCGTCCATTTGCTCGCCTTGCGCCTCCACCATCACCGCCATGTCCAGGAATATCTGGTGGAGCTCCAGCAGGCTCTTCTCGATTTCCTTGGCTGCGTCGTGGCGGTCCTGTATCTCCACCACCGTCTCCACCACTTTTCCCCTCCCATGCTCCTATTCACACCACACCAAATTAAACATTCATTACAATGTACAATATAAAAGATTATAGAAGTATAATATATGTTTTGTACAATATGTAACAGGTGCATTTTTATGTATCAACACAGAAAAACTGAAATGGTAAAAGATGGAATGATAAAATGGCCTTGATTCTGGAATGTTGCACTAATTTTTTTTTTAATTAAAATCATACTACAAAATTTGTCTTCTACACTTAATTACTTAACAGTTTTATCACTAAATTTCAAAATACATCTACAATTCACATAGATAGTTACCCAAAATATTATTTTTGGATTGAATATTTGAACCCTAAGAAGTTTTGAATTTTAGAGAACCCATAGTTACATTCTTGTACATTTTGCAACCTTGCACAACTAACTTCTCACCATAGACAACTAACATTGATAAACTAATACCTTATTTCTCAAAAACTAATACCTTTTAGAATACACTTGGAACTGTTTTAGAGGACTCAGTAGTTCCTCCCTGTCATAGACTCATAGCAACATTCATTTACATTTTGCAACCTTACACAACTAATTTTCACTTTTCAGCACAGACAACCAACATTGATAAACTAATACCTTATACCAAAACAACTAATTCTTATAACATAAATTATACACATAACCATTGATTACCTGAATGGCTCTAGACAGCAATTCTTCACCACCGCCACTGGAGATAATCTTCTCGATAACTTCCTCGTCGGGGTATTCTCCGGTGACCGTAAAATAGCGTCTCCCGACCGTCTCCTTATACTCCGTCATCATCCCCTGCCTCAGCCCCTGAAAATCCATCATCAGCTCCTTCAACTTCTTCCTCAGCCCGTTCGTCACGGCCGACCGGGTTCGGTCCACCGGGCTCCCGTCCCTGCAGCCCGAAAGCCTCCGGTTCGCCGCGTTGGCCCGGTCCATCTCCTCCAACCGGGCCTTTATTGCCCGGGCCCGTTTCAGCACCGACAGAATGTCGGCGTTGATGCGGGCCCGCAGGGATTGGAGGGCTTCGGGCTTTTGAAGGGCCTTGCTTTCGGCGTTGGATTGGTGTAATCGGGCCAGGGTTTCGCGGATTGAGTGAATTTCTTGCTTTACTTGCTCTGCTTCTTCGAGGAATTTGGTGAGGGTGTGGTCTGATTGGGCCGGGCCCAGTTCGAGATCAGGGCCCGAATCGGTGTCTCTTAGGGATTGTTTCTTTAGATCGACGTAGCTTGTGAAGGATTTTGTCATCAAATCGTTCATCTTGAATTGAGAGAGATGGAAATGAAATTTTGATTAACAAAAAATTGGGGAGAGTGAGAAAGAGGAGTGAGGAAATGAAGATTTTGTAGAGGCTGAGATTTAAATTGGTAGCCGTTGCAGTTCGCCCAACGGCTAGTTTTTGTGTGAAATAATGTTTGGATCCAAGCCTACAACATAGATAAGTAGATCTAACTCAAAGATGCACTATGCTTCAGTTATAAATTTCGTCAAGTCTAATGTG